>CM053593.1:302748189-302764301 GCA_028646575.1 Pseudocheirus occidentalis
TGTAATATTGTTTACTGACTGTACAGCAAAGGAGACATAAGAAAGTGATGTCACAGAACTCTTAAGGTGGAGAGATTACGTGAGAGGAAGGGGTGGTCAGCAATGCCACATGCCGGAGAGATATCAAGAAAGATGACTGGAAGAAGGCCAGACGGTGTCTTTGGTAATCACAGAGAGAGCAGTTTCAGATGAGTGGCAGATTCAGAAGTGTATTGCAAAGGGTTGAGAAAAGAAGGTGGGAGAGTGGAAGCAATGAATTTTGGTGACTTTTATTTTTAATTTTTGAGGAGTTTGAATGAGAGAGACAAGGAGAGTTTGCTTTGTGCATTTGTGTCTAAATAACTATCCGAGGCAATTTTGTCACCAGTTTCTTTCTTGGATTTTAGAAGTCTATGAACTTCTAGGTATCTACTTTTTTTAGTACATTTCATCTACTCTCATAGTCTTTCAGTCAAAGTCCTATACAGCTTGGCTCCTATCTATCTTTTTAGCATTATCTTACATTACTCTCCTTCATATACCCTACATTCTATCCAAACTAGACTATTTTCTGTTCATGAGCTTGTCCTCTATTCTTCCTCCTCCAAAGATCTTTTAATATCCTGTTTCCCTTCATGGAGCCTTTATTCTTCCAGATTCCCCCCTGTTGAAATCCTCTTCCTAAGGCTCAGCTCAGGTACCACAGTCTCCAAGAAGCCTTCCCTGAAGTAATGCTTAAAATAATCTCCCTCTCTCCTTGAACATCTCATGCCACTGTTTGATCTGTCCTAGGTACATAATCATATTCCAATGTACGGTATAATTGTATACATATTGGTGTAAGTTAAATGGAAGTATTAATAATTTCGTTACTAATTAGAAACAAACCTGCTGTTGTGAAGAGGGTTTGATGCTTGAAGTCAATAAAGACTTGACTTGGATCTTGCCTACAATTCTGACTGGCTTTGTGACCATGGGCGAAGTTCTACACTTCTCAAAGCCTCATTTTCCTCATCTGAAAAATAAAGATAATCTTTTGTCTGGCATGTATCTCAGAATTAAGAGGACTGAGGATTAAGCACTTTGCAAACCTTAAAGCATTATGATATGTGTAACATAAAATATGATGATATAAAAATAATATAATAATAAATATAATCTGCCACCCAGTATTAGTTATCTGTTCAGAGAGAACACTTTACATGCCATGTGTGCTCCTTAATTGGTGGCAAGAATGGTGTTAATTTGTCTCTAATAATAGTCTGACTCTTTTCATTAACCAGTAGATCCCCAAATTTTAAATAAGGAAACCAGATACTCTACTGCTGACTACACAGATAGTTTATTTTGTTTTCTCTGAAGCTAGTCTTTCTATGAAATATGTATAGGAATACATGAAATTTCTTTTCCTTTCTTTACCAAAAAACAAAAACCCAACTCGTAAACCTCTGACCTTCTTCTATAATGGATCAAAATAAGTATCAGTCATTTTCATTCTCTTTGTCTATGTTCCTGAGTTTCCTTTTGCCTTCTAGATAACTTTGGCATTAATATGCTTCGGCATAATATGATTTAAATGCTTTCTTCCTTTTCTCTCTTAGGTAAGGAGTTACTTTATTTGGTGTTTTGGAGTCATTTGTAGTTACTTTATTTACCAACAGATTTACTTAAATTCTGCTTGTGTCCAATATATTTTGTAACCTGTCACTTTTTATTGTGATGGGGTATGGGGTTCAGGGATAATTATGCCCATTTGTAGCTTAGGTGGGAATGGGTGAGCTGTGTGGTGTACTACACTAGCTGATAATACCACCAATGCTTATGTGCTTAAATAGCTTTCATTTTAATCCCAGACTGTGATGTCGTGTCTTCCCCAGTATTATTTCTTATTGTATTTTCTGTGTCCATTGGTCTTTGAATAGTCTTTAGATCAAGATTGGGGGGGGTGTTTCTTTTTCAAGTATAAATATTGTGGGAGCTGTGGTAGAAAGATCACTGGACTGGGGAGGAGTGAAGGATTTCTCCAGTATTTATGATGTATGCCGGGCACTATGCACTTTACATATCATTTCATTTGATCTTTAGAACTACCCGGGAAGGCAGGTACTAGTATTATCATCCCCATTTTACAGCTGAGAAAACAGAGAGGGAGAGACTAAATGTCGTGACCAGAGTCACACAGCTGGTAACTATCTAAGGCCAGTTTGAACTCAGACCTTCCTGACTCCAGGTCTAGTGCCACCTAGCTGCATAATATGGTATGATATAATATGATTATGAAGTGATATATGATATGACAGAAAAATATGGGCTGTAATCCTAGGTGTGACACCGATTTGGTGCTCTTGTACACACAGGTCCTCTTTTGACCTCATTTTTCTCATCTATAAAATGATAGATTTGATCTCTAAGGTTCTTTCTGGCTTTATAATTGCTCTTTAAGCATTTTTTTTGACAGAATAAGCCCTTTGCATTAGCCTAGATTTCTTATCTCATATCCCTTACCCACTTAGCTCCACAAAATAGCTTTACAGACTCCTCCATCAACTGTAATGGAAGGAATGTGCACACTGGGATGTACCTTGACCATAAAGTCCATAGTGATACCACTGCTGCGTCACTCACCAGAGTCCCCATCTGACCACTCACAGTAGAACCCTTTTTTCAGTGGTAGTCTAAATTATCTTAGTTCACTTTGGTAAATTGCTTTGAGGGTTTTCAGATGTAAAATTACAGCATAGAACAGAAGATAGCATTTTTTCATCTTTCCATTCATTCAAAGTAATGATTATAGGATGTGATTCTCACGGAAACATCCAGGTGTAATGGAAAGAGGATTAAACTGAGTGTTAGGAGATAAGGATTTTAGGACTGGCACTGATACTAGCTAGCAATGTGACCTTGGATAAGTCATTTCTCCGTTCCTCAGATCCTTATGTGTAAAAGATGAGGGTTGGACTGGATGATGTCTTGACCCTTCTAGTTCTGACGGTGCTTTCTAAACAGAGCAGGCTCATATAGAATTCAGTGGACAGAAAATTTTTTTCTAACTCTTTTCTATGCCAACTTTAATGAAAGATTGTATGGAAAAAATTTCTACTGCTCTGAAAAGGTTCATTCAGCCTTTTCTTAATAGTTCAAGTGGTTGGTATTTCTGCTGGCTTCTAAAAGACATTACAAATCACAATCTGGAAAAAGTTCCCAAGCAGTTCCAAGTCTTCCTGCTGAATTTGGATACATCCTTAGGTCTTACTCTCTAGCTCATCCTTAACAACTGACAAAATATTTACTTTGCTTAGTACAGAAATGGGTAACATTTTCCAAAATATTAGACTAGGTTGGATTCAGAACACAGACAATGAGGCAAAAAGTTGGACTTCTGCTGTAAGCCATGTAGTTAAATCATTTTCCAGAATGCCATGAGAAACAGAGTTTTAGTGAATATTGTACTGAACCAGGTCTTTTTTAAAACACTGAAGTAAGCCAGTCTCAACCTATAGTACAATATAATAACAATAAGCCAGCCTCTTTCTCTGTGCAATAGTATGCACCCATGAAACCCTATAATAGTGTGTTAAATTTGCAAGGGAAGTGATTCTCACTGTAAGTTTAGGCAACGAAACACTGAAGGTGAACCAGTATCATTACTAAGAAATTTGTCTCCTTATTCTAATTTGGGGTGGGGTTTCTTGGTCTCTTCTCTCCTCTTTCTCAGAAATAATAATCATCCCCATATACACTTGGGGTATTATTAATCCAGGAAAAATAATGCAATGTAACCTCAACATAAATATTTCAAAATTTGTAATGACCTAATTGTTGATTAGCTACGTGACTGGCTAAGTCACTTAACATTTCTGTGCCTTAGTTTCCTCATTTGTAATGTAAGGAAGCAGTAATGTAATATAATGCAAACTCAACCTCAAAGGTCCCTTCTAGGTCTTAATCTTTAATCTTATGATTTTGGGGGGTTAAAGTAATTCCATTTAAAAGAAAATCTTTTTTTGCTATTCTGCCTGGGTCAGGAGGGAATAATTGGCTGAAACACATGTGACTAACAATTTGGGAGTTCTTTCTATTGTCTAGCCTTCACTTTAGCACAAAGATACCATTTTATAATAAATGAATTCATTTTAAAAATTAAATCACTAATAATTAGTGTTTCGCAGGTTTAGTTCAAAGTCACCTGCATTACTAATTGCTATATTGATGAAAGAAAAGTTCTGTACTATGTACTTTAGAGAAAGTCAGCCAGAGACAATTTATTAATAATGTATAAGCATTTCTGCCTGAAGAGCAAGTTTAAACAGGGAAAGGCAGAATTCTCCTTCTCCCCCCAGCTAATTGAAATTCTCTCTGGCAAAAGTAATCTCTACTTACATTTTTATAGTAATCTTGAAACAAAAGATAAAATTTCACAGAAAAGAGTTCAAATCCAGCCTTAGACACTTATGAGTTGTATGACCTTGGGCAAGTCACTTAACCTCTGTTTGCCTTAATCCACTGGAGAAGGAAATGGTAAGCCACTCTATCTTTGCCAAGAAAACCCTTGGCTCACTATGATTCATGGGGTCACAAAGAGTTAGACAACATAACTTAAGGACTAAACACTAGTTGTGTGACCCTGGCCAAGTCACTTAAACCTATTTGCTTCAGTTTCCTCTTCTGTAAAATGAGCTGAGGAAGGAAATGGCAAATGACTCCAGTATCTTTGGCAAGAAAACCCCAAATGGGGTCACAGTCAGACATGACTGAAGCACCTGAACAATACGTTGTTTAAGTTTAATGTTTTTGATTTACCTAAACAAAATAACAATATTAATGCCAGTAACATTTTTGGAGAAAATATCTTCCTGAAACCAATTACTGCCTTTTTCATCTAGGGATGCCTCTTTCAGTCTGGTCAAAGGTGAACATAAAGATACTTCTCTTAATGGAATTGAACAAAGAAATTTCCACTCTTAGTATGGTCACCGTAAACGAGACTTACTTTCTTGGTATCAAATAATCAAAATTCTACTATCCCATCCCTCACCCTGGCCCCCCCCCCCATTGATTAAGTTCTCTTTTCAAAAAAGACTAAGTCTTTGATTCAAATGAAAGATACGATTTCAGAGCAGAGTACAGTTAATATTGTTATTATCTATAACACAATTGAGGCCTCAGTGCTCTGGTTTTCCACAATTGTTTGTTACAGAATTATACATAATTTTCAAAGAAAAAAAATTTACTCCCTTAATGCCACTAGGAGCATAATGATAACACTGTATTTCATCATTCCAAGAGTCTACTGTTCTCTGGGCAAAATTTCCAGTGAAGAGATTTCTTGTTTAGAGTTTGCTATATATAGGCTTTTATATATTTGTTTGAATGTACCAGAAATAACAAGCAGCCATTCAGGGCTTGTGAATAAGAATCTATTTTAAGGTAAAAATATTTTGTAAAAAATTTAGTCATCATTGCCATAGGATTTATGCACTGAGATTGCCTTCCTCCCCCAGCCCCCCAAATATGGGCATTCCCCAAGAATTCTATTCTCCCTCTTCATCTTGTCTCTGTACTCTCTATGGCAATTTCATCTGCTCCCATCATGCTCCTATAAGTCACCTCTATATGTGTAATCCCCACTTATATATATCCAGTCTTGTGTAATCTCAACATTTGATTCTGTTTCCAACTTTCTGCAAGGTGCTTCTAGCTGGATGGCATTTCAAATGCAGGGTCAAAACCAAGATCATCGTATTCCTTTCAGAATTTCATGATCCTCCAGATTTTCTTTGTCAGTAATTCTCCCTAATACCCAATGTCAAGCTCCAATGGGGTCTTGAACTCTGTATCCTTACCTGCTGCTCCCAAGCCCTGCCCCATCCTCCCAGTAGTAACGATCCTCTCGCCATGTATGATTAACTTCACTATTTTTCACTGACAATAAAATAAAACTTATCCCCACCAAGAAGCTAGAAGGCTATCATAATACAGCAGTTTTTCCTATTAATTTGTTTTCTTGGAGGATTTGGAGAACTAAAAGTCAGTGTGGTAGAGGAAGAGTAAAATCACTCCCGTGGTTTCTCATTGCAGAGTTGTATAAATCACATTGTTGTCATTTGCCAAAGTCCCTAAAAGGGGAAGATTATTTGATGCTGGAAAAATGTTGGTCAGAAGCAAATCTCACATGCATCTAACAGGAAAGGGCATTTGTTTAAAACTAAGACATCGGAAAATACTTTGAAGTTGATCTCTTTTACTATTCCTTCCAGTATTTCAAAATTACTCTCCTGCTTACCCTACCCCCTAAGACACACATATTTCAAGGGAAAATTACATACATTTTTCAGGCAATGTTTGAACTGTGATCTTCCTGTAGTGTAGCATTTGCAATATGAGTAAGCAAAGATTGGGATGGGGGCAGTGGTATATATGTACACGTTGGAGAAGGGGAAGAAGAGATTTATTTGCCTAAATTTCACGTTGCACTAAGGTACTTTCAATCCTGTAGTGGCAGTGTGTTTAAGAAAACTTTTTTTTTTCTCCTAATTTTTAAAGCCATTAGAAAGTACTGATGAAACTGCGGCAATAAAGGTAGTGTAGATGAGTTACAATATTTATTGTCAGTTTCTTTTGGTTGAACATTCTTTCCTGTATTTAGTTGTAGTAATGACTTAGCATGGTGAGGGTCACATCAGTAAAATCAGTCATTTGAAAAGAACAGGTTTTTTTTTAATCCTTTTTCTTCTTAACATTGTCTTGTTAATTCAAGGGAACTTTTCACTTTTATTTAAGTAATACCTAAATGTGCTTTATGACCTGTGAGGAACATTTTAACCTAGTATAGATGTAGTAGAGGTCTTCAAAATGGAAAAGCTAGCATTTGGATGTCAAAATGGCTGACTCTAATTAGATTTTAGGGGGCTAGATCTCAGAATTTCTTTAATTTTAGGGAAATTGAGGTACTTTAAAGTTTTCTAGGAGCCTTAAATAAAATTGACATCCTTCAATATGTGTGGAATGAAACTTCCAATATTAGACATGGCAAATGTGTGGATTTATTTTGCTTGACTGTGATGTTTTTGTTTTTCTTTTTGTTTTCTCATAGATAGACAGACACAGACAGATAGATAGACAGAGAGACAGATAGATAGATAGATATTTTAAGTAACTATATAGAATAAAGTGCATACATAAGTCTCCTTTTCTATTTTTTTTTTTTTGCTTTTTGGAGGGCAGTTGGGGTTAAGTGACTTGCCCAAGGTCACATGGCTAGTTTTTGTGTTAAGTGTCTGAGGCCGGATTTGAACTCAGGTACTCTTGACGTCAGGGCCGGTGCTCTATTTGCTGCGCCACCTAGCCGCCCCCTCCTTTTCTATTTTACTTTATATATGGAAATATTCATTTCAGATGTTTGTTAAATTTAAAATACAAAAGTAAAAATTTTATGAAACAAATATATATGTATATTTTAGCTTTATTATCACCTATCTTTTATTTGCTATATTTCTATTTTTCAAGAGTCAGTGGGTTAAAAAGTGCAACAACCAATCATCCTCATATTCAAATTGAGATTTAAATCCTTATTCCCTGCAAAAAGCAGAGGTTCCTTTTGTGGTCACATCAGACTCTGCTTTGAAAGCTGCTTGGCTAAGAATTTTCTGGCAGTGTCACATTACTACAATGACATGGTAGAAACCCAAAATGAAAAGGCCACCTCTCGGGGTTATGATTCTCCAAGCCAGAGGAGGTCCAGCAGAGGAAAGGCCTAGCTAATTGAGTTTCCTTGAACTTAACTAGTCATCTGCCTTAGAGCTCTGGTGCAGGGGGAAAAAAGCCTCATTATTTCCCACATTTTAAAAGAAAAATTTAGAAGCTATCCTTCCTAGCCTTTCGAGAACTGTTGAATCTGAAAGGAATAGTTCTGATTAAAATCAGTTTCTTAGTTCTGGCACTGATTCCAGTTTGTTGGGTATTCATTCACAATTTGCTTTAGCCTGTTGAATTCCCCTTCTGTCAGAAGAAAATATTCTACAACTGCATATTCATATCACCCAGTACAGTTATCTGTTTTCTTTCCTTCCAGTCTTCAATCCTTTCACTATGCTGGGATCTAGGGCTGTTTTGTTTTGTTGCAAATGAAATTTTTTCTCAATAAACTTATTGACAGAGATAGTAACAGTGAGAAGAAATATGTTTCCTTGCAATAATGCCCAAAAGGGACACAAAGAAGTTATGTGACTCGTGGTTTATGATGTTTGTAGATATGTCTCCAGAGATTCATTACATTCTTAGACTTAGAAGGTCTTGAAATTTCTAACAGCCCTTTACATGTATGTTACTACTGCTACTACCACTGTTGTTCAGTTGTGTCCAACTCTTCGTGATCCCCGAGGACTATGGTACACCAATGCTGCTCATAGGGTTTTCTTGGCAAAGACACTGGAGTGATTTGCCATTTCTTTCTCCAGTGGGTTAAGGCAAACAGAGATTAAGCAACTAGCCCAGGGTCACACAGCTAGTAAGTGTCTGTTGAGATTTGAACTCAAGTCTTCCTGACCACAGGCCATATTCCATCCACTGAGCTATCTAACTCTATCTTCCTCCTACTCTACCTAGCTGCTGCCTATTACTGCTACTACTACTATTGCTATTGCTACTACTATCACCACTGCCACATAATAGCATTTATATAGAACTTTAAGGTTAGCAAAGCATTTTACAAATATCTCATTTTCTCCTCATAGTGTCCCTGGCAGGCAGATACTTTTATTATCTCTATTTTGTAAGTGGAGAAAATTAATCAAAAGAGACTAAGTGATTCGCCCATGTACACACATCTAATAAGTATTTAAGGTCATTTTTGTACTCAGGTTTTCTTAATACTGGGTCCTATGCCTAACCCACTGTACCAACAAGCTGCTTCTGTTTTGGTTGTCTCTGAAAGTCTCAAATTAAAAATAAAAAGGTTTTTTTTTTCAGAGAAACTTGAGCCATGTTACAATTATGGAATTATAAGATTTAGAGATGGAAGGAGTCTAAAATATAATCTAGTTCAGCCGTGTTCACTTTATTAATGAGGAAACTGAAGGGCAGGGAAATAAAATGGCAGCCCCAATTTTGCACAAGTCATAAGTAGCAGTCAGAATTCAAACCCATATCCTAAAGCTAAATCCAGGGCTCATTTCCAGTCCTACCACAAATGATAGGAACATGACATCAAAGAATTAGACTGCTGCCTACTAATGGCATAAATACTTCAGTGCCTCAATGGATCCAGGATCTGATCAATACGGTTGTTTCCTTCAGTAGCAAAGATGACAACCCCACCAAGTCTACTCATCCCCAACCACTCTGTTCTCTCTAAAATCCTACATAATACAAACCACCCAACACCTAGGGGACCTCCCTGTAGACGTTATTGGAATAATGTGGGTTGTCTATGTTTCTTATCTCCTGCTTTGACTATAAGAATCAGCCTACTTCATTTTCTAGTCGTCATTCTCTTTGCTAATATCTTTTACACCAGCCACTCTTGCCTATAATGAAATTTGTTCATTTAAGCAGGATGTAGTAAAAGATATGCTGTAGCCTATTTATACCCGCTGTGCATTTCTCTATTGCTCCTGGGATTACCCACAATTTTGATTCATTGGAGATTGTGGTATTCCATGATTCACATCCGTATAGCATCAACAGGAGAACATTGATTTTTTTTTTAAAATGGGTCTTGTTTCAGAGAGCAGCTTGAGGTCATTGAAAGTGTTAGTTATACCCTTTCCCAAATGCCATCTGCCTTGCTCTCTTCCCCCTCAGTTCTGGCTCCAATTTATTGTCCATCTACAGTATCTCTGTAAGTACTGATGGTCCAGCTCTGAGGATTGTCCATCCAGCTGCAGTGATATAGAATGGTCTCAGGTGCAGGAACCCAAGTTCCTGTTATACTTCTGGTGCTCTGTGACTAGGGAGAGTTCACTTAACCATCTCAATGCCTTAGATAATGCCTCGGGACTTCTCTACTAAGTCATAGATGAACTGAGATCTATGTTGGTAGATAAATCTCCCCAGTGCAGCAGTGACAGCTGCAAGTCTTCATATTTACTTTGAGAATATAAACAAGTTGTACCTAGGATTGGATTTGAACCCTGGCATCAACACTTATTTAGTCCTCTTATATAAAATTGAGATGATACTAATAATGCTCTACAGTCTGCCTCTCAGGATTATTGTGAGGAAAGTGTTTTATAAGCCTTGAAAGCCATTACAAATGTGAATTAATTAAATACCTAGTCCCATAATCCTTTCAGAACTTTTATGTTTATCATTTTATTCAGTCTTTAATTATATCACTCTTCCAAGTCAAAATTATTTACTATCCATAAAAATGCTCTTATACCTAATCTGAAAAAACAGTCAGTGATGGAGCTTTGATATTTGTGGGATTCAAATTTCTCAGTTTTCTCCACTTAGAAATTTTTTTCCTATTTTACATTCCAAATTTAGTTTCCTCACATTCAAGCCTGATGTTCTAGTCAGTTTTTTAACCCCTTCAGGCCTATTATATAGGAGTTATGTTTCTGGATTTGGCAAAAATGAATGCTTACATTATCTTTTTACTTAATGGTTTGACTTTTCAGCTAGTAGAAATCAAGTTTTACTGCACTTCAATTGATGGACCCTTGTTAGTAAGTTAATAGTTGTTCTCAGCATCATAGAGTCATAAGATAATCTAATTCAAACCCTTCATTTTATAGGGGAGATAGCTGAGAAAAATGAAATAACTTGCCTGGGGTCACACAAGTAGAATCTAGTAGAGCCAGGATTGCAACCCAGTTCCTCTGATTCCAAATCCAACACTCAACTTTACCACACTGCTTCCATGAACATTTATTTAGGCCCTGGATTTGATCATCCAATCAACTAGCATTTATTAAGCACAGAAGCAAGTATAATAGAAAGAGCCCTATGATCAAAAAGACGATGCTTCAAATCCCAGCTGTCACTAGCTAAGTGTCTTACTTTTGGGCAAGTCAGTTAATTTCTTTGGGTCTCAGTTTCCTTATCTATAAAATTGGAGTGACGATAGTGGCACCACCCACCTCACTAGATTGTTATAAAGATTGGATAAGTTAATGTGCATGAAAATATTTTGTAAATTGTAAAAACCTTACATCACTTTAGATAACCTGCTCTATTGACTGACCTTGTGTTTGGTTTTATGAAGCAGAAAAAGAAGGCGTGATCCCTTTGGAGGCCAATGGAAGCAACTGATTAGGCCAATGGAAGCTCTTCTTGAATCTCCAGCCCTTCTCCTGCTTAGATCCCAACAGAGATCCAGCAGTTACGGGCCCAGGCTTTTCCAGGCCCCTGACTGTGGAACAGACATCACTGCCCATATTAACTAAGCTATTAGATAGGAAGCTCCTTGAAGGCAGAGACTGTCCTTGCTTCTTTTTGCACCCCCAATACTTAGCATAATGCCTGGCACATAGTAGGCACTTATTAAATGTTTCTTAAATTGAATTAACTACTTAATTTAGGAAGTCACTAGCTTCATTAGTTCTGGTCTAGTAGAGGTACACCAAGCCATTCTATCAGATATGCCATTATGCCCTCTGGTTTCCCAGGCACTAACATCCTCCCTGCTATGCACCCCAAAGACTCCTGGACCTTGTCATTCACCCTGAAGATGAACCCTAGAGACCACAGGCCTTTTCTATGCCCCCCTGCAACTGAACTTTCCTCTGTGTTTTGTCTTTCCCAATTAGAATATGAACTCCATGAGAACAGAACCTATCACAATTCTCTGTTTAGATTCCTAGCACTTAGCGTAGTGAAGGGCACAGAGTAAGCACTTAATAAATGCTTTTCCATTCCATCCTAACCTTGCCTTGAAGCACTTGTAATATGACTAGCAGGATGAAATAGGAGTGGTATTTTTAGTCACATTAATGTGATATGGTATTCCGAACAGGTTGTAACATGCAACAAACCAGAGTGCGGTCGTTTCCATGGGCTGTTCCCCTTTCTCTCCCCTACTGTGCCTCCACTACCATCCATGCTCACCAGAGTCCTCTATTGATTGCTACCTTCTCTAGGGACTTGGGGGTCTCTACTTCCCTAGCCAATCCACAATCATATACTAAGTACTAACTAATTTAACTTGTGCTAAGGGGTTAGATGGGTAAAGATAGACTAAAGACACTCTCTGCTCTCAAAGAGCTCACAGTCTTCTGGGGAAGACAGCATGCAAACAGTTGTGTCAACAATACCTGAGTTCAAATCTAGGCTCAAACACTTATTGTGTTGTATTGCCTTGGACAAGGCTCTCGGCATCTGTTTGCCTCCGTTTCTTCATCTTTAAAATGAGGATATAGGTGGAGAAGATGGCAGAAAGGAGGTGGTAGCTCCTCCAAGAATTCTGTTGCTAAAATCTAAAAAGTGAATTTGAACAAATTTAAGAGTGACAGAACCCACTGGGAGACAGAGTGTGACAGATTCCCAGGCCAGGAAAGTGCCTTCTCAGGTTTGGGCAGGGAGAATGCGGAGCACACAGAAGCTGTACCAGCACAGATCTGAGAGCAGAGTACACCAGAGTGAGAAGAAGCCCCAGCCAGCCAGCAGACTCACTCACTCCAAAGGGCAATTTGCAGCCTTTTCACCACAGGAGAGAGGATCTTCCAAGCTGGGTAAGAGAAAACGCAGGGCCTGCAGCAGGGTCAGCAGCTTCTCAGTGGACCAACAGCTCTCAGCCTGGATGTTTAAAAATTACATACCTGAACTTCAAGAAGTCAAGATGGAGGAATAAAACTTAGTTGCTGTGATCCCCCCTCCCTGACCCAGAAAAGTCTGAAGTTAAATGCCCCACCCAGAGTAAAATCCTGAATTAGTGGAAACACCCTCAGGCTTGCATGTCACTGAGGAAGGGGGAAGTGAGACAGTACAGAGTCTAAGCCCAAGAGGGTGAAGCCAGCAAACACTAACTACAAAGGCCCAGGTGTGCTTTAGTACCACCTGACCAATCAGCAAAGTACAGCCCTGCCCTGCTGCTGGCTTCCTGATGCTGAGCTTGCAGGAGCTGTAGCCCAGAGACAGAGGTGGAAACCTGGAGTAGCCAGACCATCTCTCCCCCATAGGTTGCTCTGTAAGACTCAGGGTAACACAGGGGAAACATTGAGAGTCCTGGCCTTGGCCTCAGTCTACACGCTCAGTAACTACAGCTCACGAAGTGAACAACCAAGCCCCTACGTCCCAGCCTGAGAAGCTCAGTACCTCTGCACGCCAGAAACAGATAGCCACTTTAAAAATCCAGGACATAGACAATCACAATGGGCAAGAAGGAAACTGCAAAGGCTAGGACCATCAAATCTTTTTATGGTGAGCAAGAATAACCAAAAACAGAAGGCAACACAGACTCTATAGTCACACTGGAGACCACAGAAGGAAATGTGAGTTGGTCTCAAGCCCAAAAAGCATTCCTGGGGGACCTCAGGAAGGATTTTGAAAATGAAATTAGAGAGGTAGGAGATAAATTTAAATCTACAGTGACCAAATTGGGCGGAGGGGAACCTCACTGAAGAAAACAAATCTTTGAAAATTAAAATTGGAGAACTAGGACAAGACGTATAGAATCTAACTGGAGAAAATACCTCCCTAAAAATGAAAACTGAACACATGGAAAAGGAACTTCAAAAACTAATTGAGGAAAATGATTCACTAAAAATTAGAATCAGTTAAATTGAAGCTAAGGACTCTATGATGAGGCAAGAGTGAGTCAAACAAAACATAAAGATTGAAAAATTAGAAGAAAGTGCAAAATATCTCCCTGGAAAAACAACTGACCTACAAAACAGATCCAGGAGAGATAACCTAAGAATTATCAGCCTGCCAGAAAACCATGACAAAAAAAGCAGCCTGGACAGCATCCTCCAAGAGATTGTTAAAGAAAATTCTCCTGAGATCCTAGAATCAGAAGGTAAAATAGTTACTGAAAGAATTTATCTATCTCCTCCTGAAAGAGATCCCAAATGGAAAACTCCAAGTAATATAGTAGCCAAACTCCAGAGCTACAAGGTCAAGGAGAAAATACTGAATGCAGCCAAAAAGAAACAATTCAGATATCATAGAACTACAGTCAGGATTACACAGGATTTAGCAGCTGCTGCATTAAAAGATCAGAGGGATTGGAATTTGATATTTTGTAAAGCAAAAGAGTGAGGACTGTAACCAAGGATCAACTACCTGGCAAGACTGACCGTAATCTTTTAGGCAAGGAGATGGTCATTTAATGAAATTCCAGGGTTTCCTTATGAAAAAATCAGAGCTTGATGGAAAATTTGATCTCCATTTACAAGACCCAAGAAAAACATAAAAAGGTAAACAAGGAAAACACACACTCACACATGCACATACACACACAGATGCTCATACATGCACGTAACTTGGGACTCAAGAAGAGCTAATTGTTTACATCCCTATATGAGAAGCAGATACCTGTCAATATTAAAATTTGTATAAGTGTTGGTGACATTTAAAAGGGATGTACATAGACAGAGGGTGTGGGTATAAGTGAATTAATCTGAAGATTTTTTTTAAAAACCTATTAAGGGGAAGAAAGGGATTATATTGGGAGAAAAGGAAAGGTTGAGGCAGAAAATGGTAAATTATGCCACAAAATGAGGCATAAAAACATACTAAAGTGGAGGGGAGGAAAGGAAGGAGATGAGCATCATATGATTGTTACTCTCATTGGTTCTGATTTAAAGAGGGATCAATACAAACAGTTAAGTTTAGATTCTAACATGAAAAGACGCAAAAGCTCATAACAATAGAGGGGAAAGAGGGCGGGAGAGGAGCACTGTATGGAATTTACCAGCATTAATTTGGGTTCAAGGAGAGAATAATATACTCTGTTAAGAATAAAAATCTATGGTAGAAGCAGCAGCATCCCACAGCTCCCACACAGCCACCCTAAACATCCATAAAAATATGACAATGGACAAATTCTAGGGCTCTCAAACTCAAAAAATACAGAAAACACATCTCTCGCGGAAGGCAGCTTGTCAGCAGGGGATCATCACAGCAGGACAGGAGCCGAGGCTGGCCCAGCTTGAAACCAAAACTGTGGCCAGGCCCCAGGGTGGTAGGAAGGAGCCAAGCCAAACTGCAGCCAGTCTACAAGAGAGAAGAGCTACAGCCTACCAAGGTGTGAAAAATGGGGATTAAAGAAAGGTGTGAAAAATAGGGATTAGAGGAAGGCAGCTGGCAGGAGGGGCTCATCCCAGGCCAGGGGAGCTGAGACCAGCCCAGCCTGAAATCACCATTGTGGCCAGGCCCCAGGGCAGCTGGGAGGAGCCCAGCCTCCCAAGCCACAGCATGAGTCTACTTCAGAGAAGATCTAAAGCACCTGGAGCAATGTGCATAAGCCAGGATTAAAGGTCAGTGAAAATGAGTGAAGCTTTCAAGCTAAATTTGGGGGAGGAAAAGCAGTTTGGCCAATCTACCACCAGGGCAAAGAAGCAGTGGGGGAAGGGCAGAAATTGCTGTAACTGGCGGATGCCCCCACTGGGCTGCTGCAGACCCCCTGGCCTGTGGATCCTGCAGGGGGGCTGACTCGATTGATCAGGGCCAAGTGCTCTTGCATTGAGTGGCCTGTATCCAGATCATGGTCTTGGATGGTGGTCCTGGGGAGCGCTTTTAGCAAGCCAAAGCTAGGGGAGGCTGCAACACCCCCCTAATAGCCCCAGCAGCTGTTAAAACCCCAGCGATTTGGAACAGAGCTCTCCCCCCTGGAAGCAGAGTTTCACAAAGCTAAAAAAAAAAACACAACCAGTTAATTGACTGGCCAGCATGAGGAAAAGGAAGCAAAATGAGAACAGCAATAAAACTCTAGAATCCATTTTTGTGGACAAAAAGGATCAAAGCATGAAATGAGAGGAAGACAACACAGTCAGAGCTCCCACACCAAATGCTTCCAAGACACTTGAAGAATGCCTAGTAGCTATAGATAATCTAAAAAAGGACTTTGAAAAACAAATAAGAGAAGTGGAGGAAAAATTGGGAAGAGAAATGAGAATGATGTGAGAAAACCATGAAAAGAGAGACAACAACCTGACTGAAGAAAACAACACTTTAAAAAATAGATTAAA
>CM053593.1:302764801-302798905 GCA_028646575.1 Pseudocheirus occidentalis
ATCCTTATCTCAGATAAAGCAAAAGCAAAAATAGATCTAATTAAAAGAGATAAGGAAGGAAACTACATCCTGCTAAAAGACACCATCGAGAATGAAGCAATGTCATTACTTAACATATATGCACCAAGCAGTATAGCATCCAAATTCCTAGAAAAAAAGTCAAGGGAATTAGAGGAAGAAATAGGTAGCAAAACAATACTAGTGGGGGACCTCAGTCTCCCCCTCTCTGAACTTGATAAATCTTACCTCAGAATAAACAAGAAAGAAGTTAAGGAGGCAAATAGAATTTTAGAGAGGCTAGACATGATAGATCTCTGGAGAAAACTGAATGGGGATAAAAAGGAATATATCTTCTCAGCACTACATGGCACATACACAAAAATTGACCATGTACTAGGGCATAAAAAACTCACAATTCAGTGCAGAAAGGCAGAAATATTAAATGCATCATTCTCAGATCATGATGCAAAAAATTATATGCAGTAAAGGGCCATGGAAAGATAGGCAAAAAACCTAGTTGGAAACTAAATAATTTAATCCTAAAGAATGAGTGGGTCAAACAAGAAATTACAGAAATAATGAGTAACTTCATTCAAGAGAATGACAGTAATGTGACATCATACCAAAACTTGTGGGATACAGCAAAGGCAGTTGTTAGGGGAAGTTTTGTATCCCTGAATGCATACTGAAAAAAATTGTAGAAAATGGAGGTCAATAAATTGGGCATGCAATTCAAAAAGCTAGAAAAAGAACAAGCTGAAAATCCCCAATTAAATACTAAATTAGAAATAATGGAAACCAAAGGAGATATTAATAAAATTGAAAGTAAGGAAACTATTGAACTTATAAATAAAACTAAGAGTTGGTTTTATGAAAAAAAAATTTAAAAAATGATAGACCCTTAGTCAATATTATAAAAAAAAGAAAACCAAATTACAAGTATCAAAAATGAAAAGTGTGAATATATCTCCAATGAAGAAGAAATTAAAACAATAATTAGGAATTACTTTGCCCAGTTGTGTGCACGTAAATTTGACAGTCTTAGTGAAATGGATGAATATGTACCAAAATATAAGTTGCCCAGATTAACTGAAGAGGAAGTAAATTACTTTAAAAACCCCATCTCAGAAAAAGAAATTGAACAAGCTATCAGAGAACTCCCTAGGGAAAAATCCCCAGGGCCAGATGGATTTACTAGGGAATACTATCACACATTTAAAGCTGAATTGATCCTAATACTCTACAAACTATTTGGGAAAATTTGTGAGGAAGGAGTCCTACCAAATTCTTTTTATGACACAAATACGGTACAGTACCTAAATCAGGGAGAGAAAATAGAGAAAGAAAATTATAGACCAATCTCCCTCATGAATATAGATGCAAAAATTTTAAATAAAATATTAGCAAAAAGAATACAGCAGCTTATCATAAAAATAATACATTTTGATCAGGTTGGATTTATTCCAGGAATGCAAGGATGGATCAATATTAGAAAAACCATCAGTATCATTGATCAAATCAACAATAAAACTAGCAGAAACTATATGATTTTCTCAATAGATGCAGAAAAAGCTTTTGACAAAATACAACATCCATTCCTATTAAAAACACTAGAAAGCATAGGAATAAATGGAGTTTTCTTTAGAATACTAGGTGGCATCTATTACTTAAAAACATCTACTTAAAAATATCAGCAAGTATTATATGTAATGTAATGGGGATAAACTAGAAGCATTTCTAATAAGATCAGGGGTGAAACAGGGGTGTCCGTTGTCACCTCTCTTATTCAATCTGGTACTAGAAATGTTAGCAGTAGCAATTAGAGAAGAAAAAGAAATCAAAGGAATCAAATTAGGCAAAGAAGAGACTAAGTTATCACTCTTTGCAGATGATATGAAGATATACTTGGAGAATCCTAGAGAATCAAGTAAAAAACTTCTTGAGACAATAAATAAATTTAGCAAAGTTGCAGGATATAAAATAAGCCCACATAAATCTTCAGCATTCCTCTATATTTCCAACGAAGTCCAACAGCAAGAGATAGGAAGAGAACCCCCATTTAAAGTTACTGTAGACATTGTAAAATATTTGGGAATCTAACTGCCAAAACAAACCCAATACCTTTATGAACACAACTACAAAATACTTTTCACACAAATAAAATCAAATCTAACTAATCAGAAAAGCATCAATTGCTCTTGGCTAGGTTGAGCTAATATAATAAAAATGACAATTTTACCTAAATTAAATTATGTATTTAGTGCCATACAAGTCAATCTACCAAAAATTACTTTATAGAACTAGAAAAAATAGTGACAAAATTCATTTGGAAGAACAAAAGGTCCAGAATATCAAGGAAATTAATGAAAAGAAATGCTAGGGAAGGTGGCCTAGCCGTACCAGATTTTAATCTCTGTTATAAAGCAGCAGTCATCAAAACTGCTTGGTACTGGCTAAGGAATAGATTAGTGGATCAATGATTGGGTACAAAAGTCTCAGTAGTCAATGATTATAGTAATATACTGTTTTATAAGCCCAAAGACCCCAGTTTTGGGGATAAGAACTCACTATTTGACAAAAACTACTGGGAAAATTGGAATATAGTATGGCAGAAACTGGGCATAGACCATCATCTCACGCTGTACACCAAAGTCAAGTCTAAATGGGTGCATGATCTAGGTATAAAGGCTGATACTGTAAGTAATCTGGGGAAGCAAGGAATAGTTTACCTGTCAGATTTATGGAGTAGGGAAGACTTTATGACCAAAGAAGAGTTGGAGAGCATTATAAAATGCAAAATGGATCATCTTGATTACATTAAATTGAAAAGTTTCTGTACAAACAAAACCACAAGATTAAGAGGGAAGTGGGAAATTGGGAAAGAATTTTTACTATCAGTGTCTCTGATAAAGGCCTCACTTCTAAAATATATAGCGAACTAAGTAAAATCTATAAGAATACAAGTCATTCCCCAATTGATAAATGGGCAAAGGATATGAACAGGCAATTTTCAGGTAGAAATTAAAGATATCTATAAGCATATGATAAAATGCTCCAAATCACTATTGATTTGAGAAATGCAAATCAAAACAACTTTAAGGTGTCACATCTTACCAGTCAGATTGACTAAGATGAAAAAACAGGAAAATGACAAATGCTGGAGAGGATGTGGAAAAATTGGAATACTAATGCATTGTTGGTGGAGCTGCGAACTGATACAACCATTCTGGAGAGCAATCTGGAACTGTGCCCAAAGGGATATAAATAATTGCATACCCTTTGACCCAGTAATACCACTTCTGGAGTTGTATCCCAAAGAGAGTGAGGGGAGAAAATTTGAAACTCAAGGAATTGTGGAACTGAATCTTCTAAACTAAAAGTAAATAAACAATAAAACAATCATTTTTAAAAAAATAAAATAAAATGGGGATAATAATTACATCTACCTCCCAGGCTTGTTGTGTGGGGCAAATGAGATAAAAAAAAACATAGAGCACTTAGCACACTCTCCTGTACATAGTAGGCACTACATAAATGTGTGTTTGGTTTTTTTTCAACTGTTTACATACAAGATAAATAGTAGATACATTGGAAATAATAATAAAAGGATGGCACCAGCATTAGGGGAATACAGAAAAGAGTACTTATAGAAGGTGGGATTTTAGCTCGGACTTGAGGGAAGTAAGAGATTCTGGAGACAGAGATGAAGAGGGAAAGTAGTTCAGGCATAGAAATTAGTAAAAAAAAAAAATTCATGGTGTTAGGAAAGGGATTGTCATGGGGGCAGAACAGCGACGAGTCCATTGTCACTGGATTGCAGAGAACATGGAGGGGAATAAGGTATAAGAAAACTGGAAACATTTAAGGGGCCAACTTATGAAGGGCTTTAGAAGCCAAACAGAGGGGTTAATATATGATCCTGGAGTTATTAAAGGAGCCACTGGAGTTTATTGAATGGAGGTGAGAGGAGGTAGAAAGGAGGACATAGATCAATTTGACTATGAAGAAACAGGCTTTTCCCTTTCTTCCTTGACCCAGTCCCTGAAAAGAAAACACAGCCTGTCTTTTATAAGTATTTTAAAAGAGTTTTGTTGCTGTACTACAAATATACGGGAAATCAAAATAAAATGAAACAATCTCGATAGTTAATTTGGTGCTATATAGAAATGTATAGGTCAGTCAGTCATTTAAGAAGCATTTATTAACAAGTGCTCACTATGTGTCAGACACTGTGCTAAATACTGGGGCTACAAAGAAAGACAAAAAAAGGTCCCTCTTCTCCAGGAAGGTATTATTTTAATGTGACAGCATGTAAATAAGTAGGTATGTACAACATGTATACAGAGTACACATAAGAAAATCTGAAAGAAGAGTCATTAGAAGTGAATTTGCCTTTTTTTCTATCTTTGTTAGTTATCCCTTGCCTGAATGACTTGTTCTTCCCATTCTATCAGTGGTCATCCAAACTCATCCTAGTTAGGTTAGATCAAGTTTGAGGTTTCTAGATCATAGTGATTTGGTTTGGTAAATTTCCCAGGTGTCTCAGACACCTGAGGCTGAGACATCACACAATAAATTCTTGTATAATCTATTTCTAGAATCTATTTTCCCTGAATGTGGGAGCCCTAGAACTATGGCAGGCATTCCTTTTCTAATATATCCTCTGGACAAACCTTTCTTCCTAGATTTCTGCCTTGGGATTTGAAGTGACCTCTGTCAGCTTAGAATCTCTAGCTATGAACCTGTCTTTGAGCTCCAACTGACTAAGAGTTCTCTGTACTTCAGCCATCTTGCAATGACCTTGGCATTTACCTAATGCAGATTTGATTGGCCACCCTTGGGAGCCCTCCTTTCCTTTTGACACATTCCCTATTCTAGTTAGCTTGCCTGAAACTAATCTTCTACCTGGATTATATAATATCCAGTTGTGCCCTAGGGAGTTGGCTTTGTCACTGTGTTGTGATTAACTAACATCTGTCCTTCCCCACCTCCAGCTCAGTTTCCATGATCTTCTTTGTACTATAAACACAACCTGAAGACAACAATCCTTGTTCTTAAATTTTTAATTCTTAGGAAAAAAAAAGACAACATAACAAATCTGAACATGATTCTGACCCATGAGGACCTGACTGCCAAAGGACAGATGACTAGAAATTTAGGAAGAAGCTACTGAGTCAATAACAAGGATCAGCCAGTGTCTTGTAAAGGGATAAACTCACCTTTCGATGGTTATGTGATGCCCACCCTTGATTTTGATAGCATCTATCTCAAAGAGTTATGCTGGGGAAGTTAGCTCTAAAGGGATGAAGGAACAAAAATGATTCTGATAAAGAGAAAAAGTGAGAGCTATCTCAAAAGACCACTGTGACTGAACAGGGAATTCATAGGCCACTTCATATTTAGAAAAGGTGTGCAGAAGTGACTGACCCAATTAATGCATTGCCCTTTTTGGATGTATTTGCATTTGAAAGGAAAATGCAGATTTCCTGCAGTGAAAATATATACCCCAAAGGTTCATGAGGAAGTAAAGGCTTAGGCCCAAGAAAACTTGTTTGAGAATTTTAAACGTGTAAAAGGAATGAAACAAAGGAGGTATGTTTGAAGGCAGAAGAGAAGGAAAATGTAAAAAATGTTGCAGAAGAAAGGCTATGGCAGTAAGATTTCTCAGAAATTAAGAAGATAATGTATCTATGCTGTAGCAGAGCTTTAGAGAGGAAGAGCAGAGAATGTTTCTCTGTGAGCAGAGAATGTTTCTCTGTAAGCAGAGAATTTTGAGAGGGACTTGTTGAGACTGGGTGAGCAAGTAGAGGGAAAGCTCACCAGGGGGTGTTCTGTGTCTTCTCCCTAAGGTAAAATTTATCTGTTTTGAAAAGGGGCGGGTGGGGAAGGGTGAGACTAGGGTCTTAAAGAAGAGGAGAAAAGCTTGGAGCAGCCACTGTGTGGCTTGATCCAAGGAGGCCAATGGGATGAATAGTAGGATTGGCAGTAGTGACTTAGTGCTTAGGAAAGGCCTCTCTCCCTAAGAGACTGAGGATTAGAGGAAAAGCCAGGGATAGTTATTGCTAATGCAGTTTTGAGTACTTTTACCCTGCTATCAGAAGTGTAAATGCTGTCTGAGTAGCTACTAAAATGCATAAGGCACTTCTCTAACCATTTTACAATTAAGAAGGATTAAAGGGCACTCTTTGACATTTTGCTCCAGGGCCCAGAATTTAGACTGGTCTATCTCTAGGGACCAGGATGTTAGCCAGGGCAAATCTCTGTGTTTGGGACTGTGCCTTTTTGCCATCCTTCCAAGATTTTTATGTTAGTGAAATGTACTTTAAATTAATATGAAGGGTTAAAGAAGGCATAAGGAATTTTCTTTAACAGCAGCTTATGAAACCTAAAGGATGTCTGTGGAAAAGGATCAAACAGTCTCATTGTTTGGGTTTTGTTTGGTTGGGTTTTTTTTTTGTTTTTTTTGTTTTTGGTAATGGTGGGGAAATTTATGAGTAGTTGTAGTAAGAATAATAATAATAGTGGGAGAAATTTGTTCACAATGACAGACACAACATATGTGTGACAACCAACTTTGATAAACTGGACTCTTCTCAGCTATGCAAGATTATAAGACAACTCTAAAAGACTCAGTATGGAAGGAGATGTCTACATTCAGAGAAAGATCTAGAAAGAACAGAATTTAAATGCAGACTGAATCAAACTACATGCTCTCTTTCTTTTCCATGTTTGGTTTTGTTTCCTCTTTCCCATTGTTCATTCCATTGGTTACAACCTTTCTATACAATCAGATTAATGTCTAACGTGAAAGTATTTGCAGATCCTATACTTGATTACATACCACCATTGAGGAGGGTGAGGGAGGGGAGAAAATTTGAAACTCAAGGGATTGTGCAACTGAATCTTGTAAACTAAAAATGAACAAACAAATCAATTAAAAAATTTAAATGATGATGATGATGATGATGATGATGATGATGATGATGATGATGATGATGATGACAAGAAGAAGAAGAAATCAGGATATGGTAGTTGATAGAGAACTGGCCTCAGAACTAGAGAGACCAGGGTTCCAGAAAGACTTATATGAACTGATGCTCAATGAAGTGAGCAGAACCAGGAGAATATTCTACATAGTAGCAGCAACATTGTGCGATGATTAACTATGATGGACTTAGCTCTTCTCAGCAATACAATGATCCATGACAATTCCAGAGAAAAAACTATGGAGTCTGAAAGCGGATCAAAACATGTTATTTTCACTTTTTTGTTGTTGCTTTTTTTCTTCCTCATGGTTTTTCCCTTTTGTTCTGATTCTTCTTTCACAACATGACTAATACGAAAATATGTTCAACATGATTATACACGTATAACCTATATCAGATTGTTTGCTGTCTTGGGGAGGGGAGGAAGGGAGAGAGAACATTTGGAACTCAAAATTTTACAAAAATGAATGTTGCAATCTATCTTTACATGTAATTGGAAAAAATTTTTAAAAATACTATTGAGGAAAAAGAAAAGAAAGACCAAGGTTCAAATCCAAACTTCAATAAATCCTGCTGGTTTGAACCTGGACAAATTTCTTAACCTCTTAATGCCCCCAGATAACTGAGACTAAGTTTCTGAGCAGATGCCATCTGCACTGGTAAAGGAAGTTTCCTGGAATTCCCTACAAAGTTGAAACCACAAGTTCATACAAAAATAATAAATAATAATAATAATAATGACAGTTGCTGATATAATACTTTACAAGTATGCATTACCTCTTTTGATTCTTTATTAGCAACACTGTGCTTTCTGTCCATACCCATGTTAGAAAGGAAAGAATATTTAGATGGAATCAGTCCCGTAGAACCCAAAAGTCAAGCTGACTGATATTTGGTGATATTTCTCCTTCTGAGTTTAGGAGAGGGTGGGTATGCCATCAGGAACCTTTGTAAGGGTCCAGGGAATGTGCTGGAGCTCTGCTGTTAATTAACTCAGGATATCTATGAATTGAAAGAAGAGAGTCCTGTAAAACCTTTTCATAACAAAATAGCATAGCTATGGAGAACCAGATCTTCCTGGGTGGTGTTCCTAATGTTTGTGTTTATGTGTCAGGGGACCATCTCAGAGGTCTTAACAATCTACTCTATAGTTTTACTCAAAGACCTTAAGACATGGAGAATACACTCTCTAGAAGAATATCACACCACTTAAAAAAATAACACTCAAATTTCTAGGAAGTATCTCCTTATATCAGCCTAATTCTGCCTCCTTGCAGCCTCCAACCATGGTTCATAGGCCTGAGATCAGGCTAAGCAGACTCTATGGAATCCTTTTGACACATGGCTACCCTAAAAATAATTGAAAATAGCCAACATGTCCACCATTCGGTCCAAATCTTGTTTTTTCCAGCCTAAACCTTCTCACCATCAGCACTCCAGTTTGTGAATATCTGTAGCAGCAAGCACCCTAGCATACCCAGGATGGCTGCTAGCACAGGTTCTTAGATCTGCTTTTCTAAAGGAAAGATACTCAAAATGGGTTAACAATCTTACTTTAATCAAACATATATCATTTACCTAGTTCAGGGGGGAAAGGCAGCACCCTGAACTTCAGACAATACAAATAGAAGTTACAAGCAGACCAAAAAAAAAAAAAAAAAATATATATATATATATATATATATATATATATATATTTATAGATGTAGAAACAGACCAGCAGACAGAGCTTCCAGCTGTCTGACCATTACATCCATACCTAGTTACTAGAGAGGGAAGCACCAACATCTTGGTTTTCAAAGCCAGGGGGCTCAAGGGCTTCCCAGAGTCTCATCTGGCCAAGTCACATAACTCTTCCCAAAGTGAGCCCCAAAGCCAAACCTCACATCAGGGTATATATAGCCTTCTCAGGGGTCAGAGAATATCACAACCCTCTTGACCCACCATCCAATCACAAAAATAAGGCGTGGGTGTTCCTGAAAAACAAGATCAAGGATGCCTCCATTGTTCATCTCTATAAAGGAAAAAAAAATAGGTTGTCCTGTGACAATCACAAAGGGAGTCTCTCTCTTAGTCATCCCCAGTAAGATTCTTGTCAGACTGTTATTCAGTAGTCTGATCCTTGACCTAAGAATGTGCTTCAGAAAGGGACAGAGAAGGGTCAGCATGTTGTTTGCAGCCCAAAACTCCAGGAGACGTGCCAGGAGCAGAATAGAGGTCTATACAAAATGTTAGTTGATCTGGCCTATGATACTTTCATTAGTGAAGGCTTGTGGAAGATCATGGCAAAATTTGGTTGCCCAGAGTAGTTCATTAGTATTGTATGTCATTTTCATGACAGCATGCTTGCACAGGTTCTGGATAATGGACAATACCCTTGTGATTTTCTAGTCACCACTCTATTTCCAGTGGAGTAAAGCAGGTCCTTATGTATGCTTGCTCTCATGCTTTTTGGAATGATGTTTTCAGCAAGTTGAAGGATGCCTTCAACAAGGATGAAAATGCCATTGAGATCAGCTTGACAAGCCAAGAGTAAGGTGGAGAGAGATGTGGTGCGTGGATTTTGTTCACAGATGATTGTGCACTCAGTGCAGCCTCTGAAGCTGAGATCAAAGCAGGTATGGATCAGTTCTTTGCTGCTTTTGCTAATTTTGGCCCAACAATGAAAACCAAGAAAATAGAGGTTTCCTATCAGCCAGTGCCACACCATCCATGCATGGAACGATCAGTTACAGCAATTGGAGAAATTTTTAATGCTTCAGCTAATTTCATTTATCTTAGCTTTATACTTTCCAGGAATGTACAAATAGATAATGAGTTTGACACATGCATTCCCAGAACTAGCTGAGTGTTTAGGAGGCTCTGGAGGAAAGTGTGAGAGAGAAGAGATATTAGACTGCCTACCAAACTGAAGGTCTACAGAGCTATTGTGCTGATCTCATTGTTGTATGCCTATGAAACCTGGACAGTATGCTAGCACCATACTAGGAAGCTGAATCACTTCCATCTGAATTGTCTTGGGAAGATAATGAAGATTGCCTGGCAAGATAAGGTACCAGACACTGAGGTACTTTCTTAAACTGAACTGCCAACCATTCAAACTCTAATGCAGAGAGCACAACACAAATGGGCTGGTGACGTTGTTCAAATGTCAAACATGTTTACCTGAAAGACTACAGAGAATTCACTCGACTGTTACTCACATAGAGGCCAAAAGAAGTGATACAAGGACACTCTCAAAGTTTCACCAAAGAGAGGATTCTGGGAAGATGGTGGAATAGGTCAGAAAATTCCAAGCTTTCAAAATTTTCCCCCACAAAAGAGCTAAAATAGCACCTTAGGGTGAACAAAGTGTGGGTGGAGATAAATGAGAACACAGGCGTAACCTGGGTCCTCTTGGGACAGTTTGAGAGATCAGAAGAAAAATCCCAGGATGAGGTTTGGTCCTTATGAAGAGTAAACACATCCAGGTTAGGTTCTGTTTTAACAGTAAGTTTATTAAACAAGTGGCAAGCCCTGCTGTTAGCTGGTTTGAGAGGCTGCCTTACCCCCAACCACTATCACCTTGGGATAGTGAGAGGAGTTGGGTGTCTGAGCCTGGGAAGATCAAGGGAAGCTCTGCTAACCAGGAACGCCAGACCAGCTGGGCTGCTAAGAGTTGTAGGGGCAAGAAGGAACCAGCACTTGTCTGCTGAGTGCAGAAGCAGTGGGGCAGAAAGCCTCTGGCAGTGGACACTTACAGGAGGTTGGAGGTTTGGCTTTGGCTTCAGGCTAGAGCAGCAGTTCTCAACCTGTGGGTTATGTTCAATTTGTAACAATGAAAATACATTCTGCATATCAGATATTTACATGATGATTCATAACAGTAGCGAAATTACAGTTATGAAGTAGCAACAAAAATAATTTTACAGTTGGGGGTCACCACAACATGACTCCCATAAAATTAAAATTAAAGGGTCGTGGTATTAGAAAGGTTGAGAACCACTGGGCTAGAAGGAAGAACTGAAGATCTGGGGCAAGAGGTACCATTTCCCATACCCCAGGGCTAGAGGTGATTACAAATAATTAAGATATTACCATTTAAAAAAAAGCACAGACAAAGGAGAAAGAATCCAACCATAGAAAATTATTATGGTTATAGAGATGACCACGGTTCATTTTCAAAGGAGGATATTTAAGTAAAGAAATCCCCAAAGAGTAACATCAAATAGTCACCTACCCAAAAAGAATTAATAGAAGATCTTTAAAAAGACTTTAAAAAATCAAATGAGAGAAATAGAGGGAAAAAAAAACAAAAAAGAAAATAAGAATAATCCAAGAAAAACCAGGAAGGGTATGAAAGGACAGTTAACCAATTAGAAAAGGAGATTCAGAATCTTAAGAAAGAAAATGACAACTTGAAAATTAGAATTGTTCAAAGTGAAGTCAATGAAATTATAAGAGATCAAGAAATGATTAAACAAAATTTGAACAATGAAAAAATAGAAGAAAAAGTGAAACATCTTATAAGAAAAACAACAGATTTGGAGAATAGATCAAAAAGAAAAAATTTTAAAATAATTGGACTAACTGAAAGTTATGATCAGAAAAAGAATCTTGATACAGTAAGTACAAGAAATAATCAAAGAAAATTGTCCTGAAGCATTAGAACAAGGAGGGAAAGTAGAAATAGAAAAAAATCCATCAATCACCACTTAAAAGAGATCCTATGAGGAAAACTCATAGATAGGAATATCATAGTCAAATTCTGAGACCCCCAGCTCAAGGAAAAAATATTAAAAGCATTAAGATTAAAACAATTTAAATATTATGGTGCCACAATTAGAATTATACAAGACCTAGCAGCAGAAACAGGTCTTGAAACACAACATATAGAAGAGCAGAAGAACAAGGGCTCCAGCCAAAAATATCATATCCTGCAAAGTTAAATATTATCCTGAATGAAAAAAATGGACATTTGATAAAGTCTCAGACTTTCAATACTTTGTTTTAAAAAATTCTGAACTTAATAGAAGATTTAGCATATAAGGACCAAGAGAAATATAAGGTATATAACAAAGACTGATTTTAATGGCTCTATAAGAACAGACTGTTTACTTTTTATATATGTAAAATGTAAAATGAATGTTTAAGATTCTTATCAATAATTTGGTAGTTCATAAGAAAGATTGGGCTAAACCTTAGAATGTTATGAATTTTAAAAGTAAAACCATATAGGGTCAGCTTAAAAGAGTAATTATTTGAAGTGCAAAAGGAAGAATTGATACTGAGGAATTAGATAGGGAGAAGGCAGTTCTGGTAACCTACTTTCATTAGGAAAGGGTTTAAGAGGGTACCATACATATATATTTAGAAGAGTATAAAAGTCTTCTGAATTCAGAATGAAACGGTAGGGCCATGGAGGGGAGGACAAGGGAAGGATCTTTAGAGGGGAGTGTGAGGAAATAAGTAAAATATGGTATAGAAGGTGTTTAGATTTATGGGAATGGGAGGATAGGGGAGGGATTCTTGGACGGAGGTAGACAAGTCATAGGCAGGCAAGGTAGTAGTGTAGAGTAGAGGAGGTAGAAGGGAGAGAAAACAAGATATAATACATAAAAAACAAAGATCAGGAGTAGAATAATTTTGAGAAAGTATATGTCTATATGTGTGTGTATGTCTATATGTATGTATATATCTATAGCTCTAAAGAAACATATCTAAACTTTATCGTAGCCTTCTGGAAGGAGGTTGAGGGGAAGGAGAGAACAAAGTAAAAAAAAGTTCACAGCAGAAAACAAAAGAAAACCCACAAGGAAGCAAAGAAAAGATGAACAATTTTCCACACAAGTATTATTTTTCATATAGGTGTTCTTGAAATGAATATCTATTGTTACATATTTTGCCTCTCATGTTCTGTGATACACATTACATGCTTTTTTTCTAACTTTGTATTTAAGTTCCAATATTTGTTTGATACGTTTGTTTCTTTTCTCTAGTATACGTTTTTTCTGACATTTGAGTCTAAAATAACATTTTGAGGAAAGAAAAGTTTCACAGAAGAACTTTAGAATTGACTGCATGACATGGCACAAGACTGCCCAGCATAGCATACCATCATCAAAGAAGGTGTTTTGCTTTATGAGCTAAGTAAAATTTCAAGAGCTCCAAAGAAATGTGAGGTGTGCAAATTTAGAGACAGTTCTACTCCACATATTTAGATAGACTATTTGTCTCCAACCTATGGTAGAGTCTTCTAAACTTGTATTTATCTGATGAGCTGTAGTCAGACATATTGTACCTTGACCCCAACATAGTGATGTCATTTTAGTCCTCTTTTAACACAAAAGGACAGCAACCAACCAACCAACTATATAGGTTCCTCAAAAGTGATGCTTATACTATGTCAGCCCTCATCTAGCTAGATGGCACAGGCAGCAATCAGTTAATCCGTAATCTTTTATTAATGACTTACTGTGTGCCAGGCATTGCGCTAAATGCTAAGGGTACAAAAAGAAGCAAAAGACATTCCCTGCCCTCAAAGGGCTTACAGTCTAATGGGGGAGACAACATGCAAAAAGATATATAAAAGAATGTAATATACAGGATAAATAGGAAGTAATTAAAAGAGGGAAAGCACAGGAATTAATATGGTTAGGGGAGGCAGAATTACCACTTCAGTTCGAGATTAAGTTAAGGTATCTTCCATACATTGGGTTCACTAGAGTCTGTCACCACCTCCATAATGCCTTCAAAGTTAAAAGGACCAGGGAAGAAAAGGTGACAAGCATTTATTAAGTACCTATAATGTTCCATGCACTGTGAAAAGTGCTTTATAAATTATCTCATTTGATCCTTACAACAACCTGGGAAGGAAGGTGCTATTGTTATTCCTATGGTATACTTTAGGAAACTGAGACAGACAGGTTAAGTGACTTGCCCCATGTCCCACAATTAATAAGTTTCTGAGGTAGTATTTGAGCTCAGGTCTTCCTGTCTTCAAGCCCAGTGCTCTAACTACTGCACTATCTATTATAGAAGATAAAATACACAAATTTTGATTGCACAAAATTAAGAAAGATTTTGTAGATACAAAATCCATTTATAATTAGGAGGGAAGCATTCAATTGGAAAAGATCTTTGCAGCAAGTTTTTCTGATAAATGTCTAATATATAAGAAAGTGATTCAAATATATAAGAACAAAACTGTTCCTTAATAGATAAAGGTTCTACACGTATAAACAGGTAATTCTCTAAAGAAGAGATCCAAACTATCAACAGTCACATATAAAAATGCTCCAAATCACTAGTAATTAGAGAAATAAAAATAGAAACAACTGAAGTTACACCTCATATTCATCATGGGCAAAGATGGCTCGAAAGGAAAATGGCAATTTGTTGGAATGGAATTCGGGAAATAAGGCACACTTGTGCACTGTTAGTGAAGCTGTGAATTGGTGTAACCATTCCGGAAAGCAATTTAAAACAATGTTACAGAAGTCATTAGCAGTATATATTCATTTTCATAGTGATGCTACTCTGAGGCCTATACCTTAAAGAGATCAATGAAGAGGGAAAGAACCTATATCTATCAGTCAATAAACATTTATTACTTTGTGCCAAGTACCTGAGCCCAGTTCCAAGATCACCTGCCTTTCAGTAGTATATATCACAATACTATGACTACAGTTTGGAAAGTAAGATAGTATGTGAAGGATACTATCGACATGTATTATTAAGCACCCATTTTGCCAAGCGAAGAAGAAAGCAAGAGTTGCTGCCAATGTCCTTTACAAGATCACCAGCCTCTCTCCTTGCTGAAGTTGCCAGTAGGCACTATATTAAACAAGGAAGAGCCATAGGTTCTGGCCCGAGTTGACCCATTATAATTAATACCTGCTTACTTACTTCCATTAGAATGTGAGCTCCTTAAGGGCAGGGATCCATTTTGCCATTCTTTGTATCCCTAGCCATTAGCATGGTTCCTGGCACATAGGATAGTAAGCACTTAGTAAATGTTTTTTGACTGACTTTAATTGCAAAGCTGTGTGTATGTTGGAATGAGGGAGAGAAAAGGAACCAGCTGAGCCATCTTCAAGGCAGACTAACCTGGTTCTGGGCATCTGGCTTCTCAGGTGTTTGTATTCCTATTTGTAGTGCTTGGCACAGGAGAAGTCTTGTTTGCTGGGCTGGGCTGCAGGCTGCTCAAGATCTTGGTCACAGAGAACACCAACAGGCCTGGCAGGGATAAAAGCCATGACAGCTGTGTCCTTGACGGTAACTGCATCTTAGCCCTTCCCTATTATCTTGTGTATGCCTGTGTCAAAAATCACAGGACCCTCATTGCCAGAGATCACAGAACATGGATGTTATTATCCACATTTTACATAGGAGAAAATTGTAACCCCCAAAGAGCTTGAGACTAGTAGTAAATACAGAAACTCTGACTCACTGCTGCCTTCCAGCCTAAGGGACTATATTGTATGCCGAGTAGTCCCAATGCTGTAATACAAACAGTGCTAATCTTAAAGTTCACATCCTGACTCTTAAACTTAATAGCCCTGTGACCTTAGTCAAGTGACCTAAACTCTGACCTTTAGTTTCCTCATCTCTAAAATGGATTAACCATACATGTACAACATTCTTCACCGGAATGTTGTAGGAACATGCTTTGTCAAATATGTATATACACATACATGTATGTGTGTGTGCATACATTGTTGTTTAGTCTTTTTTTTTCACTTGTGTCCGGATCTTCCTAACTCCAGGCCTAATGCTCTATACCCTCTACTACCTACCTGCCAAATTTCTACCTGTTTTTCTCTTTCCTGAAGAAATCTTTTAGTTAGTTTCTTCTTTAATGTCCTCAAACACATAGGGCCAAGAGGAAGAATCAGCTTGCTCCCTTCCGAGTTCAACTTCTACCTACTGCCTCTGTTGCTGTTTCTCAGTAACCTCTTTTTCTTTGAGGAGGACTAGAAGAGAAAGAGTAAGTTTAAGAGATACAGGGGAAGAAATGGGAAGGATGGGCTGTTTTGATCAGAGGAGAGTTTCAGTTTTCAAGTCATAGAAGAGACTTAGTTTAAATAGATGGTGAGGTCTAAGGTACAACCGCTACAGTGGCTAAGGAAGAGAATCTATATAGGTCATGAGAGTTGTTGAGGGTGTTGATGAATAGGGATGTTGCTATTTTAAGCAACATTACACCATTGTTGAAGTCCCCAAGGCTGTGGGAAGGAGTCCAGGCTGACAGAAGAGTTTAAATTTTGAAAAAGGAGAAATAGTGGCTAAGAGGTCAAAAAGTGACTACTACAAGAATCTAAATAGATTAATGTGGATTATCATTTCTACATAAATGAATCCCAAATCTATATATCCAACCCTAATCTCCTAAAAATTTAGTCCCACATCTTCTTATGGGTGTCCTATTGAAATGTCAAACTCAACATGTCCAAAAAGGAATTCATCATTTTCTAAACCAATTCTGCCTCTCCCAAACCTATCTATGTTGATCATGATCTTCCCAGTCACCCAGTTTGGTAATTTCAAGATCACTTTTGATTTTTTTTTCTCTTTTCCTTATTTCCCATATTTAATTATTTAATCAGTTGACAAGCCCCCCCACAACATTTCTTGTATCTTCCCCTTTCTTTCACATTGCCACTACCCAAGTTCAGGCCTTTGTTACTTCGTGCATTGGCTGTTATGTTTTCTAATTGTTTGTACCTAATGATAGCTGTATTCCTCTACTCCAGGCCACCCTTCACATATCTTTTAAAATCATTTTCTTAAGGTCATTCCTCTGCTCACAAATCTTCAGTGGTTTTTCAGAGCCTTAAAGACAAAATACAAACAGGCTTTAAGAATTTATAAAATTGCCGCTCAAACCTAGCTCTGTTCCTGCTGCCTTTCACACACTTTGTTCCAGTCAGACTTCATTCCTTGTCCGCCTATAACTCAATTTGTTTACTTTATGCAGTGTCAGTGTTCCCTGTCAGAGATGTATTCCTTCCTCTTTTGAATTTTTCTGATCTACCCCACAACCACCACACACAGGCATGAGAGAGCTCTTTCCCACTTCAAATATTCCTAGAGTACTTTCCTTGATCTCTACTTCCCTCTCCACCCGAAAGTATTTTACTTATCTGTGTTTCTGTTGTACCTCCCTGTGGCATCTTGGGCAAGCTCCTTGAATGTAGAAACTTCTATGTTTGTTTTTGTATCCCCAATGTTTGTAAGGAATGACTGTCTGATGTATAATAGATACTTAATTCATATTTGTTTAATTAAATTGAATTGGGGGGGAGGCTCCTTCAGAGAGCCTCAATGAACAGAATAATTAATGTTGATTTTAATTGAATTACATTTAAATAGATGTTTCAAAGTATGTTGTCCTATTTAGGAAATCTCAGTTTATTATGTTTTACGTGAATAGTTGTCTTCCCCTCCCTCCCCCCAGCATATATATTTATTGAATTAGAAAACCATGGCTGGGGGTGTGTGTGAAATATATTTGCTTTCTTTTTTTTTTTTTTAAATTTTTTTGCTGGTGAGGTGGTTGTATCACTACTCATGTCTTTAGAGAGGTCTTTCCTGTCCTGGTTGGCATCTGTCCATGGTGCTAGCATTTACCTAACATGCCACTGTAGTCTAAAGATACCCAAATGCATTTGTTAACCCTACTCTAAATAGGAAAGAAGCTATTGCTAGTGACTGGAAACCTTGTCAGCTTGCAGGCACGTACAAAATGAAGTTTGAGTGAAAGTGAAGTTAATTAAGAAAGGAAAAAGCATTGTCTCATTTTTTTGTCTTTTCTCCCCTACTGCAGAGTTTGCCTTTCCTGCCTCCTAAAAAAGTAATTGTTCTTTTGAAAGCCCTGGAAAAACATGGTCTCCTCTGAAGTATTGTCTAACAAGTCCCTCCTTTGAAAGGCAGATTAGAGTGATTAGAGATAACAAGATGAATATCCCTAAGGGGATTTCCTAAAGGAAAAGATCAGAAATTCTCCCTTATCCCACTTTACACACCAGTAGTGGCAAAATACTTTTTAAGAGCTGAATTTTTATCTGAAATAGAACAAAACCAGTAAATATGCTTGAAAATTTAGGGAATGGTGTCCCCTCTGAAGGGCAAAAGGTTTATTTTGGAGAAATTAAGACTGAAATATGGATATCTCATCCTCCAGTGGGTGACTACAAATTGTACTCCCCTACAGGATTGAACATTTCCTTGATTTCTAAAAGGTCTCTCTTTGAGGATGGAGAGGAATTCCTCTGACACAGAAATATTACTATCGAGTAATATTGAAGTCATTAAGAAACAAAAATGGAAACTGGCTGTTTTGTCTTTCATGTTCAAAGAGGGCTAAAATGATGTCACCATGTTGCTGTCAAGGTACAGTGTGTAGGACTGTGGCTTATCAGACAAGTAAGAGCTCAAAAGGCTTCACCACAGGTCGGACATAAATAGTCCATGTAAACAATTGGAGTTGAGATGTCTCTAAATGTGTGCATCTCATGTTTCTTTTGAGCTACAGCAATTCTGCTTTGCTCATAGAACACAGCACCTTCTCTGATGTGAACACACCATGCCAGGCAGTCCTGTGCCAGTGTCTCCCATGTCCCACAATCAGTTTCAGAGTTCTTCAGAGAGACATTGAGAATGTCCTTGTATTGCTTCTTCTGACTTCTGTGTGAGCGCATGCCTTGTGTGAGGTCTCCATAAAATTCTCTTTTAGGCAAAGGATTGTGGAGTAAATGAATGTAGAAGAGGTGGAGATAGCAAATATAGACAGCTTTCTCAAAGATTTAGTTGAGGAAAAAAAAGAAGAGTAATAGAAATACAGCTTGAGGGGAGAAAGAAGGAGGAGGAGATAGAAACAGAGACAGAGAATATGACCAAGAAGATGGGAGGGGATTCAGTTGAGCACACGTATAAAATGATCAGCCTTGGCAACGAGAAGGGCTATATAGGTCTTTGTGAGAGAATAGAGAAAAATTGGAGTGGGAGATTAGATCAAGGCATTTTGAGATAAATCTAAAGAAGGAAGGAGTCTATATCAAATAACCTCAGTTTTCTTAGTAGAGTAAGAGACAGAGTCCTCAATTGAAAGACAGAGAAGAGATGAGGGAGCCTTGAGGAAATAAAAGATTTGGAATAGTTTCAGTGGGAAATGAGATCAGGACCTAATAGCAAGGAATAAAAGAACTCCTGGACTTAGTGAGGACCAAGATAAAGTTGAATATGATGAATTTTTAATATATCCAGTCATCACTGTGTAACATCTTCCAACACTACGAGAAGAAGAGTAGGAATGGAAAATATGCTATCTAAGTGGGACTCATTATTATTATTATAAACTATTGTTACCATAAGGCTGTATGACTGAGGTGAGCTTGGGAATCAAGATGATACAAGTTCAGATATGCCTCATTCAAGTATTTAGTTTAGCATAGTATCTATAAACCTGGTCAGTTGATTGAAATTCTATGAACCATGTGACTGTAACCATATCTTCCAGAAGAAGGAGTTGGCCATGTTATATCCCCCAAGTTAAATATAGCTCCTTGAGGGCAAAGGCTATTTTAAGTTTGGTTTTGTGTCACCAACATTTAATAAAGGATCTTACACACAGCAGGCACTTAATAAATATTGCTGAATTGAGTTGAATTTGTTGAGTATCAGCATCATTTGAATCAGAAGGCATCATCTCATCACCCAAATGGAATAGTGTTATTTTTCCACTGGGTAAATTTAATTATTCACTTTTACCATTGTCCACATCTAAACCATGGATATAATTTGCATACTAAAAGTAGAGACTGCAAGTAATGTTATGTTATGTTATATCCCATGGAGACCCATGTAATGTTATATCCAAAACACCAATCCTGACAGTATTATTTGTTATGTGAGTCCCAAATAACTCAATCTGACGTCCTCTCTTCAAAACTACCCTAATTCAGTTCCTTACTCCCTCTCACCTCAAATGGTGTACTTAGAAATACTTAACAACTGACTACCCCAAAAATTAGGACAGTCTTTTCATTTTAATCTGTATTATTAACAATTAGCATTTTATTAGTCACTCTCTTGAAAGAGTAGACAATCAGTAAAACAACAAATCAAGCCTTGATTTGCAGCAACTTTTGCCCAATTTCTAAAGTGTAAATGTTCACACTAAAATTTTAACAGTCATTTCTCCTGAGATGTACAAACTGTCTTTACTATACCTCTACCTCAAATATTGCTACAGTTTTTCTTAATGAAGTTACTTTAAGGTTTGTGAAGTTATATTGTTGTATTCATTAAACAGCTCTGAGAGAGAGAGAGAGAGAGATACTCTTATTATACCCATTTTACATATGAGAAAACTGAGGCAAACTAAAGGTAAACAAGTCTGCGTATCACATGATATGATGGGTCATCACCTGACATAGCATAGCATCAAATGACACTGCGTGTCTATCATATGATATGGTATTTATGTCATGTTACATGCTTATCACATGGCATAGCATTCCATGACATGGCACACCACTGTATGTCACTGCATGGTGTGACATGCTGTCACATAACAGCATACCATCACATGCTGTGGTGTGTCACCTGATTGCTATGCTCATCACATGATAAAGCATCCCATCACATGATCAAGTATGCCCTCACATGATGTGGCAGGTTGCATAGTGTGTCCAGAAGGTTGTGTGCTATGTCACATGGTATAGCATGCCCATCACATGACACGCTATATTGCATGACACATGGCATGTTCCTCTCATGATGTAGCTTTAGGTGATATAAGGAAGAACTTGTCCCAAAGTGGAACAGACTGCCTAGGGAAGGCATTAACTCCACTGGGTGGCCACGTGTTGAGAAGGTTATAGAAAGGATTCCTGCCCCATTATGGCTTAGGCTTTTCAGGAATTTTTTTTTTTTACAAAGTAGGGAAATGATGAATTAAAACATTATGGACTGATAGAACTGTAAACCTGAAAGAATACTTGGAGATTATCCTGGCACGTTCCATTTTTCATTTGAGGAAACTGAGGCATGGGGGCACAAGGGCATGTTTCACTGACTTTCCTGAAGTGCTGTAGAGGCGGCAAGCCACAGAGCTGGTGTTATTCAACCCCAGACCCACTGACTCCAAATCCACGGGTCTTTCCAATGTGCTACAATGATCTTGCCTAAGGTTACATAAAGAATAAGTGCCAGACCCCAGATTGGGATCCAAGCTTTCTGCTTCCAGATCCAAGGCTCCTTAAATGAACCACGCTTACTAAGTCACTGGCTCAGAAAACAGTTTCCTTTCTCTAGTTTATGTCCCTTGCTATGTCCTAGTTCCAGTCTCTCTCATCTTATCTCTCTTACTCTAGCATTTTTTTAAAAGCTATTATTTTAAAGAGTCCTAGAAGGAGGTCTGAGCCTTTGCATAATCAAGAATCATTTTCATTCTGGGAGCCTTCTGTCCCCTGTGCTTTTTGCACTACCTCCTAAATCTACAGTCTATATCTAGCATGGCTGGTGCCCCTCTTGATGCCCTTCCAGGCCATCTGCCAGCACATACCTGAGCCTGCCCCTCGCAGCCCCAGCAGGGCATGGCTTCCGCTGTGCCCATGCAGCTGCCCCATTCAGCCTCTGAATCCATGACTCAGAATGTTTGTTGATAATTTGCCGTAGTTCTCTCGACAGGAATTTTGAAAGGGTCCAACTTCAATGGGCTCCTCACAAGATTTACTGTTTTCCTGATGTTTTCTGACATTCTTCTTCCAATCCCTTCTTTGGTCAAGGCCCAGTGCTGAGTCAAGCTGCCACTTAATATATCGACACCATTCCTAGCGCTCTGGTGATCCACACACTGAGTTCCTGCCCCCTTCGGAGTGAGCTGCACTCTTCATGGGACAGATTTGAAGTTCAGCCAAGTTGGCAGCTATAGGGTTCCATTTTTACAATCTCTGACAGCAGGAAGCCACAGTCCTTTGTATCACTGTACCATCTGCTTAGCTTTTTCCTTTTCTCAAACCATACATAAACTAGATACACTGTTCCCCTCCCCTCTTCCCAAAAAAAGACCTAACAACAAAAAATCCCCCCCATTTTTATTCCAAATGAAACTGCTTTATATTGTAAAAACCACACCCATTCCCCACATCCCACCAAGCATGTTCAGTTTCTGCCTTATAAAACAGAAAATAATCAGTCAGCCCTTTGAATTCCAGCATCTTTAGCTAACTGTGGGTTAGTACCTCAAATCTCAAATGGTAGACAGTTCATGTTCTCCACTGGTATCTTTGTGATATCAAAAGAAGATGAGGAATACCACCCTCTCCCCAACACATTGGATGGACAACTTGTGATGACAATTCATGCATTTCCACTGGCTGTCCTCCATGCCTACAGTGTTTTCTCTCTATCTCTGCTTCATGGATTCTTTGACTTTCTTCTCTTAGGAAGCCTTTCCCAGACCCATCCCCTCCTCTCCCTCCATTGGTAGTAGTGCCTTTTCTCTGAGATTGACTCTTATTTACTATGTATAATGCGTGTGTGTGTGTGTGTGTGTTTTCATTGTACGTAGTTTTTTGCTTATCTCCCCAGTATAACGTGAGTTCACTGTTGGCAGGGTCCATGTTTTTACCTTTTTGTGTGTGTCTACAGTACTTAGCCCAGTATCTGGCACTCAGTAAGTGCTTAACGTTTGTTGATTGGTTGTCTTTATGGGAAGACACGAACAGGAGTCACAGGATGGGCAGGTACGGATGTGTTACAGCCTCCATTGTTGGAAGGAATACCAACCTTGATGAAATCAGGTCCATTTGTATATTTGAATATTATGTGGAAGTGTTAGACTAACTCTGTTGATTTCTAGATCATAGAATTAGAGTGAAGTTAAAGAGATCTGAGTCTGACCAAAGGAAAGAACCTAGTTGCTAAAATTTAAATGATGCGAATATTCTGAAGAAGTAACCGCTTCTTAGAATTTATGATAGAGAAGGAATTGAAACCTGGGCACAGCTGGGGTTTCAAACAGCTCAAAGAAAGGATAAAAAGGATCTCGCGATTTAAAATTCTACAGGGATAATTTGCCCAAGATCAAAGGGAAACTCTCAATAGTGAATTACAGCAAACGAAAATAGAAATAATTCTACTGATAAGGAGAAGGGCTATATAATCCAAAGAATGTGACCAATATGGACACAGGGAAGCATTCTATAAACTAAGGAAAGGAAAAAAAGTATTATTTAGTGATTTCTATATACCACACACTATAATAAGCACTTTATAACTACTGTATCATTTGATCCTCACTACAGCCTTCAAAGGTAGGTGCTATTTTTATCCCCATTTTACAGTTGAGAAAACTGAGGCAAACAGAGGTTAAGTGACTTGCCCACACTGTTAAGTGTATGAGACCAGATTTGAATTCAGTTCTTCCTGATTCCAGGCCTAATATTCTATCCTCTGTGCTACCTATCAGCCTCAAATGATCACCTTAAAAATATTTATATAGAAGATGGAAGCAAGACCAGGGAGCAGAGACTTAGTACCAGGATGGCATAGGCATTAGAGAATAGTATCAGAAGTGCTTAAGCTCAGAATGAGCTGAGGCTAGTGATGAATGCTAAGGACAGCAACAATGGAAGGCTTTTTTAAAAGTTATACTAGAGGAAAGAGGAGGATCAAAGACAGGGATACTCCTGCTACTCAAGGTGGATAGGATGATAATACCAGTTAATAGAAAACAGGCACAGGGTGGCTAGGTGGTGCAGTGAATAGGCTCTGGCGTCAGGAGGGCCTGAGTTCAAATCTGGCCTCAGACACTTGACACTTGCCAGCCTTTTGACCTTGGGCAAGTCACTTAACCCCAATTGTCCTGCCTTCCCCCCTCCAAAACAAAAAACAAAAATAAAAGAAAGAAAACAGGCAGAAATATCCATATTTCTTCATGTATTTTTTTTCTACCAAGAAAAACAAGGTTTGGATTTAAAATATCCCAGTAAAACGTTAAACAGGGAATTTGTACATCAAATAAATGAGTAGATAGTAAGAGAGCACCTAGTCTTCCTAAATTATTTCAGGTCACTAGGCCCAGATAAACTACATTTTAAGAGACTGAAAGAACTATTAAGTATGACTGCTGAGTCAGTGTCACTGAACTTTGAATAGTCATGGAATTCAGTAGAAGCACCACAAGACCAGAGAAAAAGAGATATCATCTTGATTTTTAAGAGAAGAATCTTTTCAAAAGAGAATGAAGCTTACAAACTGTAGGCTGGTGAGCTCATTTTTGATGCCTAAAATATGCCTAGAACATGTTATTTAAAGGGATGGTTTGTGAACATCTAGAACAGTAGTTTCCAAAGTGTGGGCCATGACCTAAGCCCAAAGGGTATGTGGTTAGCCCGTCAGACGGTGGGAATTTGGGTCGCATGATACCCTCCCCAAGATAGCCAATATGAGGCTTCTCTCTAGAACAACCACAACTATACCCTTTACCTCTGAACACTCCCTCACTTTGTCCATCTCTTTGTCTCCTAACTTTCCACTTTCTGAGCCAGTGTCAGCCCCTCAACGAAGTGACAACTTAACTACCTCTTGGGTACCAATAGCAACAGATGTCTGGGTGTCCTGTGAGGGGTGGGAGGGGGAAAATAGAGAGGGATGGAGGGAGAGAGAGAGAGAGAGAGAGAAAGAGAAAGAGAGCACTCTAGGACAGTGAACAGGGAATAAGACAGTTACCTTTTCATTTTGGGTGGGACAAATTGAGTTGCACAGATTGAAGAGACTTAGGTAGATCGAGATCTATAGAGCAGATCTCATGACTTTATCTTTTTCCTCAAACCAACCTCTCTTCCATTTTCCCTGTTTCTACTGTGAGAATATGAGAGAAGCACCCTCTTTCTAGTCACTCTGGTTTGAAGCGTCATCTTTAACTCTACTTATTCCTCACCTCACCTATCCAATAAATTACCTCCATAATTTCTCTCACATTCATCACCTTTCCTTTATTCACATAGCAACCAACACCATAGTTAAAGTACCCATTATCTCTCACCTGGACTGTTGCCTCCTCTTCTTTCACCTTGTGTCAAATTTCTTCCTTTTCCAGCTCATCCCCAATACAGATACAAAAGTAATTTTTCCAAAGTGTAAGTTTTACAGTTTCATTTCCCTTCTCAATAAACTTCAGTGGCTCCCTACTGGCTATAGTATCAAATACCATTTCATCTCTATCTCACCTTTTTATTTTCTATTTTTATATAAATTGTATAATGTACACAATTGTTAATAGATCAGTTCAAGTATGGAATTCATAAGTAAGCAAACAGACACATTTTGTAAGTACATTTTCAAAAATTATTGATTGATATAGGCTAAAAAGGTAACCCTGATCAACAAAAGTTGTCATGTTTTCATTAAGAATAGATTGTGTACTAAAACAATTTCAGAGATCAATGTGCCAGCTTATTCTTTTTCCTTACATTTTTATGTGCATTCTCACAGGACTAAGCTTGGGAAAGTTCATGGTTAGAAATGTAGATTTAAAAGTCCCTGTTGGATAGAATGTAAGGAAGCAAGACCTGAAAGTCATAGAATGAACCTTGATAGTTCATAGCATCACTGATGAGAATTCAGAGCGCTTTTTTTATCATCATAAGTGTCAGAAGAAAGAGAGGGAAAGGAATAAGCATTAATATAGCACTTACTACATGCCAAGCACTGTGTTAAACATTATTTTTACAAATATTCTCTCATTTGGTCTCTAAAACAACCCTGTCAGGTGAGCAATTATTATTCTCATTTTACAGTTGAGAAAATTGAGGCAAACAGAAGTTAAGTGACTTGACCAAAATCACACAGGTAAGTGTCTGAGCTCAAGTCTCCCTGATTTCAGACCTGGCACTCTATCCACTATGACACTAGTATGACTTCTATAACAAGACATATTGCTGGCTTTTCAAATCTGAAACATAAGTTCTGCAATTGAAACACACAATGGTATTAACAGTTGACCAAATACTGACTTCTGGCTTCTCAACATTTTGGTTTAGGTCATCACTCATACATGGTGAAGAATTTGGGGGAAGTTTAAATGAGGAATTTTGTCTGAAAGTCTATACAGATATGTATCATTGAATTTATTGATCAATGAGCTTTATTCAACTGTCTTTTAAGGGATCTTTGTTCAGTTTTGTGGATTTGTAAGAGACAAAGCATGGTGATATAGTAGAAAGAACATTGGTCTTAGAGACAATTGAAATCTGCATTCAAATCTCATCTCTTATTCTTACTAATCATGTGCAAATCACTGAGCCTCCTAAAGCCTCAGTTTCCTTGTTTGCAAAATGGAGTACTGTCAGTTAATATGAAAAATACATCTGAAACCAGCAGATTCTTTGCTTCCCCCATATTCCTTCAATGTCCACTTAAACTCATTTTGAAGTTAGGGAATATTCAAATGATGCCATTAACTTTTATGTTATTGTCAAGATTAAGAAAAGCTTGAACTTGGGCATTTAGTAACAACTTTGGTCCAACATAATAACTAATACAAGAGACATTTGAGACACTGCTAAAATATAGTGGTAAGAGTTAAGAATCTTCCTTTTTTAGGAGAGCCTTGAAAAGTTTTATTGTTCATTGAGTATGAAATACATTGCAGACTGAAATTTCTTTGTCTTTTATTTGCCTTTTTTAAAATTTGTATTCACATTTATAAAAGTTTTTTTTTTAGCAATCTAGTCTTTAGTGAAGTTGTAATGCCATACATGAGCAGCTTCCCAAAAGAATGCCACTGTGAACAGCTTTTAAGGTTCAGATTACACAGTATAGTGAACACTCCATTTATTCCATTACAAATCAAGGCAAACATTCACAACAAATCACAATATAATATTTACAACATTACATCTTCTCACAAAAAATCACAATATAGTGTTCACAATAGCTTAACATTTAAAATGGCCACATAGTTTTCACCAAAGTGGCCACAGCATTAAGAACAAAGAACAAAAGAATAATCATCTGGTTTCCCTAAGGAGGCTTGTCTCCTCACTCAGTCATTCAGTCATCTCACAATACAATAATCAATCCTCCACTCATGGGGCAATCATAGATTAACTAAATCAGTCACTCATCTAGCAATCAGTCACTAAATACAATCATTAGAAAATTACACAAACCTTTCAGCCCTCTGTCTCTGGTAAACTTCAATTTCATAGCACATTCAATATCCAAGGAAAGGCCTTTTCTTCATCATGACTCTCAGATTCCCTGGATCCCCTTCCATGGTCCTAACTCCTATCTGAATCTACCAGACAGTCACCTGGATTCAGAGGCAGATAGCTCACATGATCTTGTCCAGTCCTCCAGGAAGTTCTTGGTACACAATGAAGTTCACAGAGTCCAGCATATCTCAAAACCTTCACCACTTCTGTTGTTGGGAACTCCAGGATCAACCAAGCCACAAACAAACAAAATCTTATCCCAGTTATGCTTCTTCAGTCCTCCAGCAATTCAGCTGGCCCTAGGACCAAGAAGGAATCTCAGCCTTCCAGGCAGCCTTCTGGGCAACTTCAGGCTTCACCACATTCTAGTCTGATAGAAAACTCCGACTCAGTTCTCAGTCTAGCAGCCCAGCTTCCAGATGCTGTGAAAATTCTGCTTCCTCTACCAGGAGCCACCAGGAAGAAAATGCTTGATTCTGTTTCTGTCCCTGGAACTCTTCTTACATACATATACATACATTGGCTTCCTGTCTCAGCCAACCCCTTCCAGTTGTGTCAGCAACAGGAGACAGAGTTCACATCTTCTGTTTCTTTCATACATTATACAGAGTTCACACCTTCTGTACTTAGCCCTTAGTAACTAAGAGCTAAATTAGTTACCATTACAGAAGTTTAACCAAAAGTGGGGCACTCATTTAAAGTAATTTTTCTCATAAAGATTTGAGTTTTACTGAGCAACTTTGAAATATTTCCCTTTAAAATGGATAAATGAGTTAGAAAATCACAAAACCCTTGGTTGTTCAGGGCTACATAGTTGGTCTACTCTAACCTGCCACCGTTTGATGGCATAGGTGAATGACAATCTTGTAACCATGCTCTTCATAAAAACTTAAGTTGATGTATTTGCATACTTTGTTAAGGAAACACCTACCTCCACAGGTCTGGCTAATATTTAATCTTGGGAAAACAAAAACAGATTTGTAACATTGTTATCACTAAATAAGCAACACTTATGACCAGCAAGCATTAGCCCTTTAAATGTTTGTGTGACACCTCCCTAATCCTAGTAAATAAGTAAATTTCTCCAGTTTTTTCATCAAAAGGTTGAATACTAGCCAAAACTCATTAATCAGGTTAATTTTGACATATATCTGCACAATCAAATGAAGTCTGCAAGATCAAAAAGTTTTATATATCCATTAATCTGTGTAAATTGTGGCCAGCTCAGGTTCCCAAATATCCCATGACAATCATTTGGTCATTAATAGTTTTCCATTTCTTTTCAACAAATTGTAAGAAGGAAATACTCTAATAATTTGAAGAAAAAAAGGTTCCCTTTATAGCCATTCTCTATGGGAAATCCTTTCTACTATAAGGTGGCATTTTATCTGATTTGAACTTTTGCTATTAATAACATTTTCAAAAGTGCTAAACATTTCTGGAAAAAAAACAAATTTAAAAAAGCAAACTTAAAAGAAGAATTATTTAAATCAATGAGAGACAATGCAGGGACATTCTGGTTTCAGGGGAAAGACAGAGTGGTTTAACAAGGTCGAATATAATTAGTATAGTCACCAAAGGAGGGGCAAGATGTGTTGTCAGTTCTTTTTCTAGACAGCATTTTGATTAGGCAAAAACAAATAAATAAATACAACTTTCTAAAAACCATGGAGTTCAGTGATAAATTGATCTTTCTCCATAATGATTTGTATCAAATTCACTGCTGCTTTTATCTTACTTCTAATACCACTGCCTTCATTTACATATCATTTCACAGTTACATTTAATACAACAAACCATTTTTAAGCACCTTTTGCTTAATCACAGTACTTGGGTCTCACACAGGTCTATTTGTTGAAGTTACAGAGCACTATCACATACTCTTTAAATTTTTGCCAAGGAAAAACCCAGTAAAACAAGTATTGTGATCCCTACTTTACAGATATAGAAAACTGAAGGGTGAAAAAAAAACTCTGAGAAATTAAGTGACTTGCCAGAGATCACAATTGACTGTAGGTAGAGGTTGAGATTGAGTCCAGGATTTCTGATTCTAAGTTCTTTCCTCCTTCAAATACCATACTTCCTATCTATGATAATATTTGATACAAAAATTAATATTGGTATTCAGTTATTACATCAGGGAAAATCCAATCAAGTACAAAACAATTCCTACTAATGCAGTTTAGGGGTACAGGGACCCCCAAACTATTGAGGCACAGGGTGGAGTTGTCTAGAAGGAATTTGAGGACTCAAGTGCTCTTCTAGGCAAGTGGCAAAAGTTTATTGTAACACTAATAAAGCAAGCAGAGCTCCTTACGGAACTTGCAACTTAATGGGGGTGATGCTAAAGCTTATGTAGAAAAATTTCAGTGAATGGGTGTGCCAAGTATGCTAATTAGAGGGGGTGGAGAGACCAGGATCAAGGAGTGGTAAGCTCCTAAAAGAACATATAATTTCTGTACCTTGGGTGTAAGCATCATTCACTACTGGAAATTCTGGCAGAGTGGGGTTGGGGGTGCATTTCTAAGGGTGTGCTTTTGATCTGCTGCATCTATAACCAGATAACCTAAGAGCTGAAGAGCTATGACCCCTGGATTGTATACAGTAACTGTGGGAATCAGTACATGATAGTTCTTCTGGTACAAGATAGTCTTGTTCATCCAAAGGAAATTCTACAGAGATCAACTTGTTTTTGCAACAGGGAAAGAAAGTTCGCCTCACTGGGGCCCACTCATGAGTTGCTGCCAGAGACATAGTCTTTGGCTGTGGTGAGATATTGGAGCTGGGGTCCAAGCACAAGCACCCCAACACTGCCACAAAGCTTTATTAATATATAGTTGATGATTGTTTGAAAAGAAATGGGCCAATAGTGCTTATTTGTACCCTTTTTAGAATTATACTCATTTTAATTGCTATCAAATAGTGAATAAACCAGTTTTTAAAATTGAGCTCAGTAGCCAGTGTCTCTTCTTCTCTATATTTTGTATATAATCCTTCAGCTCCAGTCATCTCGATAGACACTGATTAGGTACCTACAGTAGGGAAATTTTTTTTAATGTTTCTGCACTGGCAAAACCAATTTAGATTGGAAATGGTGGGTGCCACAGATTAGTTTTTTAAATTGCCCTAGAGGTCATTAAACTACTCAATTCAAGGGCTTTGTGGCATAACCACATCTTAAGTGAAACTATTTTATACAAAGTTTCTTTCTTTTTTCAATAAATAAAGTTCTAAGTGGAATTTGTCAAATAAGTGAGGGAGGAAGGGTAGGAGATAACATTTAAGTCCTGACTTTGTATTAAACATTATGCTAATCATTGGGGATTCAAATACAATAACCAAAAGGACTTTACTTTTATAAGAGAGAGGCAAAATGCAAAAGGGTTATTTGAACCTGAACCTCCTCTTTCATCATGTCTTATGACACAATAACATTACATTACTTTCATATACCAGAATTTGTTCAGCTACTACCCAATTGATGGGCACTGTTTGTTTCCAGTTCTTTATTATATTTTTAAAAAAAAACCACTATACTTTTGGTCTCAGGTCTTTCCTCTCCTACTGCACATATCCCTTGAAGGAGGAAAAAGAAAAAAAGTTGATGGAGAAAGTGACTTCCATATCCTTCTGTGCCTTTTGTGCAGTCTCCACCTTTGGAGAGAAGAAAGAGTTGTGAAACAAGGCTTCCCATCTGACCAAGTGCCTTCCAGCTCCTGCTGCACTTGTCTCTACAATGATCTCCAGTATCCTCTGAGAAGAGGAGTGATACCTTCCATGCAGTGATGGACATTTTTAGCCCTGTTCATACCCTACATATCCCAGTGATTCTGGATGCCTGTAGGTCATTGTCCACACCCTGGTCCTGATCCTACACCATTCAATCCCTTATTCCCAACCTTCTCAAACTTCCCATCTCAAACTCACCACCCCTTCCAGTGTGCCCTCTGGACTGCCTGTTTAATAGGCAACAAACTTCCTTCATTCTCTATTTCATAAACCCCATCACTTCCTGTATCACTTCCAGGATCAAATAAAAATGCTCAGTTTGGCATTCAAAACCCTTGTAATCTACTCTCCTCCTACCTTTGCAGTCTTCTCACACTTTACTTCCTGTCACATAGACTTTGAGCCAGTGACACTGACCTCCTTATTGTACCACCACCAAGATATTCTGTTTCTTGACCCCAGGCATTTTTTTCTCTGACTGTTCCCCAACCCTGTTCTCTTTCCTCATCTCTACCTTCCAGCTTCCTTAAAATCCCCACTAAAATCTCATCTTTTACAGGAAGCCTTTCCTAATCCTACTTAATTCTAATGCCTCACTTCTTTTAATTACCTCCTATTTATCCAGTACATCATTTATTAGTACATATTTGTTTGCCTATTGTCTGTATCACCTCCACCCCCCATTAGATTTTTGAGCTCCCTGAGGGGGGAAATGCCTCTTTCCTTTTTTTATATATCCCCAGCCCTTAGCACAATGCCTAGAACATGGTAGGAACTTGATAATGGTTATTGACTAACTAATAAATGGGTTTTTTTTCCTCTTTCTTGGTCTCTTTGGTGGTGTAGGCCTCATAGTGATATCACCAGGTTAGAGTATGCATAATGGAATGATTTCTCAGACACTGATTCACATCTTCACCAATAGTGCACAAGTATAGCTTATTTCCTAAGCTATTCCAAGAGTTGTCTTTTTTCCTTTTGTGTCATCTTTGCCAATATGATGCATATGAGGTATAACTTGAATTGTTTTTAATTTGTATTTCTCTAATTACTAGTGATTTGGAGCATTTTTAATGCAGCTTTTGATAGCTTAGATTTCTTCCTTTGAGAACTGCCTGTTCATATCTTTAGAACATTTATCTATTGTGAAATAGTTCTCATTCTTTAAGATTTAAATCAGTTTTATTTATTTATATGTGTATGTATATATACGTGTGTATGTATGTGTGTATAATCAGATATTAACAGTAATTTCCAGAAAAAAATCTTTCCCAATTGCTTCCTTTCTCATTTTAAATAGACTATTTTCCTGTAAAGTCTTGTGTGTGTGTGTGTGTGTGTGTGCATGTGTGCATGCAATTAGAATTTTCCATTTTATCTTCTGTAATAGGAAGTACAGTGGGTTAAAAGCACTGGACTTGAAATCAGGCGGATGAGTTCGAACCCTGTCTTAGGCACTTATTAACTGGGAGACACTGAGCAAATCACTTTATCTGCCTCAGTTTCCTCAACTTTAAAATGGGGATAATAATAGCATTTAGCTCACAGGATTGTTGTAAGAATGCAATGAAATACTATGTGTAAAGATTTAACACAGTGTCTGGCACATAGTAGGCTCTTAATAAATTCTTGTTCTTCTCCCCCCCCCCCCCCGCCCTCATTCATTATTTGGTCTTGAGCTCTTCTTCTACCTGTATTTATGAAAAATATTTTCTTCCTTGTAATTCCTCTGATTTGCTTATGCTGTGACCTTTTATAACTAAGTCATGGCCATTTTGTGTCTTATTGTGGTATATGGTGTGAGATCTTGGTCTAAGTCTAATTTCTGCCAACCTACTTTTTTGTTTTATCAGCAGTTGTTGTTCAAATGAGTCCTTGAACAGTAATTATGTTCTTTGACGTTTCTCAAACTCTGCATTAATATATTTGTTTGCTTTAGTACAGAATATATCTAATATTAGTTTCAGAAGTGGACTTTTCTATGTTTTAGCTAGTACCAAATAGATTTTATGATTAGTACTTTATAATATAGTTTGAGATTGGTACTGCCAAGCCCCTTCCTTCCCGTTTCTTCTCCCCCCACATTATTTCCTTTGAGAGTCTTGGCCTAGAATGTTATTTTTAATGTAATATAACTTTTAATGTAATCATATGGCAGTTTAATTACTGTAACACTGAATGAGTAAATTAACTTAGTGCAGTCATTTTTATTGTGTTGGCCTAGCTTAACCATGAGCAATTAATACCTCTCCACTCACTCAAGTCTATATTTCTATAAAGAGCATTTTGTTGTTGTATTTAGTTATCTTGGTAGCTGGACTGCTAAATAATTTCCATATTTTGTAGTTATTTTGAATGGAACTTTTTATATCTCTTCCTATTGGTTTTTGTTTGTCAAAGATAAAAAGGTTATTATTTATGTAGGTTTACTTTATATCCTGCTATGTTTCTAAAGTTATTAATTACGTTAAAATTTTTTTCACTATTTTTTTAAAGTCCTCTACATGGGCCATCATCTATGTGCAGAAGTCATTATTTTGTTTCCTTTTTTCCTTTGTTTAGTCCCTCAATAATTTTTGCTTTTTCAAATTAAAAGTTTTTTCAAATAATAAAAATCTACTTTATCTTCTTCCGGTCCTCTTTTCACCTAATTGAAAGAGTTAGAAAAACAAAACTTTTACAAAACATACAGTCAAACAAAATAAATGTCCACATTGGCCATGTCAGAAAAAAAAAAGTCTCTTTGTGTTTTCTTATTCCTTCACCTATCTGAACATAATTAGCATATTTCATCACAAGACCTCTGGAATCACTGATTGGAGTTTCAATGCCTTTAAAAGTTGTTCTGGGGGGCGGAGCCAAGATGGCGGCATAGAAGCAGCAAAGCACCACAGCTCCCACACAAACACGCTAAAAAACTCATAAAATGGGACGCTAAACAGATTTTCAAGCTCCAAAACTCTCCACAAGACAGAAAGCACTACAGGCAGCGCAGCAGGCGGGGCTCTTCACAGAAGTCTGGGACCCACGGCCTAAACCCAGCCGGCTCAGGCCCTGGGGCATCGGGTGGGGAACCGCGGCTATAGGAGAGCTGATCGGCTGCACTGGAGGCACAGTTACCACATTTATCAGGCCAGAAGACAAAAAGGCTAAGAGAAAGGTCAGTGGATTTTGCTAACTGG
>CM053593.1:302799405-302922202 GCA_028646575.1 Pseudocheirus occidentalis
AAAATGCATGGAGAAAAAAATACATGGAAGGAGAGAAGGAAATACAAGCAGAACAGATCCGAAAATTGTATATTAAATTTATTATATACTTTTTTAAAGTTGTACATAATATACGTTCTCAGTTTCATACATAATCCTTTTTAATGTTTTACTTTGTATTTGGAAATTCTTATTTTATTGAGAGTTTATTAAATGCAGAATTTTTTAAAAAATTAAAAATTAAGACCTGTTAGAGGAGTCTAAAAAAATAAAGTACCTAACAGTAATAAATTCAACACATGAGCTTCAAAACTTCCCTGGTTCTTTATGTTTTTCTCTGAACTATATATATTTTTTCCTATTCTGTGCTATTTTAAAAAATAATTTCTTAATGCTCTTTTCTTTTGTGGGGAGGTTGACAAACAGGTATATCCCATTTAGATTTGTTGATTATAACCAAAAGAGCTTTACCTATGTATAGCATCTATGAAATAGCTAATATCCAAGAGTCAGTGATTCAGTCAGTAAACATGCACCTCCTGTGTTCCAGCCACTGTGCCAAGTGCTGAGGATACAACGAAAGGAAAAAAAAATGGCAGCTGCCCTTTAGGAACTCACAATCTAATAGGGAAAGACAATACATAAAAAGAAACTGAAAAGGAGAGGAGTAAAGGGGAGAGTATTCAGTAAAGGGGGCATGATGAAGTCTAGAGTATTGCAACCAAATGGGAAATGATGAGGTAGCTATCCTGAGCACCCTCATTAAATGGAGAACATGGGAGGGATCATACCTCCATGTCCACCCAATCCACACAGAAGGAAGGAGGGGCCCTAGGAGTAAGGAGATGGGAGTTTCAGGGTTGATATGGTCTTTCAGGATAATGAGATTCCAGAGGAATATAACCAAATGAGAACTTTCCCAGGAAAATTCCCAGGTAGGAAAAGATGGGTGTCCAGAAGTGCTTCCTGTGTGACATTCACATGAACTCAGCCACATTTATGTTGGCACTGGCTATCTCACATGCCTCAAATACACTCTCTCCTTGCCTCCACCTCAGAATTTCTTTCTTCTTTTAAAGTAAAACTCAAGCATTATCTTTTATATGAAACCTTTCCTGATCATTCATAAAACATTCATAAAATTAAGACCTATCCAAGTAGTCTCAAAAAATAAAATACATAACAGTAATAAATTCAACACATGAGTTTCAAAACTTCCCTGCTTCTTTGTTTTCCACTGAACTATATATATTCTTTTTCTATGCTATTTTTAAATGATTTCTTAACGTTCTTTTCTTTTGTGGGGAGACTGACAACTGATACACCCCATTTTACTACTCTGTAGAATATATATTTGAATTTATTAACTTTATACTTGTACTGTGTGTGTGCGTGTATATATATATACACAAAAAAGCAATATATATATTTATACATATATATGGCGCTTTTTTTGGAGGGGGAAGTTAGGGCAATTGGGGTTAAGTAATGTATATATTTCAATAAGTACATGTTTCCTCCATTAGAATATACACTCCTTAAAAATATACATCGTTTTCATTCTTTATACTTATATTCCCAGCACCTAACACTGTGCATGGCACCAAGTAAATTACTTAATACATACTTCTTGATTGATGGACAAAGAAAGAAGGAATAATGTATAAATGGACAAGTCATGGGTGGGGAGACAGAGAAGCTGTTTATGCAAAAAAAAAAAAGGTAGAAACTAAGCAACACAAAAACATAAACTGCAGCCTATTATATCTGTGCTATACCATACTATTCCTAATCAGGCATGTGTGAGACCTGATAGTTGTAATTATACATCATAAGTTTGCTCTCTTTCATAGACTGACATACAGTAAATCCCAATACTACAAATGCAGATCTCAAAGTACCCTTGAGAACTCAACAAGTAACCACAAACACTTGGACTTAACATTAATCCATAAAAACTTAAGAACAACATTTTTAGTAGATGTTGTCATACCAAATACTCATAAACTATAGGTAATTTGGAACAAAAAAACTTTAAAAATATAAATATATGGCAGAAGAACTCAAAAATCATGTGGAAATAAGATAAGGTCCACATTTTTCCTATTATGCTCTGTGTTACTGGAGCTGTCCTGAGTGTGCTTCTAGTAAACCTACTAAAGGTGAATTTACATCCTAAAGTTTACATCCTACATTCATACAAAAAAAAACCAGTTGTTTCATCCTCCTGTGCCACAATGCATAAAATATTAAATATAAAAGAATAATAGCAGTGTAGTGATTTGTCCCAGGACAATTTTATATCTGAACTCCATCAAATAAGATGAGAATAAGATGATAATAAGAAACTGATATTTACATAGCACTTTAAAGTTTGCAAAATACTTTACATGCATTATCTCATTTGAGCTGTACAACTCTGTGAAGTAAGTACTACTGATATTATATACATTTTACAGAGAACTTAATTGACCTGCTGAAGGAAACATGTCTAGTCAGCATCTTAGGGAGTATTTAAACCCAAATTCATCAACTGACTGATTCTAGGTTCAGTCCTGTATCTACTATACCAAGCAGCATCCTTGAATTAAGATTTCTAATTCATCTTATTCATTGCCTGTGCTTAGTGTAATTGTGTATAAAATTTCGAGGCTGTGGGTTTTGCTATTGGCTACTTGCTTGGATTTTTATCTCTTCTTGTCTCCTTTCTGAGTATCTTAACTGGGGCCATTGCCAGTCATCTTGATTTATGTCGTGGCGCTGGATTCCAATGACTCTTGAGAAGTGAGATAATGGCTTTGCCTCACTTAAATCCAAGCCACCTGCAAGTCAAAACATCACCCTTCTGATGTCATTGATTCTCTTCAAGAACAAGAATGAGGAGAGGATTCTGGGAAGCTGGTAGACTAAGTCAGAAAATTCCAAGCTCTCAAGATTTTCCCCCACAAAAGAGTTAAAATAGCACCTTAGGGCAAACAAAGTGTGGGTAGAGATAAATAAGAAGAGGGGCATAACCTCAGTCCTCCTGGGACAAATTTGAGAAGATCAGAAAAAAAAATCCCCGGTAGAAGTTTGGTCCCAATGAAGAGTAAACACCTCCATGCTAGGTTCCATTTTAATGACAAGCTGCAAGTCCTTGGGTTATTTGGTTTGAGAGGCTGGCTGAGCTCCAGCCACCAAAACTTTTGCCCATGATAGGGAGGGGAGTTGGGAGTTTGAGCCCAGGAAGATTGAGGGAAATTTTGCTGATGAGAAACGCCAGACCCAGCTGTGCTGCAAAAAGTAACAGGAGTTAGAAGGAACCAGTACACACCCAGTGAGTGCAGAAGCAGTGGGGCAGAAGCCCCTGGTTGTGGCAACTTACAGGAGATTGGAGGTTTGGCTTTGATTCCAGGCTAGAATTGACCATCTGGGGTAAGAGGCACCATTTCCCACACCCCAGAGCTAGAGGTGACTACAAATAATTAAGCTATTGCCACAAAAAAAAAATTACCACAGGCAAAGGAGAAAGAATCCAACCATAGAAAGCTATTATGGGAATAGAGATGACCAGGGTTCATCTCCAGAGGACAATATGGTAAAGAAACCCCCAAAGAGTAATGTAAAATGGATACCTGCCCAAAAACAATTCATAGAAGGTCTTTAAAAAGACTTTAAAAATGAAATGACAGAAATGGAGGAAAAACTTAAAAAAAAATGGAATGATCCAAGAAAAACAAGAAAGGTATGAAAGGAAAGTCAACTAATTTAAAAAGGAGATCCAAAATCTTAAGGAAGAAAATGACACCTTGAAAATTAGAATTGGGCAAAGTGAAGCTAGTGAAATTATAAGAGATCGAGAAGAAGAATGAAGGATGAACAACAGCAGCAATCTCAGCTACTATTCTTACATTATAGGTGGGGTTTGGGGGGGTAGTGTTGTATGTGTTTGGGATGAAAAATAACCCTCATCCTTAATTTAATGAAAAAAATAAACACAGAGATCTCTTAGGATAAGAACAGTTTATTCTCTTCCCTGGGAAAAGAGGGTGGTCTTCCCCATGACTCATCATGGAGGAGAGGTGTGTTACAAAAGACAATGCAAGAATTTATACCCTAATGCAGTCAACCCCCTTCCCAACTGTCTCCTCTCTTGTCTATTGAGAGGCAGACTTCACCAAATGGGACAGCAAGAAAAGGTGGGGGAGGGTCCCAAAGCAGTGGAGGAAGAACGAGCCTGGGCTGTCTCTGACTCCCACTTGCCAGGAGGACGGGCCCACCAAGATGAGAAAAGCAAAGAAATGAAAGTGATTGACAGCAGCAATGAAGGAGGAAAAGGGAAGTTAACAATCTCAAACTGCCTGAGAAGTTTTCACTCACCCCATACATATGTTTGTTTTTTTCTTTTCACCTTCTCATACCTTTTCATTCTAAAGCTATTTTCATTATATTAACAAGAACACAGTTGGTACATTTTTATCTATCCTTCTTAGGGTTACTTCATTTCTGGCCAGGAGCTTACCATTCCCATATTCTAACCGATGTTCCAGGAATGTAGATCTCAGATACCACATTCATAACCAGTTGCAACCTTCCCAAATTTAAAATTTTCTTCTGCATCCTTTGCCTTCAAGAGATGTAATGACGTGTACACCAGCTATCCCTCATAACCTTTAGCTTCTCGGCTAAGACTTTGTAATTCTTGACAATGCCTTCTACATCCCTTCTTCTAGTATCACTTTTGCCTATGTGAATAAATCACCAGAAGTGGGTAGTGGTCATGGGCTTTGAAAAGTCTTTTGAGATTTTCATTCACATCTTAGATACCTGCACCAGAAAGGCAGCAGTTCTCTCTCTTGTTGACAGGTAGCAAGATGAGTGCCTATGAACAGGGAGCCATTAACCGGACTTTTTTCTTCCTCTTTTCCTTACTAGATAACTTCTCACCTCACAGAACTTATGGATCTATCATCCAAGGAGAACATGTAAGCTTCTCATGTCCCTGAACTGCCAGCTCTGTCCTTTGGAGATAGAGCCTCAGATATGCCTTTTTAGCTCCAAGTAGTCAGTCTTTTACCATCTTCACCTCCTTCTGAGGAGAGACAAATAGGATTGCCCTCTACCTCTTCGTATCCCTCTTTTCCTTTATTTCACATTGAAGGCCTAAGGCTTTCTTCTGGGCTTTAAAATAATATTTCATTGTTCCTGATAACCTAGAATGTAGAGAGGCATACCTGAATTTTCTCTTCTAAATTGTACTTGTAACACAAATAGTATTCACTTGGACCTGGCAAAAATACAGACATGTCACATTAAGTACAAGTCACTAAAAGATTCATACTGATCTTCATATATACTTCATACATCCTCAGGCTGGTCTTTGAAGCTGTTCATGGATGATTACAACTCACCTTAATATATTGAAATCCCCTTTCACACTTCTTAACTATGTTGAAGATAGTTATACTGCTCTTCCTTTCCTTTCTGACATTTTTTCTCACTTAGGCTGTCTTATTAACTGCTTATCTTTCTCATTTAGCCCTGTTGCTTCTCCTCAGAGTCTTAGCTTCAGTTCTTTCCTTCAGGTGGAGCCCCTTTCTCAATCAGTTCTTCTACAGTGTTTCCTCAAGATCAAATTTCACTTACCCAGATTCAGTATTTGGTCTTTTTTTGCTGTTCCAAAGTACTCCAAGTCACCTTCATGATTCCTCCTCCTGCCTAATTCAGATCACATCCTTTTTCTCCAGCCCCTTTTGCCACACAAATTTTTTCCTCTGGGTGCCAGAAGTACAAGAGAGATATAATGTGCCTCCATTTTACACAGGTAGTTGATAAAGTTCATCATGCTATTGTTAGGGGAAATATGAAGAAATTTGGTTTCAGTGATAATACAATTATATGGATTCAGAACAAGTGTGTTGTGCTGGACCCAATGTATAGTCATTAATAATTTAATATCAACTTTGACAGTTATATTCTCCATTGGGCTTATATTGCTTAATAACTTTATACATGACTTAGATAAAGGCATAGATGGTATCATCAGATTTGAGGCATAAATCTGAGAGGGATAGCTAACATATAACAGTCAGTATCCAAAAAGCATCTTGAAATGCTTTATCATTGAGTCAGAACTAATTAGGTAAAGTCTAATGGGTATAAATGTAAAGCCTTACTCTTGAGTAAGATTTTACGAGTGAGTTTATATTTTTGGCAAATAAAGAAACAGACAAATAAAGCCTTTGCTGAGTAAGGTGGTCCACTGGAAGGTAGGCCCTTTAGGTCTCCTCATATTGGTAATTGAGTTATACTCATTAAAATTATGTACAAAATTGTTATAATCAATGTCAGTGTCTTTTCCTCCATTTATTATCCATCTTGGTGTCAGTTATACAGAACTATTCTGATTGTGTGCCTTAGCTTAATTACATTTTAATTCTTTTTTCTAGTTTTTCTTAATTAGTTGTTCTTTGCTCCAGTAAATCACCAATTTTACTATACATAGACAACTAATTCAAGAATGATTTCCACTTTACCATCAAGTAATTTTCTGGTATTAATGTATCAATTGCATTTTTGTAATGTTTACTTAGTGTTTTCCATGTCCAATGCCTCCTAATTATTTTCTTAAAAGATGCTCATAATTGCATAAGTCTAAAGTTTATGTGTAGTCTACAGATCTTTGGCATCTTTCATTCTTAACTTATAAGCCATATTTTGTAACATCCTTTCCTCTGCCAATCTGTGGAGTGAAGTTACCAAATCAAAGTATATATCGAAAGGTCTTTATGTTTTCATGGATTTTTCTACTTCATCCTCTCCAATGGATAGATGTTAGCACATTTACTATAGTTATCTTCAAATTAGCCTTTTACAAATGCTTATTACAAGCACTGAAATACAAAGGAACCAAACGTTCTATAAAATTATGTTTTCTTTGCCTTTGAATGCACAACTTAACCAGTTCCTCCAACTTCTTTATGTTTCTCAAAGGAGAATCTATGAGCCATTATTCCATTTAGTTGCAACTTTCTTTGTTCTCCAGGTTTTGTTTACAGTTGTAATTTCAAGATTAATAATATTCATTTCCTTCACTATTATTTCTACACCTTGGTTATTGAAAAAAGATCTCACATTTAGAGCGACAACAACTGAGTTGTTTATAGACTGTATCTATAATTTTGTTTCATGGGTTGCCATGGCCAGTAATCCATCACCAAATGTTTAGTGTACTGATGATAAGCTTCTTTTTAGTAGGCTAGGCTGACACATTCTATTACTGGGCCCTTACTTGAAACCTTTCCATGATCATGGAAATTGCCACAGCTTCTATGTGGCACCTTCTAGAGCACTTCCATGCCATGATGAGGCACTGGAGAAGAACTCTGTGGAAATTTGTGTACCATAAGGGTCCAAATACAAGTTTCACTTCCCCCTTAAGTCTGCCTTACGCAGAATAAGAATATGGCAAGTAAGTGTACTTGTAGTGCCAAAGGAGAGTAATAAAGATGGAATATCATGGTAAAATTGAAAGAAAAGAAAAACAATAAAAATGGAAAACAAAAAATGTGTGATGACAAAAATAATAGAACACATCCTTAGTTTAATTTAAAAGAATACTTTTAAACTTTCAGATGTTTTTATACATAAACTTGAGTATTTTTCACTGTCTGTGTGTGTGTGTGTGTAAAAGTTTTTCTTTTCAGAGAAATTCCTTTTGACAGGTACAGCCTGTTTATGGTAGTAGTCCGTATTCAACTCAATAAACAGTATTTCTCTATGGTATATAGCACTAAGCTGTTCTCTAAAACCTAAAAGAAGAATTATATGGTATTTTTAGCATTATATGGTATTAAATCAAGGCAAGAAAAGGAAATTAGCTACATCCTCTCTGGTAGCCTGGGGTAGTTTCCTACTTTTGAATTTGTCACTCTTTGATAGCAAAGGAAATATCACCACTGCAATCACATATCCTTGTAGCATTGTTATTTTTAATTCTAAAATTTTACTTTTCAGATTACCAGTTGCTTTTTGTTTCCCTTTGAAAATGATCATATTCCCATGCTAATTACATCCATATCCTATTCTTAAATTCTCATATTGAGTTTTGCTTAAATTGATTCCCATAGGTTTTCAGTGTCTAAGAGTCTCCCTGGTAGGTGACCAGGGGAGCTTCTTTTGTATTTTTCACAATTCATCAAGACTGACCCTTTCCCCTTTAAAATTCCCTCTTGCTTCTTAGCCTTTGGGGAGCTCTTTGAATGTGGCTCCCCCTGACCCTGTTTCCTCTTCAAAGAGTCTTCTTTTCTTTGCAGGGAACCAAATGCTTTTCAAAAGTTATCTATTTCTGCTTTATACTAGTATATCAGTCAGCAGCATTTTTTTAAAAGGCTATAATATTTTTAAAAATACAACCAGAAAATGGAAAACTATGTTAAAATCAGCGAAAAGATGGAAAACTTTACTCTTTATTCTTCCTTCTTTCTTCTCTTTCTTGCTTCCTCCATCCCTACTTCTGTTCCTTCCTTCCTTCCTTCCTTTATTCTTTCTTGGGTGATTGAAGGGATAGAGAGAGGAGCAGAAATGGGCAATTTAATGTGTCATGTTCTCAGTTGTGCTACCAGTTTTGTATACCTTGCACAAAACAGTATGGCTGCTTAAGTGGTTCTTCCCTAGATTCTGATCACAACCCAAATGGGTCATTCAGAATTAGTTAGGTTCTGATGATGTCTCAAAATGTGCTAATAATCAGAGAACAATGGAAATAGGAAGGCATTGCTTTATTGAAATCCAGTGAATTTGAAAGTTTTCTTTAATGGTACAGAAATGGTGGAGCCCTTCATAGGAAACTTGCTTCAGTGATCTGGTTGATATGTCTTTTTTGTGTCTACTCATGTGACACAACTGGAAATTCTCAGAAATTTTTCTTCTCTTTACCTTCTAAATTTCATTTCCTAGATTGACTTGATATTGAGTCCTGGGTTTTGTGCTATTTTTGCAAATTTGAGTTTCAGATTCAGGTATGGTCAACTAGTTCTCCTAAGGATTTCTAAGCATTTTCCTGAGAAGGTAATTTCTACTTCTTCTAATACTTTGAGTCTCTCAAAAAAAATATTTCAGTTACATAGTAGTAGATAAACCACACAATTAAAAACATCAACAGAAATGAATGTATAGGATACATCTCAGCTTGTTTAAAAATAAAGGAATTAGCTGATGTACCCAAAAAAATGTAGCAGTGAACAAAAAACACTTTCATATGCAGAAGTGACACTTCAGACTCTTCTAGAAAAGTAAGTGTACTCTTTGAGTTGTTTTTCTAAGAAAGATATTGAGTTGTTCACCTCCATTAGCAGGTTTACCTTTTGACCAATGTCATGCATATTCAAAGCACTTGACTAAGGTTAAGAATGCAGTGAATTGACAAAAAACAGTAATTTTTTTCATGAAAATTACAAACTGCAGTTCCATATGGGGATAGAACCTATGATCCTGGTCTTCATCACACAATACTACAAACCCTTGAATTTAGCTTTTGTAAAAGAGCCTTCTTCCTACCCAAAGGAAAATTGTAGCACCTTCTATTCCTTACATTTTTTCCTGCAAATATTTTTGTTTTGTTTTGTTTTTTTGGAGGGGGAAGGGCAGGGCATTTGGGGTTAAGTGACTTGCCCAAGGTCACACTGTTAGTAAGTGTTAAGTGTCGGAGGCTGGATTTGAACTCAGGTCCAACTGACTCCAGACCCAGTGCTTTATTCACTGCAACACCTAGACACCCCTTTCCTGCAATGATTTAAAGAGCTCTCAAGCAAAAGAGGGATTAGATATATTTTGCATGGTATTAGACTCTCCAGAAAACAAAATTAGGATCAAAGGGTGGAAATTAGAAGGAAATTTTGGATTAATTTAAAGGAAGAATATGCTAAGTATTGTCCAAGGGAGTAGAGGTTTTTTGTTTTTTTTTTAGGCAATGAGCTTCTCATCGTGGGAAGCATTCAAACAGAGCCTGAATGTTCATCAGGGATGTTTGAGAAAGGATTACTGCATTGGACTTAAAGTTGGACCAATAAGGAAAATTCCTTCAGTCTCTCTTTAGCTTGTTTTCCATCTTCTTTGGATGTCAAGAGATATACTCCCAATTAAACTTCAAATTATTAGTTTTTCAAAGCCCCAAGTCATCCTCCCTTCTTCACCCCCCACCTCCAGCACACTGGAGCAATTGAAGTTATGGTGGGGTATGGGGAGATTCTGCATTTTTCCCTAATATTATTTTGTTTTAGAATACCTTTCTTGGTAATTAACTTGGTAAGTAGTTTCTTGAGAAAAGGGCTCAACATTTTATAAGTCAGATAAAAATGTATGGAATGTAACACTGTCATAAAAGCCTCACACTTCAAATTTACAAATATATAAACTCTTTCTGATATTACATTTAGGTCACTTCCCTTCCATGAGGATCATGTTTCTCATCTGTAAAATAAAGGGATTGGACTAGGTTACTGTATTTGGAAAGTCCCTTCTCTCTCCAAATGTCTGTGATTCCAAGCCTGAAAGACTCTGGAATGTTCTATTAAAGGAAGTTATCATTTTATTGTTCAGACTTTTTTAATATAAAAGAGTATAATCTTTATAGAGTACCTTAAAGTATAATTCTGCCTTGAGGCAGGGGAGATAAACCAAATACCCTTTTGAGTTCTCTTCCATTCAGACTAATGGGAAATTCTGCTTGTGTGAGCCACTCTTAGTGGCATTACTGAGACTGTTAAAGATTCTGCTGCAACTCCCAGTTATCACATTCCTACCAAGTTCACAAAGCAAATGGGTTTATAATTTCATTTATTAGTATAAATTTTAAGGAAAAAAATTAGCCTGGCAAATTGTTTTATTGTGACCATTCCTTTCCAAACTACATTTTTTTTCAAGATCCTAAGAATCGCTTTAAGGGCAACTAACTTGGAAGGATGTAGACTAAGAACTAAGAGAAGACTTGAAATCTGGTGGAATTTATTTGAGTTTTCTCAATATGATGAACTATCCAAAATACTTTGAATACAGAACAAATCTGTGGGGATTTCTTCATTCCTGGAGATCTCTAGAATGACTCTCCTGAAGTGAAAAGAGTTCCCTGTATGCCTTCTTTATGAACCTTTCTAAAAAGGAATTTTCTGTTTTGCTTCTGTCTCATACAATAAGACAAATAAAAACTCACTATTCTCTCATGTTTTTTTAAAAAGGCACTGCTGATGATGCATAGCATCCCCACGTATATGTGTGGCTCAGATTTTTAACTTTCAGATCCTTCTTTCCTATGCAAACGGTATGACTGTTCTTTGGCAAGATGTTTTGTAACCACAGCTGCTATTTACTAGTGCTGTTAGCATTGTCTCTTATACTTACAGTCTTTCCCAAGCTACCTTACACCCAACTGCTACATGTCAGATTATACAGATGCCAAAGAATTCCAGTGTATTTCTTGATTTAAAATGGTTTTTGTTGCCCACTCCCTTTATAGTTGATTTCTCTGAAGGGAATATATTAGATGATCTCCAATGTTCCTTTTGTCTTGACCCACAAGATAAAGTGGTCACCTATCAGAATTCTCTCTTGCAGAGGTACCTGGAAAATATAATCTAGGCCAGGAGTGAGGAATCTGTGGCCTTGGGACCATGTGTGGTCCTTTAGATCCTCAAGTATGGCCCTTTGACTGAATCTGAACTTCACAGAACAAATCCTCTTAATAAAAGTATTTGTTCTGCAAAACTTGGTCTCAGTCAAAAGGCCACACCCAAAGACCTAGAAGGCCCTGGTCTAGGCAGACAAAATGGTAGCTAACTGGAAGGACCTTTTGCAAAGACAGCTGGGAGATGTACTTCTAGTTAGAAAACAAAATGTCAACCAACTCAAAGCCTCCCTCCAAGAAATACCTAGGAAATGTAGTCTAGGAACAGAGAATGGGATGATTGGTATGGAAATCAGCAAAATGTGTTTTATCCTACAGCACAGGACCTAAAAGGATGAGCAGGAATGATATCACTAAACTGGACAGAGATAGCAGGGAGATCAAACCACTGGAGGGAATGGCCTAAGTAGGGTGCAAAAAAATAAAGATTAAACATCCCAGATTAAGCAGGATACTGGTGTTTCTGATTGAGAAGGTGCTACTGGACTGACTGACCATGAGTTCTGTACTTTGTTGTTGGTTCCATCTGTGCTGCACCTCTTTCAAGATCTGGGTACATTTGGGAGTACTGCTACACCTTTTAGCTCTGACCTTCTATGATTTCGTGGTCTGGTTCTGCATCAGCTTGCCATACAAACTGCTTGAATAGCCTGATGTTCTCCATATGCTACATATGTCCTGCTTAGCTGTTGCTCTGCAGCAAGCATCTCTTCATTGTTGGAAAACTGACTATTCCAGAACTTCCCTGTGGGTTACATATGACATGTAGATTACACTAAGGAAATTACTCAAATTGACTTTAACATCTACAGTAGGCTCCTATCCATATATAACAGCAGACATCTCTACTGATGTGTGAACCATATGGGTTCTTTGGGGGTATCATACCACATTCATTCCGTATTCTTCTTGAATCTAGGCTTCAAGCCTGCATTATGTAGCAGCTTCTGAATGTCAAACATTGGTAATATAGGAGGGAAGTTTCATGGAAGGCACAGGGTAGACGAGAAGTCAGGAGCCTTGGCTTCACTTCCTACTGGCTTTACACAAATTATTTGACATCACTATGACTCACTTTACTCCTCTGTAAAATGAGAAACTAGAAATACATGATTCCAAAGGTTACTTCCAGTTCTACTAATCTAAGATTGTAAGTGATTTGACCCTTTTCAGTTTCTTCATATATGGAATGGAGATAATATCTGTCCTACTCATTCCACATGGTTGTTGTGAGTAGCAAATAAAATAATGTGAGTCAGAGCCTGTTAGAAAAAATCATGCATTTTACAAGTGCAAGTAGTAGTAAGAGTAAAGAGATTGTATTTCCAGTGGTTAGAGAGATATTCTAAAAATTATTCTCATATGTCTACATTGTTGTTATGGCTAATTGTGTCAGAGTTAATGATTTCTCTTGCCACAACATCTCTCTCATATGTTCCCTTATTTCCACTCAGGCAGCCTCATCACATCTTGCCTAGACTAGTGAAGTAGCTTCCTTATTGGTTTCCCTGCCTCCAGGCTCTCCATTCTCTAGGTCATCCTTCACACAGCTGCCAGAGTAATTTTCCTAAAATTCAAAGTGATCTCCTGTTACTTTCCTACTCAGTAGACTCTGGTGGCTTCCTATTATTTCTCAGTTCAAATACCTCACTCTCCCTTTCCAGCCTTACTACACAGTATTGCCTTCCATGTGCTGTTCAGTTCATCCATATTGGGCTTTTTGCTATTCTTCATACATGACACTCCATCTTCTATCTACACACTTTGTGCAATGGCTATACCCCATTCCTGGAAAACTCTCACTCTGAACTTCCACTTCTTAGAATTCCTTCATTCCTTTAAAAGACTCAACTCATGCACCACCTTCTGCATCAAGCTTTTTATTGGTCCCTCTCCTCACTTTCCCAAGATTACATCGTATCTGCTTTGTATATACTAATATATATGCGTGTTCTCTTCCCAATTAGAAAATTAGTTTTTTGAATGATGTATTGATTGAAGTCTATTTAAGAAAATCCAAGAACAGATAGCCAACTAGTAAGGAAGGAGGCTGATCAGATGAAATCAAAGAAAAAGCTGGAGCCAAGATGGCAAAGTACAAGACAAGACCCAACGGAACTCGCCTAACATTTTCCTCCAAAAAACTTTAAAATAATACCTCAAATCAAATTTTGGAGTGGCAGAGCCAACAAAAGGTCAGAGGGGGACATTTTTCCAGTGTTAGATAACTTATGTGTGCAGGAAAGAGCTATAGCATAGGCATGGAGCTTGGCAAGAGCACTAGTGATAGGTTTTGGAGGCTGCTGCGAGAGCAGAAGCTTCAGGGGCTTTCAGCCCAGAGATGGTAAAGGAGTCAGAAAGAGATTACTGGGGACCCTCTGCTGGCACTGTTGCTGTTTAGCAACTCTGTTACCCATGAACAGTTCTGGGTTGCAGTTCCAGGACAGAGAAGAGCACTGTGATCACTCACAAGAGATCAGGGGAGCTGGTCGCAGTTCCAGGGCCAATTGCAACACTAATAATTATAGATATAGGGAAGCAGAGACCCTTCCTGAGTAAAGACCAGAGTGGAGATAAAGACAACAGCGACCTCTTCCAGGATGACACCACCTTGAAAGCACCCCAAACTTGCAGACGCCCAGAACTAACTCTGAAAATAGCAGCATGAAAAACCTGAAGCTTGTTACCTTGCCTCCTTACCTCCAGTTGAGCAGAACATAAAGTTCAAAGTGAAGATATAGGATAGGAAAATGAGCAAACAACAACAAAAGAACTTGACCATAAAGATCTATGATGGTGTCAGGGAAGAACAAGATATAAACTTAGAAAAAGATGACTATATGAAAATCTCAACAAGCAAAGCCTCGAAGAAAAATGCTAACTGGAAGAATTAGACATAAGAGTGGCAGAGGGGAAAAGTAGGGAAAGAAAAGAAAGTGATGCAAGAAAATTATGAAAAGAGAAATAACAGGTAGAAAAAATTCTGAAGAAAAATAGCCTTTAAAAAAAATTGGCCAAGTGGAAAAAGAGACAAAAAAAAATTCACTGAAGAAAACAACTCCTTAAAAAAAGTAGAATTGGTCAAAGAGTAAAAGAAGTTCAAAAGCTCACTGAAGAAAATAATTACTTAAAAATTAGAATTGAGCAAGTGGAAGCTAATAACTCTAGGAGATACCAATAAATTCCAAAGAATGAAAAAAAAAGAAAATGTGAAATGCCTCTATGGAAAAACAGCTGACCTAGAAAATAGATTGAGGAGGGATAATTTAATATTTGTTGGACTACCTGAAAGCCATGATCAGAAAAAGAGCCTAGACATAGTTCAAGGAAATATGTTGATGAAAATTGCCCTGATATCTTCCAGAGAGTGAAATAAAAATTGAAAGAATCCACTGATTACCACCTGAAAGTAATCCCAAAATGAAAACTCCCAGGAATATTATAGCCAAATTCCAAAGCTCCCAGGTCAAGGAAAAAATATTGAAAGCAACCAGAAAGAAATCATTCAAATATTATGGAGCCACAGTCAGGACCACATAAAATTTAGCAGCTTCCATGTTAAAGAATTGGAGGGCTTGGTCACAGGGGTGGAGAACCTGTGACCTTGAGATCACATGTGGACTTCTAGGTCCTCAGCTTCATCCTTTTGACTGAGTCCGTTTTACAGAACAAATCCGTTTATTAAGGGGATTTGTTCTGTGAGGTTGGATTCAGTCAAAGGGCTGCACTTGAAGACCTAGAGGGCCACGTGTGGCCTTGAGGCCACAGGTTTCTCCCTCCTGCCCAGGACTTCCCTCTAAGATGACACCAATCCATTAATCAACATTCTTTGGATATAATTGCTAAATAGATATAAACTTCCTTAACTACCATCACTTGGTGCTTCATTTCTCTGTCTTACATACAAGAATACCATGAGAGTCTTTGCCAAATTACTTGCTGAAATCAAGATATACTGAGTCTAAAACATTTCCTTGATCTGTCTAGAGATATGTGAAAAGTTGTAGTCTTATTTGTTTAACCATATGTCCTAGAACAATAGAATGACAATAACAGCCACTTTTCCAGGATGTCTAATAAATCACTAACCTTTGCAAGGGCACTTGGGCTTTTCTTATTTCTATCCTCTTGCAGAAGGATTAGAAATAGGAAACACTGGGGATGGGAATCTGGGCTTGATTCTTCCTTCATTTTTCTCCCTTTGCTTGAGGCAGTTGAGTGCTCCAAGTCATAAGACAGTCTTTGGAAACATTTCATACCTTAGGTCTTGTTTGCTCCTAAGGCACATAATTGGAGTCACAGAATCTGCACATATTTCACCAAGACATCTTCTGACTCTCTAGTGAGCAGCTATTTTTGAAATAATCATTTTAAAGCCCCCTCATCATTTTGTGCTGAAGTCAATGCATCAGTTTCAAAGGCAGCTGGCAGCTTCCCCATTCCATCAGTGCACACTTGATGGTTTTCAGAAAGCAGCTCCAGGATCCTAGGGTCCCATCAGTTCCTAGAGTCAGAAGCATTTGAGTCATGAAAACAAAATGAGGTTAGAAATGTGTTTTTCACTATGCAGGGAGCTTTTTAATATTACCAGGTGGCATAACTTTTTTTTAAAGAGCTTACCCACCTAGTACTTCCTGTTTCCCTAAAGAAACAGAAAGTCTTAAAAATAAAATTGAATATGAAATAATTTCAAATGCAACATTTTGAGTCTTATGGGCTTCTCAGAGTAATCATTTATATCAAGTGTGTGTGTGCGTGTGTGTGTGTGTGTGTCCCAGTCTGCATGAACTATCAATGTTAAGCATTTATGTATTTGCAAAGTGCTTTATACCTGTTTTATTAGTTCTCTCTTGCAATTACTTGCCTCTACATTCCTTAGAGAAGAAATAAAGTAGTAGCGAAGTTTTATGTGCTTTGCCCAAAGTCATGCAGAGAGTTAGCGCCAGAGCCAAACTTAGGGCTTTCTGAGTTTCTAGTCTGTTGCTTCTAATGAGTGAGGACTTGTCCCACAATTCTCTGAGTCCAGTACTCTTCTAGTCATGGTTGAAAACACAGAGCCTTCAAGGATTGACTTCCCTAGGTTCTTCAAATTCAGACCAACTCTGAAAATAATTTTAAGTGGAATATGTATTTACTCATTGAAGAAGAAAAAATTTTGTTGGTATTAAAATCAAAGACTATTTCATTTTTGTCAGTGTTGAATGGAAGTTCTTGGTGGAACCATTAGCTTGAAGCCTTTCAACTTACATTTACATAATGGTCTTAAAACCCTTTCTTCAGGATAATACTGTGTGGTCAATAATATAAAGATTTATCAGTCCCATTTAATGATTAAGGAAATGGAACTCTGAGAAATTAAGTGACTTACTGATGGTCACATAGCAAATGCCTGAGGGGAATTTTACACCCAATTCTCCTGACTCAAGTCCAGGACCTTATCTACTCAGCCTTGCATTTGCACAGGGAGCAGATGGTGGAGTTCTTTCCACAGAGATTTTAGGCAAGATATGAATGCTGTAAAAAGCTGGGCCATGGTTTCCTCATCTATAAAATGAGGGTCTTTGACTAAGTGATCTCTAAAGTTCACAGGAATAAAATTGAGTTTGGTTTCAGCCTATTTTCTAGTGAATCAGTTAATAGTCACTAGAGACTTGTGACTCAGTATATTCAGCTCAACTGAACATCAGTGTTTGGCCTGAGTCAGCACTGCTTATCATTGCCAGGGTAGTGTAAGAAGTGTTGCAGGTCTACACTAGGGCCAGCTGTTTCTTCCTGGAATAAAAGCCAAACCACTATCTTTTCTCACCCACTTCGTTGGTAAAATTCATTTTAAAAGAAAACCTATGTTTAGAGGCTAAAATTTTCACATATTTTATCTTAAACAAGTCATCCATTAATGTAATACCAAGCTGGATTGCTTCCTAATTGGCCATTTGAAATGTCCTACCTCCCTAAGTCCCCTACTCCCACTGATAGCTCCTGATGACTGCACATCTCCCTTCATTGAGAAGAAATAGCTCAAGCGTATATTCCTATATATGCCCATACACACACACACACACACAGAGTTATTACTCATTACTCCAATATTTTCTCTTCTCTGCAACATTCTCTCAACCTTCCTGGTAGCCTGAAGAAATGGTCCTCTTCCACTCAAAAGCTTATACTCTGGATTCAGTCCATGTATTGTGATGTATTGGCAAGGACATTAAATCAGAGTCAAGCTGGCCTTGAGTCTTGACTTGGATATTTATGTCTTGTTACTTTGAACAAGTCACTTAACCTTTATAAGCCTCAGTTTCCTCATTTGCATAAAATCCATGTCCTAGTACCACTAAGCCCTGAGATAATGCAGACTCAGTCAGTGGGGGGGGAGGTTAACTCAAAAGTGAGCCTTTTGGATTTGATGGGTTTTGATTCTCATTAGCCTCTTGGTAAGAGGTCCCCTCAAGTCTTTGGGAATGAATGAGGGAATGAACGAATGGACATTTAGTAAGCACTTACCTTGTGCTCTGAACATCTTTCTAACACTGGAGGTAGAAATACAAAAGGCAAAGGCAGTGCCTGCTGCGCTCTGAGCTTACATTCTAATGGAGGAGACAGTGTACAAAGGGAAATAATGACCAGGGAGGGTCACTTTGGTCCACAAGTTAAAGGGGACAGTGAGTGAGACCCGGTGGAATGGGGTCTGAAATGAAGCTTTAATAGTAGATTGACACACCCTGTCTAGAAACAGTGGCAGAGTTGATTTGATAATGGTTCATGGTTCCAGAAGGGGGGATGTGGAGTAGGGGAAGAAAAGGACACCTGCCAAGGGGCAAGAAGTTGGTGAGATTATAAAGGAGAAAGCCAGAGAGCCTAGAGTGAAATGAAGCATGCCTAGGATTTTTACTGAAATAGTGGTCCAGTAAAGGGGGTAACCAATCAAGAGAAGAGGTCCTGGGGCAGAAGTTTCTCCAAAGCAGCAAGGCAGCTAGGGAGGACATGGAGGAGAAGTATAGAGAATTGGGAGAAAAGTAAGAGAAGTCCCTTTACTACCACCACACCCATTCACCTTAACATGTTAAATTGTTTAATGCTGTAAATCTTGTGTTTTGCTTTCTCTCTTCTCACTTCTCTTTCTCAGTCTACTGGGACTTGGTCATGCTTCCTCAAATTCTTCTCCCCTATCAACAGTGAACATTCTCTAAGATTTAGTACAAAGATTTCATAAGAATGATAGAAGTCTAGGTTTAGTCCTGGAATGGATGTTAGAGTTTATGTTAGCCAACCTTGGTTTTATAGATGGGGAAACTCAAGCCCAGAAAAATAAAGGGACCTATCCAAGATCACACAGATAGAGCACAGTTTTGAAGCCAGGTCCTTTCTTTCCATTGAATCACACTGCTTCTCAGTCTTTGACCCTATTCTTTTCACTTCTATATTCATTCCTTTGAAGATCTCCTCTATTTTGAGTTACCATGTATAAAGAAATGATGACCAAAGTAACACCACTGGTCCAAAGTAGCTTATAGGAGACTTTCAGTTGAATCTTTAGCTGTCACCCATCAATCACATCAGTATCCTCCCAGCTCCACAGGCTTACTCTCTTGGATATTCTGTTGATTCTTTTCTCTTTTTCCATTCAGTCATGAAAGACTTCTTGATTCATCTTTCTCAACATTTCTTATATTGCCCTTTGCTTTTCCTCTTCCCCCATAGCTACCACCCTAATCTAGGCTTAATTTCTTCATACTTAGACTACTACAATAACCTCTCATCTGACCTCTACTAAGCTTTCTATTGCAATCCCTACCTATAGCTGTCTGAATAATTTTTCTGTAGCAGTGGAAACTTGTGTAGATAAAGCTAATGTAGGAGAAGCAAGAAGACAGGTCCAAAATCTTGCCTCCAAACAGGGAAAAAAACCAAAACATGAATATGACTCCCAGCCCCATGTGTTGCAGATTGTCTTGGGTTCTTTGTTAGTCTTAAACCTTCCTCATTCACTTGATGTCCAAGTCTTCTCCTTAAACTAGACCATGGTCTCTTTGCCTGTTTCTTGAACGTTACGTTCCCCTACTATTGGCTCATGCTTCTCATCTAAACTTAGGTCCTGCTTCTGTCCTCTCTGTACGTCTAATAACCAACCTACCGTTTTGGGCTCTTTGTGGAGCAGGGATCTTGCATCCATGGTCTTTTACTTCTCCTTGGCTTAGGAAGCCTCAGTCCTTGGCCCCAGCCTAGGTGGGTCTCAGGAGCAGGGTTGGGAGGTAAATTCCACTTGATCCAACACACTCCCGCTGCTGAAGAAACTACAGTTATCCCTGTTGCCTAGTGCATCCTGTCAAACCTAGTCTTCAGCCTGTAGTTACAGCTCATGTGTGCCATTCTCTTATCTTTCTACTCCCTACCTCGTTTCTAAACAACATTGTGATTTGCTTCAGTCAAGCTGGTCTCCCTTTTGTCTACTCTTGTCCATTTCTTTTGTTTATTCCGCATCCCTTATCTGAATTGTCCTCATCTCTGCTACGTTAAAAGTTAGTTTAAAACTTTCTTGTCCCAAGAGACCCATAGGTTGTTTTCTGTCTGTGTGTGTTTTTACTTCCCTGACTATACAATAATCTCATCAAAGACAAGGAATATTATCTACTTGTTTGATACCCTTCCACTACCATGATTTTATTAAATACCAAGGAATAACTTTGAATTTTAGACTTCTAGGGTTAGTTACCTTCATTGATTACCTCAGATGTGCTACAAGGGTTATAATGAGGCCAAGGTCACAGATTCCTTGTAGGGGGAATTTTATCTACTATATGGCATCTTTACTCTGTTCCATGCCCACAGACACTGCATCCAACTCCAATATGTCATTGACTTCCAAAAGGATAGGTAAGACTATATGTACGATTTGTTACCCCCTTTTTAGAATTTCTGCTTATCCTTAAAAGTCCAACTCAAAAGGCTACCTCCTCCACAAAGTCACCCTCCCCCTGTTCTTTCCTCCTGGCTCGCATAGCACCTTTTTTAGTGCCTACTTAATGAAATTAACATGTATTCTTTTATATTATAGATAATCTGTTTATTGATGCTTTGGGGATGAATAACTGAGTAGGCTACTCAAAAATACCTCCAGTTCATTGTCCTACTTCCTACCTCAGTAGCACCCTTATATTCAGAAGCACTTTGAGGGTTCGTTCTTTCCTTTATTCATGTAGTACTTTAGAAAAAATGAATAGCTCTTAGGGGAAAGGAAATGATCAATAGCAAAAAGGAATTCTAGAGTTTTAGGCATGTAATCTGATTTGTTTGCAGTTAGAAACTGCAATCTAAGTCAATGAAATACCATATTAGTATGACATTGAGAGTAGAAGAGCAGAGTTGGTTGCCTTTCATGGTTTACTATATCCTGGCGCTTTCAGAGTCAGATACCATAGTGATATCTGAAAAGTAGCAATCCTCATCCATTCAGTTATTTGCTCCTTGAAGGCAAGGACTATTTTTGTTTTTATTTGTATCCCCTGAGCTTATAATTGTGCCTGGTACATAATAAGTATTTGATAATTGCTTGTTGATGACTCAAATACATTATAGCTTTCCCTAGAACTAAGCATTTATTAAATGTCTTTGCATGAATTTAATTCATAAATCTCCTTAAAAATTGGAAGTATTTCTTAACTAACTCCAAAATGGGGTAAATTTAAGAATACAAGAAGTAAGGCCAGATTAAAGGATACTTTATTAAACCAGAAAGTGAATAAAAGACATAAAGAGAATAAAGATGTCCACTTTAGTACGCCCACTAAGTGAAGGTAGTAAGAACAATCCACTAACTAAACAGCTCTGTCATTTACTTCTCCAGGTCTCAGTTCCCTCTTCTGTAAAGTAAAGGGATTGGACTAGATGATCTCCAAGGCTCCTTCCAACTCTTACATCAATTAACTATGAACACTACAACTGTAAAATATTAGAACAGAAACTATTGAAATCCTCTTTGCCCTCCTGCTTTTACTGCATTAAATTTAAGTTGGCTGATTCTCTTTAGACTTCTGGGAAGAGCAAATGGTTAGTTGTGGTCAATTCCTCCCAAATGATTATCTTTCAGAACAAGTATGAGTTACTGCCATCTAATATAACATCCCTTTTAAAAATGGAGGAGCGTGTCACTTTCAAGGTGCTACTGCTAAAAGGTTTTCAGCAATTACTAGAGCCCTGGTTGTTTAGTAAGATAAATAACAGAAGTCAATCTAGGAATTTGCAAGAGGAAGTGTTTTGATACTATTGCTTAGCAAAAATATTGGTGCATTCAATCCACTTGTAAATTTAAACTGTACCAAGGGAAAGCAAATGGGCTTACATAATCCAGGCAGCATAGGAAATATTAAAATAAATACTTCATGTTGTTAAAGCAGAGATGACATCATTTCCAAAGTATTTTTTCTCCTTAAAATTGCAGACTATTTTGACAGCAGTATTTGAAAGGCCAATAAGAGGCAGAAAGAATTATTAGGCATAGGAAATATTCTAGCCCTCTACTAGCTCACATGTTGCCCTTAGATTCCTGGGCATCAGAGTTGCTCTGTTTTAACTCAGGTATCCTTCAAGATGTAAATTTGAGAGTACATTGTCAGGTGGAGGATGAGAGAACCCCAAAGAAAACCTGAGAGTATATTGTAGGGTAAAGGGTTAGAGAACCCCTCAAAAATCTTTGATGAGTTCTTCCTCAAAAGAAAGAAACTTGGAAGATGTTTCCCTTGCTATGAACATAATCGTGTTGATTTTAAGAAGTATAAATTCTTATGGGCATTTAGAATGATAGGATTTTTACACAGAATTATAAAGTGTTAAAGTGAGCCAACTTGCATTAGCAGTGAACCCAAAGTAACAGATTTTGGGGGTTATGGAGTATTTTGGGGGGTGGGGTGTTTCACAATCAAGTAAGCAAAAGATTTTTAGGAGGCAATATAATTTTTAGGCTTAAATAGTGGTCTGTATTAGAATTTTCCAGAAAGTGAAATCCAGGCATATGACAAAGGACTGCTACAAATATAATTCCATGTGAGTGACATGTAAATAGTATTTATCTCTATAAACAGTATAGCCTGTTTTAGGCAGTTGTTGAGGTACCAAAGCATTCTTACAGCTCTTTCTTTACTTTTCTCTTTACTTTTTCGTCTTTGTCTCTTATAACTAATGAAGGATGCACACCTAACACATACAATAGAAAGTGGAAGAGCCCCAGAGACAGGAGGAGAGAGAGAGAAAACAACTGAAATATTTGCTAGACTTCTGATAGTCTAGTAGACCTGTTTGGAGAATTTAATCCTAAAGCAATCTGAAACATTTGGAACTAAGAATATGTAGAATTTTATTGTGTAAGCTATGGGGCAATAAACAAAAGAATGATGAGTTCCTTTTCTGTAAATCATAGCTTTTAAAAAAAATTACTTTATCTCGTATCTTTTGTATAATAGTAGAATGACTTTGCCCTGATTTCAAAACACTTCTATAGCAGAAATTCTTTCCTTTGTGTATGTGTGTCATGGTTCCCTGTAACAGCAATCAGTTTAGCAGATACTTAGCACTTAGTAACTTAGGGCTAAATGTGGAAGGTGTAAGCCCTGTCCCCTTTTGAGAAGGTGTGAACTCCCCTGTTGACATGGAAGAAGGGTATTGGCTAAGACAGGAGGCCAGTGTGTATATATAGGCAATAATTCCAGAGACAGAGAGACAGAATTGGAATTTTCCTGTTGGAGGAAGCAGAATTGTCTCAGCATCTGGGAGCTGGGCTTCTGGGCTCCTGGGCTGAAGAAATGAGTTGGAGTTTTCTTGAGAGAGAGAGTTTCTCTCCCAGCATCTGGAAGCTGACTGAAAAAAGAGATGGAGTTTTCCTGAGACCAGAATCTGGTGAAGGCCACCCAGAAGGCCGATATTCCTTCTGGGTCCTAGTGCCAGCTGAACTACTGAAGGGCTGAAGAAGCATGACCAGGACAAGACTGTGGCCTGGCCGATCCTTGAGTTCCAGGCAAGAGAAGTGGTGAAGGGTTTGAGATATGCTGGACCCTGTGAACTTCAGTGTGTGCCAGGGACTGCCCTGAGGACTGGACAAGGACCTAGGAACTGTCTACCTCTGAGGACTGGATGAGAACCCGGCAGCTGTCTGCTTATGAATCCAGGTGACTGTTTGGTGGATTGAGGAGGGAGGTGGGACCATGGAAGTGGATCCAGGGAATCAGAGAGATCACCTAGAGTCAAGATGAAGAAAAGGCCTCCCCTTGGAGGAAATTGAGGTTTGCTGGACACTGAGAGGTGGAGGGTTTTTGTGGTTTTCTAATGACTGTAGTAGTGATCATTGATTTTTGTAATTGTGAATCTAGATTAGTGACTGATTAAGTTAATGGTTGCCCCATGAGTGGAAGATTGGTATATTATGAATTGATTAAGTGAGAAGGGTTTCCCCCTTAGGGAAACCAGATGATTATTCTTTTATTTCTTGTTCTAAATATTGTGGCCACTGTAGTGAAAACTGTGTGGCCATTCTCATGTTAAGCTGTTATGAACACTATATTGTGACTTCCTGTGATTAGATGTAGTGTTGTGAATATTATATTGTGACATATTGTGAATGTTTGTCGTGATTTGTAATGGAATAAACAGAGAGTGTTCACTATTACTGTGTAATCCGAACCTTAAAAGCTGTTCACAGTAGCATTCTTTTGGAAATCTGCTGGTGCATGGTGTTACAGGCCTTCTGCAGTCTGGTGAAGCCTATGGACCTGTTCTCAGAATAATTGATATGACTACAAAAGAAATCAAGGTTTAATAAAAAATAAAAATAATTTTTCCCCCAACCATGTTCACAGACTGAAATCTGTCTGTGGACTTTGGACCACAGCTTAAGAACCCTTGTTCTATAGCTGTTCTAGAATAGTAACCAACACCAATGGTAAACATATTTCTCCCTTTTTTAAATATATATTGACAAAGGGTATTATTGAAAAAAATTATCCATGTGTTTACTTCTATAAAGGATGATCTTACAGTATGCTTTTGTTGGAGGAATGAGTTTATGACTATATTTTACTTTACTGAGCTAAATACCCTTTTTAAGGGGGGGGATTACTGACAAACAATAAATATTTATTATGAGATCTGGTATTTTCTATATCCCTCAAACAATTGTGAAGGCATGCTTTGTTGTAGAAAATCTTTGAAAAACCTTTCTCTTCCCTTATCTTGGTAGAATATAGGCTTTTTTAGGTTAGGGACTCTTTACTTTTGTTTTATATGCCCAGTCACCTAGCATTTTACCTTGTACATTGTACACATTTAATAAATTTGTATTGACTTGAATTTGCATAGTAATCATCAAGGAACATGTACATGCATACACATACAGATCATTCTTGTGAAGTTGTAACCAAGATGAGAAAGTAAGCCTGTAATTTACTAGTTGTTGCTATATTTTTGGTCCCTTTTTTGACAATAATACTATCCATAATCTTTCCCATTCCTTTCTTAATATATCTTTGATACATCTTGAAAATCAACCCCTTGTGCTTACTTGCTGTGTCACCACAAGTTTGTTGTCTTCTAATCTGTATTTGGTCAGGGCTGGCCACTTATTCCATAATTGCATTTTAAATACCATTTCCAATTTCTGGTATAACATATCAGATATTAAGGTATTAGGGTCCACATTTATGTCTCTATTCTGAACAGTGATGATACTAGATCACCCTAGCAGCACTAAAAAAAAAATTGTTCTATTTTCCATCTTCATCTATAATCGCTCTTAGGTTGATAACCTTGAGAGCAAGAACTGTCTTTTGCCTTTTTGTATCCTGAATGTTTTTCACAGTTCCTGATATGTAGTAAGTACTTAATACATGTTTATTGATTGATTTAATATTTACATCTCACGTCAAAATTTCTGCAGCCCCTTTCCCTCTTTACTGCTTTTCAGTTTTTGAAGTCGCAGCTAAAATTTCACCTTCTACAGGAAGACTTTTGCAATCTCCTTAATTCTAGTGCCTTCCTTCTATGTCCTGTATATAGATTATTTGTACACAATTATTTGCTTCTTTTCTCCCCCATTAGATTGTGAGCTTCTCCAGGACAAGGATTATATTTTGCCTTTCTTTGTATCCCCAGCAACTAACACTGTGCCTGGCATAAAGAAGGTGCTTAACCAGTGTTTATTGACTGACTTAAGGGATGCTAATCATAATCTTCTACAGTCCCCCTACACAATGTTTTACAAATGAGCTTGTACTCAAATCCAGTGTTCTCCTAGAATACCATTTGGCAGGGAGATCAGATGTTTGCTGACTGAAGTAGTTTGTTGTTTCTTCATTGTGGTGACCATTTTGCATTACTTAAACTTCTTTAAGAAATGGTGACAGGTTTTATGGGGGAAACAACAATAAAATTGATAGACCTATAGTCAATATGATAAAAAAAAGGAAGAAAACTAAATTACAAGTATCAGAAAAGAAAAGGGTGAATCTACCTCCAATGAACAGAGAATTAAAACAATAATTGGGAATATTTTGCCCAATTGTATGCCCACAAATTTGACAATCTTAGTGAAATGGATGAATATTTACAAAAATATAAGTTGCCTAGATGAACTGAAGAGGAAGTAAATTACTTAAATAACTCCATCTCAGAAAAAGAAATTGAACAAGCCATCAGTGAACTCCCTAGGAAAAAATCTACAGGGCCAGATGGATTTACTAGTGAATTCTGTCAAACATTTAAAGAACAGTTGATTCCAGTACTTTACAAACTATTTGAGAAAATTAGTGAAGAAGAAATCCTATCAAATTCTTTTTATGACACAAATATGATACTGGTGCCTTAATGAAGAAGAGACAAAACAGAGAAAGAAAATCATAGACCAGTTTCCCTCATGAATATAGATGCAAAAATATTAAATAAAATATTAGGAAAAAGACTACATCAACTTCTCACAAGAATAATATACTTTGATCAGGTAGGATTTATTCCATAAATGCAAGCATGGCTCAATATTAGGAAAAGTATCCATATAATTGATCATATCAACAACAAAACTAGCAGAAACCATATGATTATCTCAATAGACGCAGAAAAGGGTTTTGACAAAATACAACACCTATTCCTATTAAAAACACTAGAAAGTATAGGAATAAATGTAGTCTTCCTTAAAACAATAAGTAGCATATGTCTAAATGCATCAGCAAGTATTATAATGAGGATAAACTAGAAGCATTTCACAGTAAGACCTGGGGTGAAACAAGGATTCCACTATCACCCCCTCTCATTCAGTCTGGTACTAGAAATGTTAGCAGTAGCAATAAGAGAAGAAAAAGAAATTGAAAGAGTCAAATTATGCAAAGAAGAGTATAAGGTATCACTCTTTGAAGATGATATGATGATATACTTAGAAAATCCTAGAGAATCAAGTAAAAAAACTACTTGGGATAATAAATAAATTTGGCAAAGTTGCAGGATATAAAATAAACCTACATAAATCCTCAGCATTTCTATATATTTCTAATGAAATCCAACAGCAAGAGATAGAGAAATCCCATGTAAAATTACAATAGTCATTATTAAATATTTGGGAATCTACCTGCCAAAATAAACCCAGGACCTATATGAACTCAACTTCAAAACACTTTTCACACAAATAAAGGCAGATCTAACTAATTGGAAAAACATCAGTTGCTCATGGCTGGGTTGAGCTAATATAATAAAAACGACAATTTTACCTAAATTAAATTACAAATTTAGTGCCATACCAATGAGTCTACCAAAAAAGATTTCTTTATTGAGCAAAAAAAAAAATAGTAACAGAATTCATCTGGAAGGACAAAAGGTCCAGAATATCAAGGGAATTAATGAAAAGAAATGCCAGGGAAAGTGGCCTAGTCATAGCAGATTTTAATCCGTATTGTAAAGCAGCAGTCATCAAAACTACTTGGTACTGATTGAGGAATAGCGTAGTGGACCAGTGGAATAGTTTGGGAACATGAGACTCAGCATTCAGTGACTGTAGTCATTTACTGTTTGATAAACCCAGGGACCCCACTTTTGGGGATAAGAACTCACTATTTGACGAAAACTGCTGGGAAAACTGGAATATAGTATGGCAGAAACTGGGCATAGACCAATATCTAACACCATATACCAAAATCAAGTCTAAATGGATGCATGATCTAGATATAAAGGCTGATACTGGAAGCAATTTGGGAAAGCAAGAAATAGTTTACCTGTCAGATTTATGGAGAAGGGAAGATTTTATGACCAAACAAGACTTAAAGAGCATTCTAAAATGCAAAATGGATAATTTTGATTACATTAAATTGAAAAGTTTCTGTACAAACAGAACCAATGTAACGAAGATTAAGAGGGAAATGGAAAATTGGGAAAGAATTTTTACAACCAGTATCTCTGAGAATTGAGTCAAATCTATAAGAATATAAGTCATTCCCCAATTGATAAATGGTCAAAGGATATGAATAGGCAGTTTTCAGAGGAAGAAATTAAAGATATCTATAATCATATGAAAAAATGCTCTAAATCACTATTGATTACAGAAATGCAAATCAAAACAACTCTGAGATACCACATCTCACCAGTCAGGTTGGCTAAGATGATAAAACAGGAAAATGATCAATGCTGGAGAGGATATGGAAAAATTAGTACACTAATGCATTGTTGGTAGAGTTGTAAACTAATTCAACCATTCTGGAGAGCAATCTAGAAGTATGCCCAAAGGGTTATAAATAAATGCATACCCTTTGACCCAGAAATACCACTTCTTGGATTGTGTCCCAGAGAGATCATAGAAGTGGAAAGAGTCCCTATATGCAAAAATATTTATAGCTGTCTTTTTGTGGTGGCAAAGAATTGGAAATCAAGGGGATGCCCATCATTTGGGGAATGGCTAAACAAGTTGTGGTATATGAATGTAATGGAATATTATCGTGCTATAAGAAATGGGGAGCAAATGGACTTTATAATAACTTGGAGAGACTTATACAAACTGATGTTGAGTGAAAAGAGCAGAACCAGGAAAAATGTGTACACAATTTTCAGACACAATGTATGTGTGACGATCAACTTTGATAGACTGGACTCCTCTCAGCAATGGAAGGTTATAAGACAACTCCAAAAGACTCATAATGGAAAGAGATGTCTGCATTCAGACAAAGATCTAGAAAGAACAGAGTTTAAATGCAGACTGAAGCAAACTACCAGCTCTCTTTCTTTTTCTTGCTTTGTTTCCTCTTTCCCTTTGTTCATTCCATCAGTTATAATCTTTCTTTATAATCTTACTAATGTATAATGTGAAGTTATTTGCAAATCCTCTATTTCATTGCACATCATGGGGGTGAGGGAGGAGGAAAGGGAGGGGAAAAATTTGAAACTCAAGGGATTGTGAAACTGAATCTTGTAAACTAAAAGTAAACTAATAAATTAATTTTTTAAAAAAAGAAACTTCAAAAAATGGTGACAGAATCATTATCTTTATTATAGATCAGGGGCAATCCCAGAACTCATGGCACTAGATGTTTTGGAGAGAAACTTTGAGGTTGTATGTGAAATGCATTAAGATTGGTTCATAGAGCATTCTTGGTAAGAAGATGAAAGAGAACAGGCACAAAGCAGTATCGCAAATAAATCGGGATTCACTTGTGGTGCACTAGATAGAGTACCAGACCTGGAGTTAGGAAGACATGGCTTCAAAATCAGCCTTAGACGCTTTCCAACTGTGTGATCCTCGGCAAGTCACATAACCTCTGTTTGCCTCAATTTCCTTAACTATAAGTTGAAGAAAACAACAGCACCTACCTTCACTGGGTTAGGTGAGGACCAAAGAGGATGATATTTGTCAAGCACTTAAAACAGTGCCTTGCACATAGTAGGCACTTTAGAAATCTTACTTCTGGTCATCATCATCATCGTCATTGTCATTATCTGATCTCGCCCAGGCTGAAAACAGCTTCTTGCTTCTCAAATTTCTCATAGCATTGTATCTATGTAGGACTACTCCTTTGTACTTACAGGGCAGGAGAGAATATATTTATTCTCATGGCTTATCCCTCTATTGGCAGAGAAGGGAGAAAAACATCGTTATTTTCCTAAAAGAATATAGCTCAAGTGTTACCTCCTACATAGACCTTTCCTAATTCCCTCAGTTGATAATATTACTCTACCTCCTGAAACTACTTCATATAACTATGTACATACATTGTATTTACTTCCCTGGATCAAAAAAAAACCTCTTACTTTCATCCTAACGTGCATTCCCGGTGTTTCTGTATTGTTGCTGTACCCCCAAAGCCTGGCACCTAGCAGCTGCTCAATTCATTTGTAGAATTGAATTTTCACCTTCTCTTCACCAACACATTTCATTTCTGACTTTTACTTCCAATATTTTATCCTTTATGCCTCTTTTTGTTTCCTTTTCTTCACCTCACCATTCTATAAGCTCCTTGAAGGAAGGAGCTGTGCATCTTGTTATTTTAGTTCATCTTCATGCTCATCTTCCATGTAATATGTGCTAAATAAAAGTTTATTGAATTAGAGTGAATTGAATTCTACTTTCCCTGGTGTAGTTTCCTAAAGGGTCCCAGTATGGCTGATACTTTGTACTTCTTCCTCCATAAATCCTGGTTCTTCTAAGTCCTTTTTATTAGGTTCTGGCTATGTGACATGGGGAAAAATTAAAACCATCAGATTCAGTCAGCCATATCCTCTGTGGCTTGTCTGTATTGTAAAGCTACTTGATATGGCCCCAGTTACTCCTTATGCTGCTCACACATTTTGATATGTCCCAGGCGATGAATTATATGACCAAATAGTCTCTTTTTTGGTAGCCTTTTGTGCTTATTCTCTACATTTTGATCCCCCTTTCTGGATTTTCTTTCATTGCAGTGATCTGTCTGTGCTTGCCCTCCCCCTCTCCAAAAACACAAAAACAAAAACACCTCTTAATCCTTTGATTTCCAGATTTTCGTCTTTTATTCCTCTTTTTTTGGTCTGCTTCCTCTCTTCCAACTACGATCTGTCCCTTCGAGTCTCTTCCCTTTTTTTCTTACCACCACTTTTGTCTCATCATTCTCCATATTGTCCATTAATATTCCAGATATCCTGCCTTTCCTTTAACTTATTCTTTAGTTACTCCCTACCCTCCTTGTTCTCGTCCTCCCCAAAGTGGTCATTTTCTCATCTTCACGTGCAAATGCTTTTCTTTAAGCTTTAACCTTCCCTCCAAAGTCATCTTTATAACTATTCTTTGCCTGTTGCCTTGTCCAGGGCTGGTGAAAAAATAATAATAACTTTAGTACATCATTGGGGACCCAAATTATATTTTAAACATCATTTTGCAAGGCTGTCTCAGTAGGCATCTTCAGTGCCCTGTGTGTCCCTTTTCTCATCCCACTGTGAAAACCTGATTGGCAGTTGGTGAAGGGCAGGGAGCTGCTGCCTGGCACTCACAGGAGACCCCGCAGGATGTGCACAGTGCCATTGTAGAGGAATTGCAGCCAAGCCAGCACAAGGTGGGGGACCAGATGTCTCCCGATTATGTTCCATTGAAATCCAAACAAAACCCTAGGTTCAGGATCATTTCCCTGGGACTACCCAGTGGGAAACTGGCCTTATTCCAGACTCTCACAACAGCTGGTCACCCCATGCTAAGATGTATATGCCTTGCAGAAAACTTTACCTGGGTGTTATTGATTGGTTTTTGTGAAGCAATCAGACAGCATTGGGCAGACTCAAAGTATATTGCTCTTCTCTGAAAATAGAAAAAGGCAGTATATCACTGAACACACTGGCAGTCTGATTAGAGACTTGGGAGCTGTGAGAAGGATGCATTTTTCCCTTTTATTTATGCCACCCATATTAACCTTGAGGCTGAGTACAGACACTTGCAGATTTCCAATTACAAGGCTGTACCCTCTGTTACAAGGCTGAGGCCCACCCTTGGAAATGAATAGTAATAAACAAGCCTACAAGAAATACCACCAAAAGAAAAATCGTGCTTCTGTTCTGAATAACCTCATCCACGTTGAGAACCCTGAGTGTCTTTCCAAAATCTCATTTATTTGTCATCATCCAGGCTGTTTGAATTTGTGTCTTTCCACTTTGCTTTTCCAGAGATAATGAAATATGATCCTGGTCAGTTTCATTTTTCTGGTTCTCATTGATGAAAAAAAAAATCCTCTCAAGTCATAGAATTTCATAGCTGGAAGAGATTCTACAGTCTATTAGCAATCATCTGTTCTACCCCCCTCGTTTTTACAAACAAGGAAGCTGAGGCTCAAAAAGAGGAAGGGGCTTACCCAAGGTCACACAGTGAGTTAGGGTTCGAGGCAGGAGTACAATCCGGGTCAGCTCTTTGTTTAGTGTGAGTCGAGCTGCAGGAGGTTTTAATTTAAAAATAAAAACAAGCAAGCAAAAATACGTTACACTAAAATAAAAGGTCATGAAATCATTTCTAGTCATATCAAATCTTGACTAAACATTTATTCCAAACCTAAAGCCAGGGCCTATGTTACATGCACTGCCTTTATCATGGGCTGCTCCTGCTGTTCCAATCACCTGATAAGGTCTTTTGGCTGGCAAACAATCCAACAGTCCAGATTCTCAGACCTCACATTGAGATTTTTTGAGCCAACCCTCTTACATTAGAAACAAACAAAATAAATTGTTTCCATTCTCCCCAAAGGAATGCACTAAAGCCTTCTTCCTCTTTAACGTGGATATAATTTAAGCTTGGCAATAAAGACCATTTACCTAGTTTGGTGGAGAAAGATTTCTGAAATAGAGCCCTATAAAGTGACCTTTTGCTGTCCTCATGAGTGTTTTAAATAATTTCTATCAATATCTGTTGATTTTGTTGTTCAGTTCTTTCTGTCGTGTCTGACCCTGTGACCTCATTTGGGATTTTCTTGGCAAAGATCCTGGAGTTCTCCAGCTCATTTTATAGATGAAGAAATTGAGACAAACAGTGTTGAGTGACTTGCCTAGAGCCACAGAGCTAGCAAGTGTCTGAGGCCAGATTTGAACTCAGAAAGATGAGTCTTCCTGACTCCAGGCTTGGCATTCTAGCCATTGAGCCACCCAGCTACCCCAAAATATTTAAGAAATAGAGCCCTATAAAGTGACCTTTTGTTTCATGTCTGCCATCTCCCAAGATGCATTTTCTCATCTATTCTTTGGAGACAGGCATGGTCATTATAAATTATACAGTGTTTTGTTGATTCTGTTTATTTCACTTTGCATCTGTTAATGTCAATCTTCCCATATTTCTCCATATTGGTTGTGTTTATTATTTCTTATAGCACAGCAGTATTCCATTATATTCACATGCCACAGATTATTTAACCATTCCCCAGTTGATAGACATCTCTTTTGTTTCCAATGTATATCCACCACAAAAGTGAATAGAATGCTAAGCATAGAGTCCAAGAAGACCTAAATTCAAATTTGGCATCAGACTCTTACTAGCTTTTTTGCTTAACCACTGTTTGTGTCATTTTCCTCAAATGTAAAATGGAGATAATAATAACACTTACCTCATTTCTCACCTAATTGCACTTCTTTGGGACTTGTTTGACTTTCCCCACAATGCCCCACAAAACTCATTGTTGGGGAAACCCCATTATCCTGCAAGATCCCATAGGCCTTGGGACTCTACCTCATCACCACCCTTTGTCCTTCAGATTGGAAGGTAAAATTATTTCTACCATTTAGGAGAGGGAAACTCCATTTAAGGAGGGAACTCAGCTTAGAACATCTCATTTCTCAACTAGATGCACTACTTGGGGACTTCTCTGACTTTTCTGCCTTTATGGGGAGGCAAATGATGCCTCCCTCCATCAGGTATCTTCCTCCACTACCCACACCAACTGTTCAGCTCCTTTTGTGTCATTTTTTCCACCATTAGGTTATAAGCTCCTTGAAGGTACGAACTGTCTTTTTTTGCATCTCCCAACATTTAGCACTGTGCTTGGAATATAGTAAGTGCTATGGAAATACTACCAATTAATAATAATGATGGGTGACTGGGTGGTGCAGTGGATAAAGCACTGGGCCTAGAGACAAGAAGACCCTTGTTCCTAATTCTGTCTTTTTTGGACCAAACAGCAACATTTTTGGCATCCTCGTGACATTGCTTCAAATGCTTGAAGACGGTGATCATGGTTTTCTGCAGTCTTAGAAAAAAAAGTCCTACCTTCTTTCTGTACTGTATTTTTGCAGAGTATCTAGGTTCTCCCTAAATTTTAAATATAATGGGAAGAAAACTGGGCTTGAAGTTAGAAGTCCTGGGTGTGAATACTTGCTCCAGTGGTAACTGAATGCCCCACAGCCATGTGCATTTCATCTCTCTGAGCCACAGTTTCCTCATGTGTAGAAAAGAGATAATATGTGTACTAGCTATTCAAAATGGTGTGGTAAGAAAATGCCTTGCAATTTTTTAAGAACTGTATAAATGTAAAACATAACTATCATTACATGCATGGATTGCAGAAGACAAGAGGGAATAAGAGTATCAGTTAGGGTTCTGAAGGCAGCTCTTAAAAATGGTAGTTCCTACTAGAAAGGATAATGTATTTGTAGGTTCTCTACAACATTAATTAAATAATTATTGATTGTTTCCTTGGCATGAAATCTCATTTCTTTGGACTGCTCTGTTGGTGATGAAATAGAAGGAACTAACTAGAGTATTCACAGAAGATACTAAAAGGAAGTCATCTAAGATAGTCAGAGACAGAGCTTTTTTTTCCTTTTAAACAAAGATAGAAACAAAACATATGTCCATTGATTGGGGAAATGTACTAAAGAATTACATGGTACATGAGTATAACAGAATATTGCTGGATTATGAGAAACTATAAATAGGAATATTTAAGAATTGATGCAAAGCAAAGTAAATAAGCCAAACCAGGAAAACAATGTGTTATACTTATAACAATATAAAAGAAAAGTTGCTATACCACTACTGACTAAACAATGAAAACTGAAGGCTGTGAAATTATAATGACGAAGCTTAACCCTAAAGAAAATCTAAGAATATGCTTTCCCCCTTCATTAACAAATATTTATTATTAAGAGCCTATTACGTACCAGTCACTGTGCTAGATGCTGAGAATAAGAAGACAAAAATGGAACAGTCCCTGCCTTGGAAGAACTTGCATTCTATTGTTGAGGGGAAACAGAAACAACATATAACATTATAGATAGATAGGTAGGTAGATAGATAGATAGATAGATAGATAGATAGATAGATAGATTATATTTTGTATACACATGTATATATAGATTTTTGTTGTTCAGTCATATTTGACTCCTCATGACCCTATGAACCACGGCATTCCAGTATCCTCTGCTTTCTCTTAAATTCTGTCCAAGTTCATGTCATTGTTTCCATGATACTTTCTATCTTATCCTCTAACATCCCTTTTTCCCCTCTGCCTTCAGTCTTTCCCAGCATCAGAATCTCTTCCAAAGAGTCTCATATTCTCATTATGTAGTCAAAATATTTAAGTTTCTGCTTCAGTATTTGACTTTCCAATGAATAGCCTGAATTAATTTCTTTAGGTATTGACTAATTTAATCTCCTTGCTGTGCAAGGGGACTCTCAAAAGTCTTCTCCAGCACCACAGTTTTATTCTGTGGGTGTTCAGCTTTCCTTATATTCCAGCTCTCACAGCCATGTATTGCTACTCGAAAAACCATAGTTTTGACACTATAGCCCTTTGTTGGTGAGGTGATGTATCTGCTTTTTATTATGCTATCCAGATTTGCCATAGCTTTCCCTCCTTCTGGTTCCATGTTTTGATCCATTTTATCCCCCAAAAAGATTCTGTGGTCTGATTGCGCTTCCTCTGCTTGCTTATCTTGCCAGCCAATTACTTGACTTTTGAGCTCTTTAACATGGTAGAACTCTGTTTCCAGAGTGGAGACAGCTGTGTCCCAAATTGCTGGGGTTTTTGCAGTTGTCAGAAGTCTGAGGAGGGTGCCGTCTTTACAGCTACCACAAGCTCTGGCACACTGGTCACATACCCCAGAACCAACCGCAAGACTGCAACCCATATCCAAGCATGTCAAAACAAGAACGATTACTGTCTGAATAGTTGCTTGGTTCCCCTACAATCTACAGGCCAGGAGCTCCGGAGGCAGCCGCAGGGCAGCAACTGCAGCCCCTGCACCTCTGCCACCTCTCCCCCTGGGGGCAAGGGCCGGACCCTGCTCTTCCATCACCCTGTTACAACAGAGTTCCCCACTGACCTTTTACTTTCTTTTTGGTGTTTATGGGTTAAGAAATCTAGGAACCACCACAGCTGCCAGTGATTCACTCTCCTGAAGTCCCCTCAGGCTGGTCTGGGTTGGGTCAGGGCCGCCCCAGGTCTGGGTCTGGGTGGCTCTCGCAGAACTGCGCAAAGCTCTCAGCCTGGTGCAATAAACCCTTCCTGTCAGCCTGCCAGGCTGCATTCAGCAGGAGATTTGTTTCTCCCTGTTACTCTGTGGATGCTGTAGCTCTAAAATTTATTTAGAGTCACATTTTACAGGCATTGGAGGTGATTGGATTGGGAACTCAAGCAAGTTCCTGCTTTTACTCTGCCATCTTGGCTCTGCCCCCCCCCCCCAAAGCTTTCCTTCCAAGGAGCAAGCATCTTTTAGCTTCATGGCTACAGTTACCATTGGCAATGGTCTTGGAGCCCAAGAATATAAAGTCTGACACTCAGTGATATAAAATTAATACAAAGTGATTTTTACTATCAGCTGAGGGGGAATCAGAAAAGTCTTTAGGAGAAGGTGGCACTTGAACTGAGCTTAGAAGGAAATAAAGGATTCAGAGAGGTAGAGACGAGGACAAAGTTCATTTTGGGCATAGGGGACAGACAGCTAGTACAAATGTCTAAGAGGAGAGATTGAGGGTTATGTGTAAAACCCAGAGAGAAGACCAATCCAGGCAAACCTCAGAGTGCAAGAAAGGGAATGTTCTATAACAAGGTTCAAAAGATAGTTTGGGGCTGGCTTGTAAAGGGCTCTAAAAGTCAAATAGAAGAATTTACATTTGGTGATAAAGACAATAGGGAACCATTGGAATTTCTTGAGAAGGGAAGCAAAATGGTCAGACCAGTAGCTTTAGGAAAATCACTGTTGTGTCTGTGTAGGAGGATGGAGTAGAGTGGGGAGAAACTTGAAGCAGAGGCCTTTAAAAGGCTATTCTGAGGGCCTGAATTAGAGTAACCAAGTGAATATAGAAAGAAGGAGATGCATGTGAGAGATATTGTCAAGGTAGAAATGATAAGATTTGACAGCTAATTTTATTTATAGAGTGAGGGAGAGTGAGGAGTCAAGGATGATACTGAGGTTGTGGATCCAGGCAACTAGATGGATAGTGGTCCCCTTCACAGAAATAGGGAAGTTTGGATGAGGGTTTGATTCTGTTTTAGACACTTTGAGCCTGAAATACGTATGCATATCCAATTTGAAACATCTACTAGGCATTTAGTGCTATATGATTGGAGCTCAGGAGAAAAACTGAAGGCAGAAATCATATCTTGCATTTTTTTAATCCAGTAAGCATTTATTAAGCATCTCTTGTTTGGGAAGGGGAATTGTACAAGGTGCTGAAGATACAAGGGCAAAATTCAAAACTGTCCCTGCTCTCTAGTAGTTTAATTCTACTAAACAGATTCAACCAGGGGTGTGTAGAAACCAGATCACGCCTACTCACAAAAGCCAATTGTTAAATTTTCAGTCCAAGCATTTACACTTCAGAAATAAGTAAATACTATACAAACCAAAGATTAATTGATTAGTGGCCATGGTCGAGACTCAAGTTGTGGTTGTCATCAAAACTCACGACACTAGAGAAAGAAGAATTTAAGGGAGAAACGGGAGGGAGAGCAGTGCTGTTTCATATGTAACATTTTGAGGGTGCAAAGCCTAATATTTATTGCTAGCCTGTCTTGCATAGAGTAGGTGGCCTTATCAGATTGTATTGATTAGGTTGAGGAGATTCAACCACAAAAGTGAAAATACATTTAAACTAGAATTTCCTTGAGCCATTATTGAAGGGACACAAATTATATTTTACTCTGATCCTCGATAACACTAATTGTCCAAGATAATTTTGATTCCCAGTACTACCCTTTTCAAATCTAATACCCCTATTTCCCAGGGAAGGATAGATTTCCTGAATTTGAGTTTGGCTTTTTCCTGAGTTTGGGTAAGCTAGGAAAAAGGACAGTTAGTGCCTCGACCACAGGACCAAAGACTGGGGGAAATCAATATGGAAGTTATGCTATAGTTCACCCATATATACCTTACCCATTTGGCCAAGGAATTGAGAAGCTATAAAATGGTAACCAGCTTTAAATGACATGTTCCCTGTGTGTGTGCGTGTGTGTGTGTGTGTGTGTGAGTGTGTGTATACTCTAGTTAATAAAAAATGCTGTAACATTTCAAGGGGAGTGGGATTATTAGCCAGGCATGACTACTTATTGCATTGCTATAACTATCACAATAAAGCCAGGGAATAAGAAAGAAGTTTGTTTACAGATCTCAACCAGTCTATTACCCTTCTCAGACAAATGCATCTCCATAAAATATCAGTGCCAGCAAACTCTCAGCCCCTGGTCTTGGAGAGGGGTAGACACCACTAGTTGTGTGAATGCCTTTAATTCTCAGTATGCTACCTCCAGGCTTCCAGCTAGTTCTCATGGTAACTCTTGATCTGATTAGCACTAGTCCTCTGAGTTTATGTGACAGAACTGATATTAATTTTTTTAAGTATTATGCTGACTTGCATAAAAGGTCACCACAGTTGTACAAGCTCAGGGTAACCTTGGAAATCATGCCTATTGATTTTACATAAGGAGAGAGTGACAGCCAAGGACACACAATCAGTTAGTGGCAAGACCAGGACTAGAGCACCAGAGGACCTGAGTTTGAATCTCAGATTTATCACTCACTACCTTGGCCAGGACATTCACTTCTTGGGGCCTCAGCTGGCTTGTCGGTACAATGAAAGGGCCAGATTAAATGGCCTCTTAGGTCTCTTCCAGTTCTAAATCTATAATTTTATGATCTTATGAAGAAGCAATATGGCATAGTGGATAGAGAGCCAGCCTCAGATAGAGGATGACTTATCTATATTGGCTGTGTAACCTTGGGTCGTTTTGGGGAAAAGGAAACAAGCATTTATTTATTAAGTGCCTACTACGTGCCAAGAATTGTGCTAAGTGCCTTACAAACATCTCATTTCATCTCATTTGATTCGATCCTTACAATTCCAAGAAGCAGATGATATTATTATCCTCATTTACATTTGAGGAAACTGAGGCATTAGAGTATGTTAGACGCACAGCTATTAAGTGTGAGTCTGGGTTTGAACTCAGATCTTCCTGACTCCAAGCCCAGTGCTCAGTGCCATGGGCAAATTCTCCAAGACTATAGTTTTCAGAAAAGGTGCCAACCTGGCTTCATAGAAGAAATTTCTGGAATTCTCTCTACTAATAAATCACAAATCTTATCCCGGTCCTACAGTCCTATGAACCCAGGTCAACTGACTTCCTGCTCAGTGATTGTCCCAGTGCACAACAAGGACATATATGTATGTATATATATATATATATATATATATATATATATATATATATAACTGGAGTGAATAAGAATCTTAGAGTTAGAGGCAATCTATGTCTGTTGTTGATATATATAGCTAAGCAGAGTGTAACCCATAGAAAGAGTGAAATAAACCTTGCTATATACTCAGCAATCATCAAGCATTTGTCAGAATATGGAGTACAAATGAGGATCCCATATCTTAAGCAATTTGTTGAGAATGGTGCCTGTTGAATACTGATTGAGTCAAAGGTTGCAACAGGCAGAACTGGGTAGAGTTTTCAAAGCCTGAAGACAAGAAAACAGTGGGAAGACATAATTATGGGCATCAGTATAGAGTACTGACTGTCCAGGCTATATCAAATAAAAAGAAATGTACCAGGATGGATTTCAGTTGGACTCTAGGCTAACCTTCTAACGTTCTAGTATGACAAATGGTGCCCAATTCTAAACAGCATCCCCTTTCACGATATGCAGAATAAGCTCACCCCTACCTGGGTGGCCAAAAATGTGTTCTTCTCATAAATATGCCATTTTCTCTTTTGTGCAATGGAAAAAAGAGGTTTGGGATAAGGAGCAGAGTTCTGAGCTACAAGAATCCAAGATCTGAGGCCTTTGAGCTTAAAAGTCAGCCTCTCCACTGACATTCTCTGTGACCTCTGGGAAAGCACTTGACTCCTCTGTGGTTTAGTGACTTCATCCCACCTGCCTCACAGAATCTGCTGTGAAGAACAGCTAAGTTGCAACTGCTTAATAAGTGTTTAATAAAGTGTCTCTGTAAATGCTTTTAATCAAAAGAGGGCTGACTGACAAGGATGCCTTGAAGGTTAAAACTGAACTGGCTCCCATTCCAAACATGTGCATATGAGGGAGTGTATATATGTGCATGCGCTGCTAATGGGATGCCATATTTGCAAGGACTATGGCAGCCTCATGAGACCCCCATGGTTATCTGCTTTCCATTAAACCCAGAGTATTCAAAAGTCCTCTGTTCTAATCCTAATCAACTTGGAAGACACCGAGCTCAGGCATGAGGCTGTCAAACATGAGTGGTTGCAGATGTCAATGCATGGATGGCGATCATCCAGGAAGATATATTAAGGCTTAGTCACTAAAAGATACATGCCAGGACTTCTCAGCTCCGTAGCATCATCACACCCCAGAAGGAAAGCATGTCATGACAGTAAATCAATAACCTCTTGGAGACAATTTGTTTCTGAAATATTCTTGATTAATTATTCCAGTGCATGTTCATTCAGCAACATGACTCTGCTCTAGCATTAACCTAATGCTTTTTGCATGAAGCAGCATTAGAACTGGCTCCCATAAGTCAAATTGGACATTTCAAATCAGCCTTTAAAGGATCGAGTTATAGATTTTATAATGTCTCCATGCCAAACATAATTGCCTTTACTGCTGCTTCTAGACTTTTGCCAATCAATCAAAATAGCATTTATTTTAACATAAACAATGGTAAATTAAAACCAGTGAAATCACTGCCTTTGTTAGATAAGTAGGGCGTCTTCAGACTCGTTGTGGCACGTGCAGACGACAATGGAAGAGTGTGATGAGAGGCCGGTGGTAAAGCGCATTACTGATGACTTTGACTTCAAAAAAGTATGCATGCTCTGTGTTTTATAAAGATACCATTTAAGCTCCTTTTCCAGTTACAGTATGGAACTGAGGAAGCACCATTGATTCTGATGATCTCACCTACCTTTTTGGAATCCCAAAGGAGAATATTTTAATCAGAAAGTTACACATTTTCCTTTGAATATGTGGTTTTTACAAATGTATTGGATTCCTAAATGATATTATACTATATTTAAGGAACTAATTTTTTCCCTTAGTAGAACATAACTCCAATATTATGGTAAAGGAAATGGGAAAATAAGATTCACTTAACAGGAATTCATGAGGTAACAAGTTTTGCTGAAATGCATCTACACTTGGATCTTTGGATCACACAACACATATATTTCTGAAAAGTATGTAAATACAGTTTTGTTAGTACTATCTTCTCATAGATTGAAATTTCAGAGATGCTTCTAACATCAGGTTTCTTTGCATCCCATCTTCCCCACCCTCATTTCTAGTAATTGCAGATTGCTCTCACAAAACAGTACTCCTCTTTACACCTTCACTATGGCACTGGACCTGAGAGCTCTTCAATATGGCTTCTCCTACAGACTTATAAATTATAAATCATCCTTGCATGGCTATCCTGCAAGATTTTTTGTCTGTATTCTTTTATAAATCCTCCACAGAGGGCATTTATTCATTTCTCACTTGGCTGTATTCCCTTCAACTTCATCATGCCCCAGAAACAGCTTCATACTGTAATATCACTTCAGCGCTAGCACTCTCTCTGCAGAAGTACCCTCTATCCTTTAACCCCCTCCCTCTGATTGCATAGCTTTTCTCAGAACCTCCATTTAAGGGAGATGCACAAGATGAAGAAATTGAAGCAGACAGAAAGACAAGTCACCCAGCTAGTGAGTATCCAAAGCCTGATTTGAACCCAGATTTTTCTCATTCCAGATCCTACAAAAGAAATCAAGAAAAGGAACAATATGGGGGAAAAAAAATTGAAAGGAGACCTCAACCAACATTGTTGCACAATGACATTCTAAATACTTTACAATCAGATTCCATTATAAAGACACAAAACTATAAAAAATTATTCAGTCAGCCACCCACATATCATTTATGATATTTTCCTATGGGAATAGCTGCCCTCTGTGCCACTTTTTCTAACAGTATTTTTTCAGGAACCGGCAAAGCTCCTTCCTCCTTTCTTCGTTGTTATTCTTATCTCTTTGGGTTTTGTACCCCATCTTGATTTTTAAATAGACCTTCCTCTGGCTGTTGTAGATAACATCTTTTTGTTACAGATTATAGTTAGCAATGCAGATGGAACCCTGGACCTGGAATTAGAAAATGGGAACTCCTCAACTTAATCCCAGTGCTGTCTCTCTGTTAATTATTTCCTTCTTATCCTTGAAATAGTTTGCTTTGTGTATATTTGTTGATATGTTTTCTCCTCCATATAAACTCCTTGAGGACAGGAGTGGTTTTTTGCCTCTTTTTATATCCCTAGCACTTAGCACGGTGCCTGATACAGTGACTTCTTAATAAATGTTTATTGATTGATAGAAAGTTGCATACAACTTGAACAGATACTTTAATTAAAATCTTATAATTTAAAAAGAAGATAGCAATACTTACTATCTCACAGGATTATGGTAGGAATCAAATGCAAATTTATGCAGAGTGCTTTGTAACCCTAAAGCACTATGTAAATATCAGGTTTCATTTTGTTATTATTTATTTATTACTCTCACCATCGTGGAGAGTTATTCATTTCTAGGTTACCATTGTGAACCTACTTATGTAGATGAAACTACCTTCTATAAAGGGCATCTCTCTGTGCTCTGCTTGCCTGAAAGAAATGTTGATGGTCTATGTACAAGTTTCTGAGAACTGGTATTTATCTTACAAAAAACAGTAGCAAAAAATACCTGGACAGTCTCAGAAGAGATCCAGAATCAAGATAAAACCAGCATCTCAGCCCTTAAGGGAGATAGGAGAAAGCTGCGTCTGATTTGTGGAGAAATCAGAAAATATCTCTGTTGTTAAGACAAGATATCCTGTGTTAACCAAAAAGAACAGAAACAACCACCCCAACAAGAGTGTCTGTCTCCACAGTTAAAGGGAAAACACCTTCTGACCAGATCAAGTATAGATAGTTTTATCCACTGGATTAGTAAAATCATAAGAACCCTTGCTAGTTGAAGTCAGGTTTCTAGCCCTAGCATCATGGTTTTCCAGAAGCTCTCCCTTTCTCTTGGAGCTACCCAGGCTGCTAGTCTTCATCTCTAAAAGAAGCACTGGCCACTCAGAATTTACACTGAGGTTGTTCCCACTTTAGAGCTAGCCACTCTACTTATGTGATGGCCCTTCAGCCCAGATCTTCGTTACTTACGTCAAGTTTTTGATATCATAATTCAGGGTCAAATTATATGTGGTCTGTAATTTGACCTTGGTCATATGTATACACAGAACTGATTTACTCTGAGACATAGTTGTGTTCCTCTTGGAACTTACAGATTAGCAACTAGGTGATACAGTAGATAGAGCCGAGGAATTAAAGCTACATGATTCTGGACAAGTCACTTACCCTGCTTGTGCCCTAGTTTCCTCATCTGTAAAATGGGTATATCTATACCTACCTCCCTTTCTCCCAAAGTGGTTGTGAGATTATTTGGATATTTGTAAAGTACTTTATAAAGACTATCTATTATTACAAATTAAGACAAAACAACTGTGCCTGGGAGTTTTCTTAGCACCTAGTAGAGCCCCACGTGCAAGTATTTCTTACTTATTCCTATGATATTACAAAAACAACAACATCTATATAACCTGAAACATTTACATTTCATCTTTGGGTGGGAAGCTCCAAATGTGGCCCTTTTTCATGTTTTCTACATTCAGCATACACATACACTTGTTGTTACTGTTTGGTTGTTTCAGTCATGTCCTACCCTTCATAACCCCATTTGGCATTTTCTTGGCAAAGATTCTAGAATGGAAACTGAGATAAATGGGGTTAAATAACTTGTCTAGGATCCCATGGTTAGTTAAGTGTCTAAGGCTGGATTTGAACTCAGGTCTTCTTGACTCCAGGCCCTGTGTTCTATCCACTTTACCACCTACATGCCCTCCTATATACCTGCCCAGTCCCCATCATTCATGGTTGATCCTAATCAAGTCACTTATCTCCCTGAGCCTCAATATTTTTCCTCTTTGAAATGGGAGTAAGAAAGCTTAAATAGTCAGTATAGTATTGGATAGAGTGTTAAACTTGGGAACTTGGGAAAACCTGAGTTCAGATCCCAACTCTGAGATTTACCAGCCATGTAACCATGGGAAAATCACTTAACATTTGCTTCCATTTCCTCATTTGTTAAAATATAGTAGTAATAATACCTGCAGCGCCTGCTTCTTACGGTTGTTTGGGAGGATGAAATGAAATCAAGTGTTAACTCACTGGTTTGTAAACCTTAAGACTCTAAAGAAATAATTGATTTTATTATTTCTTCCTTGACAGGGTTGTGACGAAAGTACTTTGTAAACCTTGAAGTATTAAAAATACAAGCAACCATCATACTCCTTTTTCACTTCTCTACTCTCCACTTCTGCCCTTGACCCCATCCCTATCCTCACGTATCCATTCTCTTTGGATTTAGAGGGATATAATGTGGTTGAATATAGGGACAGCAGGTTAAGTATGGCATGGGTCTGGAAGAGTAAGGGAACAGCTATTTTGTGGTTGGTTAGAGAGGGAAGAGGAAAATGGAAAAGTGGCAGATGAAGAAGTCATCTCTTCTGAGGAGCTGGATGCAAGGTGGGAAAAGCAACAAGTAGAGTAAGTTGGGCTTTCATGTGGCTTCCTATTCTGATTGGGAGGGAAAGGGGGCTTCAGTACAGCTAAAATTCCAGCTCCTCTTTTCCCTTACATTTATCAGACACCAAGTCAGTCTAGATTTTTTTTATAATGTTACCATCCTTCACAACAGCATCAGTAGGCCAATCACTCAGGCCAACCCATGCCTTCCATCCGTTATGCCCAAGGAACACACTCTTTGAGGTCAAAATGACATTAGTGTACTCAGGGCAGAATTCATTATCTTTCACTCTAAAGCCAGTCTTCCTCCAGACTTCTCTTTCAAATTGTAACAACCTTTTAATTACCCAGATTCTAAGCTTTAGACTCATCCTCAATTCTCCCCTCTCCCTCAATGCCTCCCTACCTCCCTTCCCAACCCCATATCTAGTCAGTTGCAGTTTTCTTGGCGAATCAGAATATTCTTCCAAAGATTAAGCTCAGTCAGTGATTCATAACTGGTTCTACCTTCTTCACACATCATCCCCTAGTCACTTTAAATCATTCTTTGTTGAGATTCTAATTCTTCATGGACATGCGACTTAATCTTCATAGATATTCTCCTATCAAAAACAATCACAACCCTCGATGATTTAATAAATATTCTTTTAGAGTTTCCAAGGCTAAAGCGTTCATTAACCTGTAGGCCACCTGGTGATGAGTTTCTTTGGACATAGCCCAGCTGATTCTTGAAAACTGCCCTCCATGGGCCCATATTCAAAGTCTTTCCAGCTTGGGGTGGGACCTGCCAAATCTGCCCTTCTTGGCTTAGCCATCACCTGCCTCCATGCCTTTGCATATATTCTCTCCTGTGCCTGACTCTTCTGAATTTCCCTGTTCCTATCAAGAGTACCATCATCTTCCTAGTCACCCAACTTGGAATCTTAGTGTTACACTTAGCTGGGGTAGCTTGGTGGTGCTGTGAGCCTGGAGTTAGGAAGAGTTCAGATTTGACCTCAGACACTTATTAGCTTGTGTGACCTTGTTTAAGTCACTTAACCTCTATGTGCCTCAGTTTCCTAACCTATAAAATGGAGATAATAGCACCTACCTCCCAGGGTTATTGTGAGCATCAAATAAGAAAATAATTGTAAAGCGCTTTAGCACAGTGCCTGGCACATAGTAAGGGCTAAAAAAGTTATCATTGCTATTATTATATAAAGAAACCAGGGCTAGATGTAGGAGAGGTCTCTGTCCAAAAACAACAAAATTTAGTAGAAACATTTTATATAGTTATTTTAAGGATTGTGCAGTTTTATATTCTGATGGGAACTTAACTCTTTCAGCAAAATAGCAACTACTTAGCAAGAATACTTAGGTAAACTAGAAAGCTACCAGATGGCAGTTCTAGGATCTCTCTGTTCATGTATGTGATAGGGTAAAGGTTCCCGATACACAGTTGATTTGAGAACCCATCTGGAGCTTCTTGCCCTGATTCGACTTTTGCTTCCTGCTCTAGGCACAAAGAGTGCTAGTTAAGGATCCTGGAGAGACTCAGAATCTCATCATCTCCAGCTGCCAATCCAGCACCTTTCTTAAGAAATTTAAAAGATGATATCAGGCAGCAGGTCAACAAGACAAGGAAAAACTGTCAAACAACTGTTTCTCCCATGACTTCCTAGTCTTCTTTATATTGAATGAGTCTATATTAGTCATTTGTCAACTGAAAACTAGGAAGTGTGTGACTGAGGTTAACAGACCAGGGCTTAAATATACTCATCTACCTGACTTGGAATTTAGTGCTGGATACATTCTAGCCACTTTTCTTTTACATTACTGTTTTGAAATACCATGCAATGGAATTCAAGAAGTACTTACTGAGTGTGAGGGTATTCTTTCTACTATCTGGATTTACACTGAAAGATAATGTGCCTTATGAAAGAACATATGATCAAGATCAGGTTTTTTTCCTCTAAATATTTTTGTTTGTCTTAAGACTAATTGATAGTTAGCCCAGTCATTGATAAGCAACAGATTCAGTGTCTCTTCAGGGCAAGCAGAATCTAGCAGATTTCCTTGAGAAAGTCTACCAAACAATAACTTTTTTGGTTTTTTTATACAAAGTACAGATGTAGCCCTCGCCCAATGTCCCTTCTGCCAGTTGGTTCATCCTCTGGGTGTGACTGCTTGGATTTCTCCCCAGACAGTGACTAAGTTGGAGGATTCCTCCTTGGAAGGAGAAAGAGATTTGTGTCCATGGAATGCTCTAAATCTGGAGTTAATTCTTGATGTCATACTGATACCTGGAGATGTATAATATTAACCCATGCGGCTTTTTCTGTGAGAGTTTACAAATTTAAAAGGGTTAAAGCCTGTGGATAGATGTTTATCTTAGAATCTCAGTTAGAAGGAGCTTCAGAAACCATCTCCACTTTGGTCCTATACAAGAATCCCCTCTATCACATATCTGACAAAGTGCTCATAAAGCCTTTGTGTAAAGAACTCTCAGGAAGTGGAACACACTACATTCCAAGGTGGTCTGTTTCATCTTTGGAGGCCCCTGATTGTTAGTGTAAATTAGCAAATTTATAATTACTGTACAATGTCCCTAGTTCTCTGGGGCCATGCAGAACCGCATTGAGTATTATTGAAGTTACAGTTAAGTGACTGTATAAGGCCATTAAATAAACTCTTCTCAAGCAGTGATTAGAAATGGCTACAGTATGCAGTTTTCTATCAATCTACATAATAATAGACATCCCACTGTGGTACTTCATTTTATTGTGGAAGTGACCCTCAGTTCTTGAAAGCCACACCTGAAGAACATAAACTCTTTTGGGGCCTTCCAAGCTTGAAAGTATTCAAGAAGTAGAGTCTCAGACAGTATCTGTGTTCCAAGGACTAGCCTTCCTAAGACTGGAGACACTTAGAAACTGTGTGCTGGTTCCTTCGTGATGAATTATTTGGCTGGAACAACCTGTAATTTTTGTTATGACCTTGTTTGGGGGGAGTATATATATATATGCTCTTTAGTTACTAGAAACTTGGATAGCCTCCCCCATTCCTCTTCGTACCCAAACCCCAGTCTCCCACCCTCCTAACTCCTCCATACAACTTTCATTAACTGATGAGATGAGTACCTTGAACAGGTTGGGTTTGTTTTTGTTTTTTTTTTGCAATGTTAAAAACTGTTTGTCCATTTGAAGACTTTGCCTTTTCCTGGTGAATTTACTGTTTGGCATAGGGAATTTATACAAAGTCCCTTCCAATTATGAAATCTGAAAGACAGCAAGATCATCAGCCAACAAGCTGGAGTGTTGCCTGAACAACTGAAGAATGTTCACATTGGTTATTTGAACTCATTAAAAATCAGAGAAGGGAGAAATGTAGAACACACAGGACTAGGTGTCAGAATAACTAGGTTCTAGTCCCACTTCTACTACTAACTAGCTATATGACTTTGAACAAGTCATTTTATCTCTCTGGGACTCGGTTTCCTCATGGGGGTGGGGGGTTTGGCATGTCTATGCAGTATGTTAGGAATCTTCTTTGCTTCTGCTGATATTACAAAGGCTAACAATGTAAGATGCAGACTATCCATTGGATCACTTGTGGTCCTTTTTTATTTGTTATATATTTCTTTGTTTATACATTTTAATCACTCTTTCATAATTTATTATTTATCATGGGTTGTATGTAGCCTGTTCGTACCTCAAAATAACAGAAATATAAATTCCCCCATGATTTCCTTCAAAGTAAGTTATACTGTTTAAAAGGCAACCACACCACCACCAAAAAGCTGCTGAAGGAAAAAGTAGAAAACTCCCTTAAGTTCTGTATTACCCACCTGACATTCTCTGAATGCCAGACATTAATTACTAATATTTTGAGACTCAGAAGTTATCCAGAACACTGTTACATCTGTGAGCCAGAGGTTTTTCACTGTTTTATTATTTCCTACTCAAGTAATTTTGTTCTTTTTTTCTATAAAAAATAAACAATAAATTCTTCCAAAACTGTACTGTTTGATCTCCCAAAGATCTTTTTTGCTTGCCAAGGCATACCTACCACCTGTTTCTATTCGGCTCTAATACCAATGAATGCTTGGAAAACTTAACTAAGTAAACACCAAGTTCAGAATTTTCTCCCTGGAACATCACACCACAGATAAAACAAAGATGCTCTTCTGGCTTATGAGCAGGTGAAAGGAATTAAAACTGCCAGATGTCTCTCCATAATTCAGTTTGATTCAGTAAACATTGATTAAGTGCCTGCTCTGTGTCAGGCACTGTGTAAAGCACTGGGGATACAAAAAGAGGCAAAAAGCCGTTCCTGCCCTAAAGGAGCTTAATGGGTGAGACAAACTTAAAATGGTTACACTCTGAATTAGGAACAGTTTTAAGCCTCTTGCGCTTACCTCAGTTCAGAGGACCGTTCAGAATTGCCCGTGTTTCCTCCAGATTTTAACTCCTAGGACAGTGGCTTCTTTGGGGGTACTATAAGATTTTTAAATGATTTTTTCAATAAGCATTCATTTACTTTTCTTCCTCCTTTTTCCCCTCTCCTCTCCTCAAAACAAAACAAAACAAAAATGTAGTAAAACAAAACCAGTCCCTGAATTGGTTATATCCAAAATATGTCTCATTTTGCATGTTTAGTCCATCACCTCTTTGTCAGGGGGTAGGTAAGTGTGGGGGAAATACATTTTATTTATTAATTACTATTGTTTTAACCCAGCTTTATGTAGAAATTATCTAGCCCAGGGGTGGGGAACCTGTAGCCTTAAGGCATTTTATTAAGGAGATTTGTTCTGTGAAGTTTGGATTCAGTCAAAGGGCCACACTTGAGGACCTAGAGGGCCACATATGGCTTCTAGGCTGCAGGTTCCCCACCCTTGGTCTAACCCAAAGCTTACAGTAAAGGTCGGGCTGACCTCAAAAATGCTCTAGGGAGTTGGAAACCTGTGCCAGAAATACTTGGGTTCCCCCAAAACACTTGTGTTTTGGGTCTGTTCACCCAGGTCTTGTTTAGGGTCCACCCAAACCTTGTATTTTGGGTTCTCCAATAGCTTGTGTTTTGGCTTCACCCCATTTTTATTGACTAGGCTTAACTCCTGATACACATTTCAAGCAAAATGTCTTCATGAAGAAGTTCAAATGTTGATTTGAACTCTATAGGATATAAACCTCACAGAGATTCAAAAGGGAGTTTCACCTTTTTCCAGCTCTCTCCTCTGCTGAACCAACAATAAAGTTCCTTCTAAAACTCTTCTAGGTTTTGGAATTTGTTCTTGGCCTTCTACAATAGCATTCTTCTTTATCAGCCCTCTGGAATCATAGTTGGTCATTGGTAAGAGTAATAGAATATGATTGGGTGCTGTAATTATACATTGTACAACATGTTAAACAGATCTAGCCTAAGCCTCATCTTATCTGAGCAAGGGCCAGTATGTTAAAACTCACCTCTGAGTGATATAAAATAAGGACATTTCATTTCAACAGTTTGTTTCTTGCTATAGAAAAGCTTCGAAAATAATAAGTTAAAGCACCCATGGAATCGTGTATGTCCTTATAGATGGAGTCAAGTCCATCTCATCTCTTTCTAATTCCATACTTTGTTGTTACCTTTCTTTTGTTTGGCTAGAAGCTTCTAATGCCACTGAAGAATAGTTCAAGGTATAGTGACAACAAGCTGTCTCACCTGGTGGGGTTTTTTTGGGGGGGTTTTTTTTTAGCATACAACAGTGCTGCCGTTTATATTAATTGAGATGAGGACATCGCATCATCAGTATCCCAGCAGGAGCTGTGGACTTGCTGCCGTGTGCACCTTTGCTGTTGGCTATATATTATGGTAAGGACTGTGCATGCTGTGTTTTCATATTGTATTAGATCTTGCACTGCTAAATTTGGGCACATATTTCATTATGGATATAATCACTAACAGATTCACACTGTGTGCCTCATTTGGTCCAAGACCTGGGCTTTGTCTAGTTTCCCCAGTTGCTTATATTTTTAGAAAATGTATGCCAAACCTCACACAACAGGAATTTGTTGAACAATCCCATGTAAGCAGCGGTCTCTCCAAGGCTACATTTTTCAACCCTTTTTTCAAACTAAATATTTTTCTTGGACTCTGATTTTATGAGTGAAGGACCTTTTTTTTTTTTTGCTTAGTGTTTGTGTGTGTATCTTTTTCCTTTTTCTCTCTTTCTTCCTATCTTTTTTTTTTTTGATAAAGGAGTTGTCCTATGAAACCAAAATGGGAAGAGGCTAATGATTTCTTCCTGCACAGTGCTTTAAATCCTGTCTATAGAATTGAAAAAGTCTATTTCCCTGGTTTAGTTTAGAGTCTGTTCCAGAATTAATTTGTAAATGCGAATCTATTTCATGGTTTTTAAATATATCCTGGAACAGATTTTTTTAATTACCCTTGATATCTTGGGGAATATTAGACCCTAACTATCTAGGAGACATAAGACTTACCAATAAAAGGGATTTTAGCTTTCTTCAGAAATGTTTTGGGTCTGCACATAGTTCACATTTTGCTCATGATTGAGACCCCTTTCAGAGTCTCATTTGATATTAATGCTCACCAAGAGGGCCTCCCTCTACTCTCTCTTGTTCTGAAGTCTAGCTCACTGTCTTTGAGCTTGAAAGGTGTAGGTGACGTCCTTCCAGATTCATCAGTGTTTTACTTTATCCCAACCAAAGAAGGTCACTGAAGTGTGTTCTCTTTCTTCTGGAAAGTGAATTGGAAAGCTCTGGCTCTGCAGAGGATTCTGTTCCTGCCAGCCCAGAAATGCACGATAAAGCTGAGCACAATACTTCACATAGTTTAAAAGAGTGATCACATAATGCCCTAAATTTGAACAGAAGAGGGATTCACTGCCAGGATGCCAGACAGTCAGCTCTTGGAGCAACATTTCTTTTTTTTTTTAAATAGCCTGAGTAAGTTTATGACCATTCCCAGTCAGTGATCACCATTTCCCCAAAAAAACCACAGGCACTTATGCCCACTATAAAATTGATAAAAATCTTCTGCTTTGTTGTCTGGCTCATGGTTCATTGAAAGAATTAAGAAGACTGTCTTTTTTCCTTTTTTATTCTTTTCTTCATATAGTTGGCCTAGCTGCCCTGCCCTCTTCTGTCCCTCATTTTCTCTGCCTCTCTTCCTGAGTCAATCAACAGTATGTATTAAAAGCCTCTGCTATGTGTCAGGTTCTGTACTAGATGCTAAGGATACAAAGAAATAAGTTCAACAGTCCTTGTCCTCAAGAAGCCTACATTCCATCAGGGACAAAGATATTGTGTGTGTGTGTATATATATATATATATATATTGTGTGTGTATGTATATATATTGTGTGTATATATACATATACATACAATGTGTATATAGACATATATTCGTTTACATAAATACATGTATATGCACACATATATATACATACATACACATCTTTATGTATACGTGTATTTGTATGTATATACAAAAAAGCATGTAAAAAAGATCATTTCTTTTGGAGGAAGGATTGGAAAGAAGGTATGAGTGGTTAGAACAATTAGAATCTTCAAACATTGAAAGACTTTTATTTCTACTGAATAAGGGTCCCCATAAATGAGGTGAAACTATAAAATAATGAGATTTGAAACAAACTAGAAATCACACCCCCGGTTCAGCATTTTCAAAGTTGTTGCCATGGGAGGCTGTTGACCTACTGCAATGATGCTGCCATTGGTGAAAACATTTTTTTTTAATAAACTCCTTCTTGGGAACCAGTTTACAAGCCACACAAGAAAATTAATCTTGTTACTTTGTAGCCACGTCTTTTATATGGATGGGAATGGAAATTTTTTACTCTGGGAACTTTGGCTGTGTTTCTGCGGTCATTTATATGCTGTCAAATCATTTGCATCCTGTTGGGCCCCAGAGGTTCAGGAACTCTGTACTTTCCCCCCCTGTTTGTGTGACTATCTCAAACTATGCACCAAAGCCCTTGGGAAATACCATGTATACTTCATTATAAACCCCCAAATCCCTAAGTAAAATGAAGCACCACTCACTCTTTTCAGGCCAGCTGAGGGCTTTTGCCAGCTTTTCATATTCCTTAAGCCAGCCTGTATTTGTTTGGAACGTCTCTGTATTAGCCAGCTAGTTCTCTCAGGTTTGTCCTGAGAATGCTCTCAAAGGGTAGTTTTTCCTTTGGTGTTCTGCCCCAGGCATTCATAGCAAAGCCAACAGCCAAACAATGCCCCACACATTAGAGGTCACATTATGTAAATCCAGGGATTTAATTGTTACCAAAAAGCTTCTAGCTTTCTCTCCCTCTCAGCTCATCTCAGGGCCCACGAGCCCAACAACAGCAGCCAGATTTCCCAGATATGAAATCCTTTAATGTCCTACCAGTGGTGTAACTGGAAAGTCTGGGACCCCCTGCCAAAACTTCAGAAAATTACCATATCCTTTGGTAATTGCAAAATAAATAGATCTCCCTTACTACTTGGGGGTAACTTTACACCTAGGGAGGGGGGGAAGGGAGGCCCCTGGCTAGCACCGCTTTTTTGCTCCTCTTTTCCATTAACGCTTTATCCAGGTTGACCTGGAGCCAAAGAATATTTAACCGTCTGGGGGAAGAGAAGGGAAGAAAATGGAATTTATATTGTACTTACTATGTGCTGTATATCATAACCACTGTTCTAATTTTTTTTTAACAAATATTTTCTCATTCAATCCCCACAACCCTGTGAGGTGAATGATACTATTATCCCTAGTTTTACAGTTGAGGAAACTGAGGGTCACACAACTACTCAGGGTCTGAAATGAGGTTTGAGCTCAGTTCTTCCGGTCTCTGGCCCAGAACTTTCACTGTACCACCAGCTCCCTCAGCAATCTAAGTAACTGATCTTCAGCGAGTCATTCTTACTTCTTTAGTGCATTTTGTTGTAGCAGGTGCTGAGTGCAAAGAGGTACTGATGGGGTACAAGTCCAAGCTGAGACCTTTTCCCTTTACCCCCAAAAGAATCTGAGTCCCATTTGTCCATAGCCTCTTTCTCCAGACCATCCTTCTTACTATTGCCAAAGTACTGTTCTAAGGGTATGGTCAGATAGCTTTCCTGGTCAAAAACTTGTCATGGTTTCTCATCGCCTCCTGAGTAAAAAAAAGACCTCTTAGTCAGGCAGTCAAGGTCCTCTGCACAGTGTTCTATCCATTGCACCACCTACCTGCCATCTAGATCTGAACTTGGAATCAGGAAGACCTAGGCTGAAACCCAGACCCAGACACTTACTAGCTGCACCACTCTAGGCAAGTCACATAATTTCTCTGTACTTCACTTTCCTCAGCTATGAAATGAGGGGATTGGATTCCAGTGGCCTCTAAGACCCTCTCCTTCCCTCCCACACCCCTCAAAAATCTATGATTTTATGAGCCTACCCTATTATCTTTTCTTCGGTTTTTTTCCCTTTCACCAAAACAAATACACACACATACATCTACACAGAGATTATATATGTGTATATTATATAGTATACTATATTTTAACATTTACACTCATATGTAATACAGAAAATGCAAGTAAAGCTACTTCTTCTAGATCCTATACCTTGTAATCATAGAAATTGAAGGAGCCCCAAAACACCAACCCAGGTACCCTGGAAACTCCTTCCCTACTCAGAATTTCAACTAATCCAACAAGAGATTAAAACGATTTAATTCAATTCAACAAATATTGATTACATGCTTAATATGTGTAAGGAAAGAGCTAGACCCTAGGCTCAGGAAGATATGAAAAATGGCATAAAACCTGCCCTTAAGGAATTTACAATCCAGGGGAATGGCACCCATTCACAAATAAATATAATTTTGAAGATAATTAAATATAATAAAGGATATAGAAGACAAACACTATGCATTAGAAATTCAAAGGGGGTGATCATTTTTACCTGGGAAGACAAGAAAAAGCATCATAGAGGAGGTGACACTCACGTTGGACTTTTGAAGGAGAAAGATTTGAAGTAGTGGAAGGAATTGTCATTGTAGGATTAAATGCAAAGAGAAACAGAAGTTTGCTTAGGGCAAGGCAGGATTAGGGAACACTGAACAGTCCAGTCTGGCTATAACCTAGAGAATGCAAAGCAAAATACCAAGAATCAAGCTAGAGAGAATAGCAAAGAAAAATGTTGGCATAGTTGGGGGATATGGACATTGAGTTCTGACAGCAGGAAGGCAGCGTCTCCTCTCAGTAGTCTTAATTGAAGAATCAGCCTCCTTTGCTCCAACTTGGTTCAATTTAATAGACATAATAATAAATAACTACTATGTGTCAAGCGCTGTGCTAAGTGCTGGGGATACAAAAAGAAACAAAAGATAGTCCCTGCCTTCAAGGAGCTTATAATTGAATAGGAGACAACATGCAAATATATACTAAGTAAGCTATGTACAGGTAAATAACAGAGGGAAGGCACTGGAATTAAGAGGGATAGAGGAAGACTTCCTGTAAGAGGTAGGATTTTAGGTAGAATAAAAGGAGCCTTAGCTTCTGGGCTGATGTTCTTAAGACAGTCTTTAAAATATTATTGTAGTATTTTATTGGAAGGAGGGACAGCAAGGGAACCAGCTAAAACTTCTTAGTGGCCAAGCAATGTGCCTCTGGAAAATCTAATTACGTTGATGTCTTTCCTTGTACATATGTGTGTATTTCCACTCTTCTGTGTTGAGTGTGTCCTTAGGAAAGGCTTTGATTACGGGGTTTGCTGCAGTCAATTACCACCAACTCAGGAGAGTCAATTGTTAAATTTTCAGGATGAGCATTTTCACCTCAGATATTGGCAGCTATTACAAATCAAGATGTGATTTATTGTTTAGTTGACTGTCTTGTCTTAGGAAAGTAATAGAGAGATGTCAGTAATGCAGATTAAACTTAAAAGTGTTTGTGTACATTCTTTTTTATCCCAGAGAGTTAGTTGTTACACATTTACCAGCACACCCCTGGCTGAGGTCCACAATACACAATTTGACCAATTGGCCAAATATAGCCAAGCCTGTTTTTGTAGAGCCCAAGAAGAGCTTAGAATGTTTTTTTTTTACATTTTTTTAAGTACAATAAAAACTTTGTTTTAAAATGTGAAAATCATTCGTAGATGAAGGGCTTACAAAAACAGGCAGGTGGCTGAATTTGGCCTGTAGTAAGCTGCTTGAGGTCAGTTGCTTCCTTGATAAACCCTTCTGAGTCCTCTCTCATTCTCTTATACATGACTGTGGCCTGAGACAAGAAAGGCCATGTCTTCAGATTCACACTAGGAAAAAATTTCCGGAATATATTATCTTTTACACATTTACATGTGCGCTATTTACTGTGTGGAAACTGTATATGGTTGGGGGACCTCCATGTTTTAAGAGAATTGTTAATAGGCTAGACAATGTGTAGGAGTAGTGCAAGTTGGATAATGAGAAGTCTCGTGATCCATAAGAATCCATTGATAGATGGATAGATGGATAGGAGGAAGCTGAACTAGAGATAAGGACTCAGGGAACATGGAATCACTTCCTTCAGATACCTGAAGAATTGTCATATGGAAGAACTCCTTGGCCCTAGAGAGAAGTAGCACCAATGGCTACTAGTTACAGGGAAACAAAATAAGTGAGAAATTCCAAACAATTATTAGAGTTGTCCAAAAAAAAAACCAGGCTGTACAACATGAGGTACTAAGTTCCCAGTCATGAAAGATTTTAAAGCTGAACCTGAAAGACAATTTGCTGGGGCTGGGATAAGGTAGAGGAATCCCTTTTGTTAGCTAAGAACAAACCCCAAAACGTGAAAAAGTTTTATTGTTTGTTATTCAGTTGTGTCTGACTCTTTATGACCCCCTTTGAGGTTTCCTTGGCAAAGATACTGGAGTGGTTTTTCATTTCCTTCTCCAGCTCTTTTTATAGATGAGGAAACCTGGGGCAAACAGGGTTAAATGACTTACCCAGGGTCACACAGCTTGTAGGTGCCTCAGCACAGATTTGAACTCAGGAATATAAGTCTTCTTGACTCAAAAGTCCAGTGCTCTATCCACTATGACACCTAGCTGCCCCAAGAATTTTATTTAAGTCATTTGACAGCAGAGAGAGGTCTGGGAAAAGGTATGACTCCCCTCTCTCTAGTTTCTGTGAGATAGGTTCCCAGTAAGGTTGCTTGGAATGCTTATCAGCAGGTAAATGTAAAAATTCAAAAACTGAGGGAAAACCAAAACACAAGCCATTGGGGAACCCAGAACACAGGCTTTGGGTAGACCCAAAACAAGACCTGGATAAATGGACTCAGGAATTAGGTAGATCCAAAACATTCCTTGCAGCCATCTCCTGTTTCCCTGGAGGGTCACTGAGATCAGTGTAACATTCTGGATTTAAACATATCTAGCAACAAAGCTAAATTAAAATAATATAGTAATTAATAAGGTTTTCCAAACAATACAGTATTTTCCCACGCTGTTTATTGAGAAATGATAGGGAAGGGACTGCAGGATCGCTGAAATCCATTCCAGCTCAAATAGTTTATGCCCCCTTGGTGGCATGGTAAACAGAGCTCTGGACCTGGAGTCAAGACCTAACTTCACATCTGACCTCAAACACTTACTAACTGTATGACCTAGGCAAGTCACTTGAACTCTGTTTCAGTCAGCCTTGGTTTCCTGAACTGAAAAATAAAGACAATGGTAGGCACTTAATAAGTGTTTATTTACTTCCTTTCCTTCTAAAACAACTTTGCAAGATTCTATGACTTTAGAGGCTTCTTGGGTCTGTTAGTTCTTTAAAAGTATGCTAACTTAAAAGACTTCATTTTTGCCTAAAAATTGGAAGCCTAAATTAACAGATCATTACCCAATGGACCTGTCTATAAACAGATGGATGAAAAGTAGAAAACAGGATACCTAGACTGTTAGAGAGTCTAGATCACCTTTGAGAAAAGGTATAGTGAAATGGAAAAGTACTAGATTTGGAATCAGAGAGACCTACGTTGAAATCCCACTTCTGACACCAAGCATGTGTCCAAGATGAGCAAATAACTTAAACTCTCTCAGCCTGAGCTGTTTCGTCTGTAAAAATGGAGTTATTAGTATTAAGCTCCTAGTACCTACCTAACAGAATTGTCATAATGTGTATATAACCTTCTAATATATAGATGTGTCTATAAAATCATGTAATATGTATATAGATAATGTATATAAAGTTATTTCCAAATCTTAAAGTATTTGGTCAGCTGTCATATTTCTTCATCATCATCTACTCTAAACCCTGCTATGCCCCCCTTTTTAATAGATAAAGGAATAGGCCCAGAGGAGATGCAGTGGCTTTTCTAAGGTCACTCCACTTAAGTGAGTAAGCCTGGACTAGAGGGCTTCTAATTTCTGGTTTAGTAATTCAGAAATCCCATTGCCTTCTTGCTTTTTGGCATCTTTCCCTTGAGCCAGGAAAAAGAGAGACACAAACAGAGACACACAGAGAGAGACAGACAGAGAAGAGTAAGGAAGAAGTAGAAGAGAATTCATTTCCTCTCAGAACCTACAGCCCCCTGACAGTATCTGGGCCAAAAATGACCCATGGGGTGATTGTCTCTGGCCCAAAAGGTGGTTATAGCTGCTCTATGACTTCCTACTGCCAAGATCACAGGCCAACACCCAGGAACTCAAAATGTCCTTCCTCAAAAGTCTATGTCCTGCACTTACCCCTTTCCGGAGGCATTTGAGAATAGAGAACATCCTATCATTTTTTAAAAACAGTGAGCAGTGGTGCCCCTAGGCTTTTCTGCGTACTGAGAGGATAATCTGCTTAATAATACCCACTATTAGTTTTATGTTTTATGCAGTGATCTCACCTACACTGTCTCATTTGGTCCACACAGCCCTTCAAGGTTGTATAGTCATTTTACAGATTAAGAAACTGAAAGGCAGAGCGGTTAAGTGACTTGTCTAAAATGAAACCATTCTAAGAGTTTCAGCCCTACCATAGATATCCTAACACCAAGAGGCAGAGCCTCATCAAGGAATTTTTGTTCTGGCAGTAAACAGCATGAAAAGACTTGCTCAGTTGACTGGGGAGTGGACTATATTGCACAACATCCCATATAGAAGGAGACAGAGACCTCAGAACACTAAAGCAAGGATACTTCTATGGAACCTGCAATGAAGAGAGCAGAATGTGGCCAGGCAGCAACTCATCCCATTGCACCATGTGGTAGCTTGCTCTTTTAACTAATTTTTCTTGCTGAGGAAATGATAGACTCTATTATTCCTGTGCTGCTGAAGAGTTTTAAGTATTGTCAGTGCCCTCTGAATTCCACACTGGGACAAAGACTGTTTCCCTATCCTAGTTACAGCTCTGACTAGAGCAGTATTTTTCCTTTTCAGTGAACCATGCAGACAAATTTTTCCCTGGTAACCTAAAATAGTTCTGTATTAAAAGTGTGGTTTGAAATATCAATTCCTAAATACATACATACATATATATATATATATGTGTATATATATATATATGTAATATGTACATACATACATAATACATAAACAATACATATAAGAACCAGGTAGGAAAAGTGCTGTACTTGTTTGTATCCTGACTCAGAAGTTTACTAACTGTGGGGCACTGGGCAAGTCACATAAGGGCTTTCAGCCTCATCTGTAAAATGGAGATAATGATACCTTTTATTTCACAGTGTTTTTGTGGGAATCAAATGAGAAAATACATATAAAGCACTTTGCACAATTTAAAGCACTTATATAAATATTAGTTACCATTATTGTTGTTGTTTTTACCCCTACAGACAATGTTAGAACTGAAGGAAACCTTAAAGATCATCTAGTCCAAATTCTTTCTTTTTATGATTGAGGAAACTCAGGCCCAGAGAAGTCAAGTGACTTATCAGAAAGTCAGCATGTCCTTTTCTGAGAAATTATCTATAAAATTTCCCCCCAATTTTCTCCTTTTTTCCCCCTTGCCAAATTTGTTTTATTTGTACAAAACCTTTTTAATTTAATATAATCGAAATTAAACATTTTATACCTTACTCTGCTCTCTGTCTCTTGTTTATTTATAAATTGTTCACCTATCCATAAGTCTGATAAGTAATATGTTCTATGTTCTTCAAATTTTCTTGTAAAGTATCTCTTTATATCTAGGTCATTTATCTATTTTGGCCTGATCTTAGTAAATGGAATAAGGTATTAGACTATGCCCAGTCTCTGGCATACTGCTTTCCAGTTTTCCCAATGATTTTTTTTAACCAAATAATGAATTCTTATTCCAAAAACTTAACTCTTTATGCTTATCAAATATAAGGTTATATTTGTTTGCTGCTGTAAATTATATGTTTAATCTGTTCCATTGATCTACCTTTCTATTTTTTAGCCACTACCAGATAGTTTTAATAATTACTGCCTATACTATAGTTTAAGATCTGATACTGCTAAACTTCTTTCCTTTATTTTTTTTCATTATTTACTTTGATATTCTTGACTTTTTGTTCTTCCAAATGAATTTTGTTACAATTTTTTTCTAATTCACTAAAATAACTTTTGATAATTTAATTGGGAATGGCATTGAATATGTTAAATTATTTTAGATAAAATGGCCATTTTTATATTAGCCCTGCCTATGCATGAACAATTAAAATTTCTCCAGTTATTAAATCTGGTTTTTTTAAAATAATTTTGTTTATATTTTTCCTGGGTTTGTTTTAGCAGGTGTGCTCCCAGATATTTTATACTGTCTAGAGCTATTTTAAATCGGGTATCTCTTAACTATTTCTTCTTGCAGGGTTTTGTGGATTTACTTTATATTCTGCTACTTTGCTAAAATTACTAATTGTTTTAACTAACTTTTTAGTTGAGCCTTTGGGATTTTCCAAGTACATCATCATATTGTCTGGAAAAAGAGATAGTTTTATTACCTCATTCCGTATTCTGATTCTTTCTATTTCTTTTTCTTCTCTTATTGCTATTCCTAGGATTTCCAATACAATATTGAATGATACTGGTAACAGTGGACATGCTTGTTTCATTCATTTGGGGAAAAATTTGTAGACAGTTTCTCAGATAAAGATCTCATATCTCAGATACATAAAGAACTTTGCAAAATCTATGACTATGAGTTATTTCCCAGTTGATAAATGATCAAAGGATAAGAACAGGCAGTTTTCCAATGAAGAAATCTAAACAATTTATATTCATATAAAAACGCTGTAAATAATTATTGATTAGAGAAATGCAAATTAAAACAACTTTGAGATATTATTTTGCACCCATCAGACTGGCTACAGTAATTGAAGAGGAAAGTGACAAATGTTGGAGGGATGTGGAAAAATCGGGCCACTGATTTACCGTTGGTGGAACTGTGAAGTGATCCAGTCATTTTGGAAAACAATCTGGAATTATGCCCGAGAGTTATTAAACTACCTATACCCTTTGACCCTGCAATACCACTACTAGGTCTGCTTCCAAAGATGATTAGGGAAAGGAAAAAAGAACCAATATGTTCTAAAATGTATATATAGCAGCTCTCTTTGTGGTGGCAAATAACTAGAAATTGCAGGAATGCCCATCAGTTGGGGAATGGCTGAACAAATTGTGGTATATGATTGTCATGAAATACTACTGTGCTATAACAAATGATGACCCATTGATTTTAGAAAACCATGGATAGACTTGCACAAAATAATGAGGAGAGAAATGAGCAGAATCAAGAAAACATTGCACACAATAACAGCTATATTGTTTTAAGAACAACTTTGACTAAGTCATTTTGGCTATGACAAATACCCAAATTAACCACAAAGACATTTGAAAGGAGGTTTTATATTCTACACATACATACACACACACACACGTGTTTAATGGTAGCCATGAGACTGGAGGGAGGGAAGGAAAAAGAATTTTGCATGATAAATTTATTATATATTTTAAAGGATTAGTAAGTTGTACATAACAGATCTGCAGTTTCATGTGCAATCATCTTTTTATTCTACTATGGTATGGAAATGATTGTTTTATTTATTAAAATAAAATAAATAAAATTACAAAAAGACTCTAAGATAGTAAGTAACAGCTAGAATTCAAACTCAGGTCTTCAGATACTCAGGTCAAGTACTCTTCCCAATAAATAATTCTGTGAATATTTTTTTAATCTATTTGTCTTCTGAATGATCATTCTCTATAGAACAACAAGGGTAGTTTTTATTTTATTGTCCCCCTTAATGAGTTCTTAAGATACTTAAAGAGCATCTCAGTAAGAGCACCAGAGTCAGGAAGACCAAAGTTCAAATGTGGCTTCAGAAATACTAGCGGTGTGACTCTAAGCAAGTCATTTAATCCTGTTTGCCTTAGTTTTCTCATCAGTAAAATAATCTGGAAAATGCAGTGGCAAACAATTTCAGTATCTGCCAAGAAAATCCCACTGACTGAACAGCAACAAAGATACTTAAAAGTAGAGCAGCCATGTACTCTCATGCCCATATACCCTTCTACACATATCCACCTCTCTTTCTTCAAAAATAAAACCAAACAGGCAACAAAAATATGTTTATCTTTTTTTAATGTAAAACTGCAAAAATCCAGAAATCCTGTTTATAGGAGATTGGTCAGGGGAAAACAAATAGCTTTAAGATGCATGTTTATTTATTTCTGTGAATCTCTCATTGATGTAGCATGCACAGAGAAAGCATCCTGTATTTTCCTTCTCTACATCTAATATAAGCAATCATCACTGGTGAGAGACACATCCATCCACTGACTGGTTTCCCTCAGGCTCCAACCTCCTTGTCAGTACACTAGTCATTCCTTACAACTGCTATTCATGGCTTTTCTTTTCAGTGGCTGTATTCTAAAGTTCAAGAGAGAGGCTCTGCAGAACACAGAGAAAAGAAATCAGCCCAGATCCATAGGAAACATCTGTTCTAAATAGGTTGCCCTGAACGGTTAAGTCTGTTCCAAGCCTGGTGGTTAAGGATATGTGCTTCCTGCCCTGTAGTCCCCGCCTTCATTGGTTTCTCATTCAATCAGAATCAAAGTCCAGTAGTCATGCATAATACATGCTAACTAATCACAGCTCACAAAAGGTGCTCCCCAACAAGTGGGCTGGAGCAAGACAAGGGAGCAATCTGGGAGTATAGGGGGATATGGTTCTGGATTTTCTTTTGGTTCTAAAATGTGCTGATATTTCTGATCCCAGCTGAAGTCCAATTTGAAGAAAAATTTCCTTTTCATTATTAACTTAAGGACTGTAGAATTTTGTTGGATTTTTTTCTTTGTCTTTTCTACATTCCAAATCACATTTCCCCGATCTATAATTTCCAGCTTTTTTCCCTAAGGCATTTGGAAAGCCTGCCTGATACAGTCCCTGATCATCTCAAAATTCCATCTCCCTACTGGGCGCTAAACACAGCTAGAAAATCCCTCCTTCCCCCCACCTTTTTTAAAATTCTAATTTGGTAGGATTCTTAAGTGTTATGCATACAGTAAGTACTAAAAAAATATTGCTTTTGATGATAATGTTGAAAACTTGAGTCACAGAATTAGATTCTTAGAAATTGAAAGAGACTTCTTTTTCTAGTCCAACCTCCTACCCCCATACTCCTGCATCCGGTACCTACTACAGTATCCCTAGGCAGGTGGTGAGTTAGCCTCTACTGGAAAACTTTTAGTGACAGAAAACTCAAAACCTCATGAAGCAACATGTGATAGTCCTTTTTTAGGTTCAGTTGTAATTGTTTTAAACTTCTTTCTTATTTTGAACCCTGTAATTTCCCTTTCTGTACTTTGCACTCATTTGTCTTAGTTCTTCTTCCTAGGGTCATTCAGAATAAGTCTAAAGAAGTCCTTCAAATTAAAAAATAGTGACCAAGACCTTCCTAATACTTCAAGGAAAGCTTCTCCAGTTATTTAAATAATTCACTTATTACATGGTTTCAGATTATAAATTGTAAAGATTGGAAGGGGGAAAAAATGAAGTAACTTTCCATCATTCTTGCTTGGAAGAAACATAAGAAATCTGATAAAGAGAATTTTGCTTTCATTTGGACTTTTTTTTTTTTTGCTTTTTGGAGGGTACTTGGGGTTAAGTGACTTGGCCAAGGTCACACGGCTAGTTTTTTGTGTTAAGTGTCTGAGGCCGGATTTGAACTCAGGTACTCCTGACTCCAGGGCCGGTGCTCTATTCACTGTGCCACCTAGCCGCCCCTCATTTGGACTTTCTTATTGCCATGAAAGAATGTTTGACTATAAGATCTTAATTCTTGTGTGTGTGTGTGTGTGTGTGTGTGTGTGTGTGTGTGATATAGCAATCCACTTCCTTTTGAGGCTAAGCAAGGGATTCATCTCAGTCTCTGAACTGCTTTTCCAGTAATAATTTACCACTTATTTCTATAGGAGTTAGTTGTATTAACGTTCTGTAACTGGAGATGTTTCTCCTTAAGAAGCCAACAGATCTTTTCGTGTCTTGTTCAGTGCGTATGGGGATCATCCTTGCATAAAGTCAGGGGGTACTGGAGCTAGCTCATACTGGCTCCTAAGAACCAATGGTTTAGTTTTCAGTGTGAAATGGCATTGTGAAATTTCTATCTCAGAAATGATAAACACTAAAAATGACTTATTGTTTTGTTGATTTTCTAGAGTTAAAAAAGTGGTGGAGAAAATGTTACCAGTACAGTTTGTCAAGCACACTTATTTTTTCCAAAGAGCCAGTTGCTAAACATTTACCAGAACACTACTACATGAAGTCTAATAACTCCTCATAGTCAACAAACATTTATTATGCATTTATTATGTGCCAGGCTTAGAAAGAAGTTCTCTTAGACTAAACTCAACTTCTCCACCTTAGAGATACTCTAGTCTAGGCCAAGCTCTACATTTTACAGATAAGAAACTGAGGCCTACAACATTGAAGTGAAGTAGTAGAAATACCCTTGAATTTGATATGACAAGATCTAAGCTGGAATCTTGGCTCTCCTCATGGTGTTTGATGGCCTTAGAAAAGTCTCTTCACTTCCTTGGACCTCATCTTCTTCATCTGTAAAATGATAGGGTTGGACTGGATGATCATTGCACTTCCATCTCTAAACTCTAAGATTCTACTTGGTTCAGAGCAAGCAGTCATGTAGTAAGACTTGAATAGAGACCAACTAAGTCTAAGTCTAGTGTTCTTAAGACTACACCACACAGTCTCCTATCAGGAGAGTCCTGCCCTGCAGTTGATCCTGTCTTATGGGGAGTATTGCGGTATGCCTACAAATTCATCCACAGATATTTCCTTTTATGGAATCACAGGATTGGCAATAATATTAAGGAAGCATTCATTTAATCCAGCCCCTTGCCTCTGAGTAGTGTCAGATAAAGACAGAAAAATAACAAGTTTAAGTGTGATATAAGCATCCTGAGCCCTTTATCAATCAATCCTGCTTGGACCATGGACCTTCTGGATTGTCATGTATTCTTTAATCTCATTCTTGAATAAATTGTTTTCCATAGCGTTATTTAGAAGAGTCCTGGTCAATGAGCAGCGTGTCACCTAATTTAGCAATATTACCAGGGCACTAGAAAGATCAAGTGAGGAAAGTATGTGTGTAATGACCTGTGTAGACCTTAAACTCCAGTTATTCCAGCACATCTGTGATCTTATCAATCAACCTAAGTACTTCTTCTTGGCAGCTCCTTCTTGCCTGCCCACCATGTGTGAGTCTTGTCCATGTTCTTCCATATATTTACAAGGTGACCACCAATATGTCAGAGACATCAACCACTTTTTCTTGACATTGCAGAGACACCAGTGGAGCATGTGAACTATCTATTGGTTATCCATTGCTCTTGCTAGATTATCAGCTTATCTTACTTTTTACTCACATACATGTCTTTGATGGCATCATTTACACCACTTCTTTGTAATAGAATCCCTTACTTATATTGTGTTGATGCCAGTTTGTGGCCCGTCAGCCTCTTCATGGCACTTTGGGTGATCCTCAGCTTCAGTTCTTCAAAGGTTTTAGTGTTCCATGAATCAGTCATGCCACATTACTGAACGTACATTTGTGTTTGGGGGGGGGGTTTAAAGGAGAAACTTGGGGCTATTAAAAGCCTGGATAATTTCCCAAAAAGTAATACAGTTTGTTTTCTTTCTCCTTTTCAATTCTAAGTATATCTTATCCATTCACAATCTTTCTCTCTCTTTCTCCCCCTTTACCCCTCCCTCCTCTTCCCCTTTTTCTTCCCCCTCCAGTCCTGCCCCTTGCTGCATTCTGTATATATATGAGTAACTGGGTGACAGAGTCCTGGGATCTGAGCTCAAATCCATCCTTAGACACTTACTAGGCTGTGTGTCTCTGAAGAAGTCACTTGACTTCTGCATCAGTTTCCCTCTCTATAAAATGATGATAATAATAGCATGTACCTCTTAGGGTTGTTCTGAAGATCAGATAAGATAATATTTAGAAAGTACTTTGCCTAGCACATGGTAGGTACTATATAAATGTTAAATACACACATACATGTGTATGTGTATAGAATATGGAAAAGATCTATAGCGGTTTTTTAACAACCTCTTCTTTTCGGCATCAAAGACCATGGAACCAGTGCTCTCGTGTGTGTGTGTGTGTGTCTGTGTGTGTGTGTGTATGTATGTATGTATGTAAGAGAACCGTTCATATACCATCATGCACCATATATCGTACTCTGGAGAGTAGGGATTCTTCATTCACTTGGATTTTCCTATATGGATACTCTGTGCAGTGACTATCTATCTCATTAAAGAGCTTAAATAATGCCAGAACCTGATTCAGTCAGCACAATACCTGCTGCAAACAGGAGCATCTGGAGGACTTTACCATCTATAGGGAAATTATTCCAGCTGGACTCGGTGCTGCATCTCTCTTCCATGAAAGTAGTGAAAACCTTCATAAGCACATGCGCCCTTGGTTTTTGCCCTGCTTGATAATAATCAGAGGGCTATCAAACAAGTTTGTGGCTAGTGTATTTTTAAATCTTGCATAATTTTGACATATGGGATGCAGCTTGTAGAAGGATAGCCTTTAAGATTTTGTTCTACCAAATCAAGTTTATTTAATAGTCAACAAACAATCAGCATAATGGGATCTTTATTCTCCAGATCTTTCAGTCAAATGTATGAATGTAAAGATGTACATAGATTGTCACTTGTGAGAGCCTGCTGATTCCCTTCTCATATCTTCCTCAAGGATACCCTCAATGCCTATGTAGATTATTCTTTTTAAGTAATATTTTCCCCAATTACATATAAAGACAGTTTTTAAAATTCATTTTTTGAAATTATAAATTCCAAACTCTTTCCCTTTCTCTTTCCCTGAGAGGGTAAGCAATGTGATATAGGCTATACATGTGCAATCACACACAATATATTTCCATATCAGTCATGTTGTCAAAGAAAACTCTTTTAAAAGAGTTTTTTTTAATTCATTATATATAGATTGGGAATTAGAAATATAAGTAGTTACTGATGGTCATTTTATTTTTAATAGTAAAAAGGTCTGGAAATTTTTCCCCAAGCCAGTGATATCTTCCTCTACTTTAGGTACCTTGAGAATTGATCCCTCCACATCCTCAAAATTATATCCTCTCCATATACGCGTGCTCTAGTCCACTTACTTTTCCCATTTTTGTTTTCTTCAGTGCCACATTAGGCTCCCTGATCAGTACATTTAGAACTGTTGGAGCACTGGTTTCACTGTCTGTGATGCTGAAAAGAGGTTGTTATAGAAATCTTGACATTGCAGAGACATTTTTCCATCTGTTCATTGTCCTTCCCACTTCCATCTTTAAATGCTCTCAGGTTGACTTTACTTAGTTGACTTTACACTAGGCACTTTAAATTTAAGTGATATAGTGTTGTTGGGGTTTTTTTTTTCATTTCCTTTCATTGCTTCTTACTGTTTTGTGAGGTAATACTTCTCTGAGTCTTCCACCATCTTTCTTTGTAAGATTCCACAAATCACTGTGTATTCTAAACCATTGTTACCCTTGGCTGCCATATCCCTCAACCTGGAAAGAAGACCAAGTGTTTGTTGAGTAAGGTTTTGGAACTCTTTTGGTATGATAGTTTATTTCAGATAAAGTTCCTTACAAAATTGTTATGATCGGTACTAATATTCTTTCTTTTATCCATTTTCTGGTTTTGGTGTCAATACTTTCATGCAGGTCAGGTTGGAGTTGTTTTAATGAAATGGCATATATTTTTCTCACCAATCTTTGCTTTAACAAGTCTCTGACCTGACTCTGAATATTTAGCTGTTACAGGAATAAGTCCCTATAATTAATTTTACTTTAGTGATGTTATTTTTTGCTCGCTGTGTCCAGTGCCTCTCATTAAGAAAGTATTCACTACCTATAGGCATAAGACTTTGAAATATTCTATAATTGTCTTATAGGATGGATTCCTGTTCAGGTGTGAGTTGAACTATATGGCTTATGTTCACTTGAGAGATTCTTTGCTTCTTTGACACAATCCAGATCTTTATCTTTCACTATTTAGGAAACACTCCTCTCTGGGAAGTCTGGTAAGAGGAAAAGTTATGTAACACAAGGGGTTCAGAGTAGATAATATCCAAGATACCACAAAGTTATGGCATGATAGTGATTCTGTGTTCTTTGACTTTTCACTGCAAATGCTCTGAATTCTGTGTTGATAAACACAATCTCTACAGAGCAGTACAGCCATCACTTAAGCACCTAACATTCTAAATTCCCTGAATTTGGTAGTATAATTCATAATACTGTATGATTCATGATATGGTGTTAGAGGCTCTGGTTTTTGTGTCTCTGCTTGGCTTGCTACATGACCTTAATTGTTAATCCTCTCTCAGCCTCCTAAATGATATCAAAGGTCTGTGATTCTGTAAAGTACAAATAAGAACAAAATGCCCAATATCTTACCATTTTTATTGAAAATATAACCACAGCCATACCTAGGCAGCATTTTAACACCAATAGGAAAGATTACTATATATCATAAGAAAACAATGAGCAATGAATGCCTTGTGTCCAGATTCCTTAAAGGGCTATCCGTTGCAACTGTTTTTAAATTTTGCCAATGAATTTCCAAACTAAATATCTTAAGAATTTGGAGGAAATATCATGTGAGAACCAAGAGTTAAGCATGATTGCACAATCAGACAATGAGATAGATATATAGATATATAGATAGATATAGATATAGATTGTTGTAGCTGTCATATTGCCTAGTGGAGGCTGGATTTTCCTGACTCATTGAAGGGGCTAAATCTTTCAGGATGTCCAGTGAGGTTCTTAAAATAGCTTATTTCCTATTCCCACCAATCTAGAAACAACTTTTGGCAAGAAGTTTGAGCAATGACATCTCCTAACAGACTGTTAAATAATTAATTATGTATCCAGAAGTGGGAGGTCCCAGATTCAAGTTGACTTCAGGGTTCATAATGGGCATATGTTTTCATGCTAAATCAAGATTTGTTCAGATAAAAGCCCTGAGATATGTCAAATATAATCTGATTGCCCAGTTTTTCCTAGAGCTCTTCTGACCTGTCACAAGTCTTGCTAACCAGGAGGTGACTGTAGGCTTCAGGTCAAACTGAAGCAAACCTTTCCTCTTCCCCAGTCTTTCCCCATTTAAAAACTGTGCTCACAAGTCTTAACCAGAACCTGATTAGTCTCCTCTGGGAAAAGAATATTTCCCAGATATTGTACATTCTTTCTCCTTATCAGACTCCCCAAAGAAGAATGTCTCCTAAAGAGAGAAAGATCAAAACTTGGAGTGTTCTTTGAGAAAAGAAGAGTATTCTTTTTTTCCAACTTACGTTTTTCTTAAAAATAAAATTGGCATTTTCCTAGTCAAAGTAGAATAATAACAAAAAAGAACATTATACATATAGCTGTGGGTCTCCATTGCATAAAGTTATTCTCCCTGTTCCCTCCACCATTTTAAGTAATAATAAATTAAACATGTAACTTTCAAAGCTGTTCTGCTCATTTGAATTTGCTTTGGCCTTCTTTCTGTTCTCTTCTGTGTTCTCATTTTTTTTAATGCTTCAGTGAACTTCTTTCTTTTCATTCCTTTTTTTTGCCAAGCCTTTTACTAGCCCTCCCCCCACACCACACCCCACTTTTACCTCCCAACATTGGAAAACCAAACTCTTGCAACAAATAAGCAGAGTCGAGCGAAACAGATTCTCCATTGGTTGTATCCATTAGTCATTCTGTACTTGGAATCCATCGCCCTTCTGCCAAGAGGTAGTTAGCATGCTTCATTTTCAGTCCTCTGGACTTAGGTTGATCAGAACTGGTTAAGTCTTTGAAAGTTGTTGTATAAATCACTCTCCTTGTTCTTTAGAATCTCTTAGGATTCTAAGGGTTAATTCAAACACATGTTGTTTTAGATACCACATCAATCAAAATGTCAGGAAAACTGTTCTTAGGATAGATTGCTCTATAAAGGAAATGGTGACAGGAACCTGAATCTGAAATACAAATACTGTCATGAAAATGAAGGAAATACATAACTTTCACATTACTCATTAGGCAATATATGAGTGTTTACAATGCCCTTAGCATCTCATCCATAAGTATTGGGTTTCGACCTTATTGTCCCTTCTCCCTCTAGCCTGATTCATTTCAAATAGCCATCTGACAATAGAGATACAACTGTAAAAGAAACCTTCCCGCACTCTCCCCCTACCAGAATGTTATTCTATACTGTAGATGGCCAAGTTTAGGCAAGATGAGCATTCCAAAGGGGGGATTGAGGGTAGGGAAAATATATTGATTTATTAACCAAAACTGTAACCTCCTTTTTCATTGAGAAAAATTTGCCAGGCAGCTATAAGTATTAGCACATACTGAAAACATACATGTTTTATTCTTTGAGAAACTAGAAGGGAAGGATCAAATTATCATCTTTCCATTGACCCTTATCTTTCCTATTTTCCCCAACAATAGTTTCTAAAGACTACAAGAATAAATAAGAAAAACCACTTTCAATCTTTATATCTTTCATGTCACCTAATACATATATAGTAAAATAATTTCTTGGGTACTTAATAAGTTTTCAACAAGTACTTGCTAATTTTATATTTTAAAAATCAAAGATAAATGTTTTACCATATTTGTCTATATACCCCAGATTTCTGTTGAAATAGCAAAATTATCAATGTGAGCCGGAAAACCACTGTCCCTCACCTTGAGAGTCAGTGAAAATGGCTTTAAAGGCTTTGAGAGGTTAATTTGGTCTAAAATGGGCATGCAATAGCTTCTTAGTGAGTACTCTGTACTTCAGGTAGGTACATTTTCTTAATCATCTTAGAAGCAGGTAATGAGTGAGGTGGCTTGTAAAGCTCCTTGACAACCTTGGGTAATGCAGTTTAAAAATTCATTTCAGTCTGCCATGCTTTAAAAGGGTATATACATGTAGGTATGTGAGACCATTTCAAACATGTATCCAGTACATTTGTCAGTATGGTCCAACAGAACTGGCTGTATGTCCCAGAATAGGAGAGAAAAGAACTAGGAAAGGATTGGATTGCTTATTATTGTTGACAGAGCATATAATCAGAGATGAAATGTCATCCCTAAATCTGTTCTTTTGGGCTCACTAGTTCTCCTAGCCTTAGAGAAAGATAGTAAACAGGAAATCTTTCATTTCTCCTTGCCCAATTAATTTTATACCCTGACCAAGAATAATAGTAATAATTCACCTTTCTGTATAGTGACCTGAGGCATGTAGACAGAAGAGTAGAAGCAGGGGTTAACAACCCTGGATTTCGATGTTATTATTATCTCCATTTTATAACTGAGGGAATTATGGCAAGAAGAAATTAAGTCACTTACCCGGGGTCACACAGCTAGCAAGTCTGAGTTCAGATTGAACTGATTCCAGTTTCCAGTGTCTTATCCACTACAATAGCCACCTATATTAATTGGTATGGATAACTATCATTTATTGAGACCTTTAAAGTTTGAAAAATGCTTTACACAAATTATCTTTTTTTAGAAAATTTATTCTCAAATCTAAATTCTCTCCTTCCCTCCACCACCTCCCCAACCCATTGAGAGGGCAAGAAATATGACATCCGTGATCCATATAAAATCAAGCAAAACATTTTCACATCAGCTATGTTTTGTACAGATTCTCTCAGTGGATTTCCACAGTATCTCTATGAGGGAAGTCCAAAAGTATTATTATGGCCATTTTAGACATGAGGAAACTGAGATTTGGAAAGACTAAGGGATCTCTCCAAAATCACAGATCACAAGTGTCAGAGATGGGACTGGAACCCAGGTTTCTCTTTACTTCAAGTTTTCTACTCATCATATTAGAAAATACACTTTTTACCAATGTTAAAGACAGACATCAAATATTCTTTTTGAAGAAAAAATATGGAACCACTAGCAGCAACCACCTTGTCTCCATCAAAAAAAAATCTATTAAAAAATTTATTTTTAGGGCAGTTGGCAGTTTAAGGCAGGGCAGTTGGAAATAAGTGACTTCTTCAAGGTCATATGGCTAGTAAGTGTTAAGTGTCTGAGGCTGGATTTGAACTCAGGTCCTCCTGACTCCAGGACTGGTGCTCTATTCATTGTGCCACATAGCCACCCCCAAATTTTATGTTTTAAAAAAATATAGGGTCTCCACTCAGAATCATTATTAAATGATTGAAAACCAGTTTTCTTTCTAGTTTGGTGATTAAAAATCTTGTGGAAATTAATCATGACCAAAGAGTGCTGTTTCTTTAAAAAAAAAAACAGGCACAAATTTCCAGTTTAAAACATTGAAGTCTAAATTAAGCTTTGCAAGCACTTTCCACAGAGGAAGCACCAGTGTACAGGAAGAAATATCCAGCACATTCAAATTAAGTGAGGCTGATCTATTGAAATATAGCTGGCACTGATCCAGATTCTTAGTATACTTTTAATAGTTTCTTTCCAAGTGATTCATCTTTGAACTAACTATATCTCTTGCTTCTACCCATAAGAAAAAAAAATTAAGTGTCTTAAATTGACTCTTGCTTTGCACTCTACAGCATATCTTAACACATGTTTCCCTGTGCTCATCTAATAATGAGGTTGGCCAAGAATAATGGTGCGTAGAATTGCAATGTTCCGGGCATTCATTAATGCTAATAATCAGTATTCTTGCATAGAAGCTTTATGCCTACGGTTGATCAGTCCTTTATTGTGCTGTGTTGAGTTAGCTCACATTCAAGTAGGAATGAACTCCCTAACAAAGGCCATCAGGTAATGTTTCCATGGCAGCAGCCCCACTTTTGCTTATTCACATTTGTAGCATAGACAGTGTCAGAATGCTCACTGTGTCTCTGTGGCTCAGTAGAAACAAGGAGAATGTTAGTCTTGCCAGTACAGTAAGGCAGCCTCTGAGCTTGATTGTAGATGAGGTCAGGCTGGCTGGTCAGGTATGCTCTTGGACAGCTGTACACAAAATAGCACTATTTTCACTTGGATCTCATTTCCTCCAGCCCTATTTCTGACCTTTCGTTGTCTCATATTAATGTTTTAGAGCAGGTAGCAACCAAGTGACCGAAAAGCATTGTTTCTTTATATTGGATAGTCAATGAACCTTTTTAAAAATTTTGACAATTATTTTTCATTATACTTGGTTTTCTTAGTAATCCTATATATTTAATGTGCCCCCCCTTCGCTTACTAGCTGTGTGACCCTGGATGAGTCACTTCACAGTTTTTACCTCAGTTTCCTCATCTATAAAATGAGCCAGAGAAGTAAATGGCCAAACACTCCAGTATGTCTTCCAAGAAAACCCCATATGGAGTCACAAGAGTCAGAGACAACTGAATGACCAAACAGCAAAAACGACATATTTAATGCATTTAAAAGCATTTTTCTGAGAATGGGGGTCATATAGGTTTCACTAGACTGACAAAGGAATCCATGACACAAAAGAGAATAGGAAGCCCCATTTTACATGTTCCATGTTACCAAAGACAAGCTGATGGGATGCTCTATTATGGGAAAACTCTAAGGGTTAGGGCAGCATACACTGTGATTTAAACAGTTATGGACCCAGTTTCATTCAGAGAGTGGGAATGGCACTTCTCTCCCAGGGCTCTTTGTGACAGAAGCAGGATGCAGTTTCAAAAAGTTATATTAAAAGGGTATCAGGAAGGTAAGGAAAGGTGCTAGGGGAGCTCAGAATTGATCCTGAAATCAAGGCTGAAAGTTGGAGGGCTGGCAGGGTGGAGCAAACCAAGAGAACGTGACATTAAGCTGGAAGGAGGTATAATCATTAATAATAATGATAATGATAATGAGAGTAACGGCTAATATTTTGATGGGGCCTGCTTTGTGCCAGACACTGTGCTAAACACTTTATAAATATTATCTCAGATGATCCTCTTATCAACCCTTGGAGACAGGTGCCATAATTATGCACATTTTACAGGTGAAGAAACTGAGGCAAACAGAAGTTAAGATTATAAGAATTAAGGGAACGTATATTAGGATTTAAACACAGTTATAAATTCAAACAGTTAAGTGATTTCCCCAAGGTCAAACTTTTAGTAAGTGTCTGAGGCTGGATTTGAACTCTTCTTCCCGACTCCAAGCCTGCTACTTTATCCACCACATCACCAAGCTACCCCTAATTAATTATAGAAGATGTTTCTAGAATTGAACTAGAAGACTGAGTAGGTTTTAAATAAAGATTTGTTGAATGAGTGGATCAGTGGATTAATTAATTAATCAATGTATGAATGGGACCCACTTGGCAAGAATTGTGACCAGATATTAAGGACATAGGTGAAATCAGAAATATAAATTTGGGTTGGAGAAAAGCAAGAGAAGGATTGAGACGTAAGTAAAATCAGGGGGCCAAAATCAACAGGGGTGGAGATTTGGAGAAGTACATAGTAAAATAAATGTTGGACAATGGGGACAGATCTTTGGGTGGTAGTGTCAGAATGAGGGAATTGCAAAAGCCAGCAGGAAGAAAAGGCCCATTTCCTATGGTACCACTGTTCCTACAACAACTCCAGGGTTGTATCAGTAAATAAGATTTCTGATTAGTGTGTGGAAGGAGGGAAGAGTATTGTGGTAGGTTATAAAGTACAAGGTTTGGGGTTTTTTTCCTTCTTGGGTAGGTTTTTTTTTTCATTTTATGAATTGAGAAGATTTCTTAGAATTGTAGGACAGTCTACGTTCCTAGCTCTGTACATTTTACACTGAAGGTTAGTCAATTGGTAAGCCTTTACAAATGCTTACTATGTACCAGGTGTTGGGAGTTACAACAAAAGGGTTTTTTTTTATTGTTTTTGTTGCTGTTTTTTCTTAAATCACCACCACCATGCAGCATACGTTCTAATTACATAGTTATTACTGTTATTTCAGGCATCTCTGACTTTTCATGACCCCATTTGGGGTTTTCATGGTAAAGTTACTGGTTTGCTGTTTCTTTCTCCATCTCATTTTATAGATGAGGAACTGAGGCAATCAGGGTTAAGTGACTTGCCCAAGGTTACATAGCTCCCAGCTCCAGGGAGATGGAGATGTGTCCTGTGAGACCTAAGCAGCCTGCCTGCAGGACCTTATGGAGGTATGGTCACCCAGTTAAGAGACCCTGGTATTTGCTTGTACTGGAAAAGACCATGGAGGGCAGGAGACAGAAGAGATATTGTCTGCAGGGTATCCTAATGTTAGAGAAGGTCCCAGGGCAAGGGCCCACTAAGGAGAGAGGCAGACAGTGACAAGTACATTTTCTCTCTCTCTCTCTCTCTCTCTCTCTCTCTCTCTCTCTCTCTCTCTGGCTACTCAGGAGGGTGACTGAAGTCAATGTGTCTTGATAGGTTTCAACACTTATGGAAGTCTCATAAAGCTAGATTCAAATAATATAATTATCAATAAGGTTTTCCAAACAATATAATAAAGTACTTTCCAACACTTCAAAGGGTTAAACTCACAGCTTTAGGCTACTGGAAGTCTGGAGTCCATAATTGCATTTGTTTTCATTCAAGGTGCCCTGAAGCTGCTTCTTCTCTTGAATGGCCTTCTATCTTCATCTCTTTGTGTCTATTTCCGTCTGTGTGTCTGTGTGTCTGTGTCTGTGTCTGTATCTGTGTCTGACTAATGTCATTATTATTTAGCAAAACTCTCTAAAACTACAGTGGATCTGGGATCTCATTGATGAGGATACTTCCTCCAATAGTGTAGTTTGCAGCCCATCTATATCTAGCCATACTCTGTTCTCTTATCCATGTCCCCACATAAATCAACTGCAGGGGGGCCTCTCTGAAGACTAGGAACCTTCCTTAAATTTCTCTGTCTTCCTGTGTGACTATAGATAAGTCACTTAACCTCGCTGCTCTCCTTGGCATTCTCTTCTCTCCAGATTTTCCTAATAATTTCTCCTGATTCTCCTTCTACCTATCTGGTCACTCCTCAGTGCCTTTTGCTGGATCTTTATCTGAATATCCCCAAGGATTCTGTCCTGAGCCTTCTTCTCTTCTCGCTGGATAGTACTTCATTAGCTTTCATGGATTCAATTATCATCTCTATGCTGATGATTCTCATATCTGCTTATTCTGCTCTCTCTGTTCACCTCTGGTCTCACACATCCACCTACCTATTGGACATCTCAAACTAAACATCTTCAGCTCGACAGCTATAAAACTGGACTCCTTATCTTAACCCTCCAAACCTTCCCTTCTTTCTAACATACATATTACTGTTGAGGGCACTCCCATCCTCCCAGTCCCCCAGGCTCACAACTTAACTGTTGTCTGGCCTTATTCTCCCTCACTCTCCACATACAATCTGCTGATAAGGCCTTTGTAAAATCTTTCACATATTCTCCCTTCTCTCCTTAGACCCTGCCACTACCTGGTGCATGCCCTCATGCTCAGACTACTGAAACAGGCTGCTGATTGATCTCCCTGCCACAAGTCTCTCTCCCCTCCCTGTGTGCCTTCTACTCAGCTGCCAAAGTGATCTTAAATCACAGGTCTGACTGTGTTACATGCCTACTCAATAAGCTCCAGTGGTTCTCTAGCACTTCCAGGAACAAAAATAAAATCCAGTTTGACATTCAGAGTCCTTCACAGTTTCCCCACCACCACCCCTCTTGCAGACTTCTTACACCCTACACCTACCCCCATGTGTTCACTGATTCAGCGGCATGGGCCTCTTTGCTGTTCCATAAATCTCACAGCCTCCTATGCCTGGAATACCTTCTCACTTCATCTCTACCTCCTGGATTCCTTCAAGTTCCAACTAAAATCTCATCTTTCCTGATCTCCCTTAATCCTAGTCCCTTTCCTGTCAGTGTCTTGTTTGTGCATAGTTGTCAATGTGTGTTCTCCCACCTTAGACTGTGAGCTCCTTGAGCCCCTCCTTTGTCTCCCCACTAGCTACTCCCCTAGAACATGCCTGACACATAGGTGCTTAATAAATGTTGATTCACTGACCAAATCTCTGAGCCTCAATTTCCTCATCGCTAAAAAGATGATCTCTCTCCCAGCTCAAACTCTGTGATCCTCTTGACGTTGCATTGGTACCATTGAACAGCAGCCTCCTCAGTGAAGTACTGAAGTATAAACAATAATTAATAATATTAGCTTCTAGTAAGTAGTGTTCTTTAATTACAAAAGATTGTTCCCATACACTAATCTCATTTGCATCTCACAAAAATCCTTAGAAGGAGATGTATTATCCACTTTGCAGGTAGAAAAATCTGAGGCTTGAAAGAAATTACATAACTTGCCTAAAGAGGTTTGTCACTGGCATACCTGGGGCTGAAATCCAGGTTTTCTAAGTCTAAGACATTTTTTACTCCAACATACTGTACTGCCTTTTGTTAATATAGCAATGTTGCCTGTTGGCATCTGTACACCAGAAGAAGAAGAGACAATGAACAAAAGGAAAAATAAGAAGTCTTTGTTTTTATAAAGGAAAATGTAAGTTGAGTCACTTAAGCTACAAGCAGCTATCCTCCTCCCTCCGGCCCCAACACACACATACAAAGACACACTGCCTCTGCCTGTAGAGATCCTGCACATCCTTCAAGACCCAGCTCAGCTTACCACCTCTTCCAGGAAGCCTACCTTGAATTGCCTTCCTCTTATTAAAACTCTTGCTCCCAGACCTGTCAGTGCATGTTGGCCATACAGTACCTCCCCTATGGATTCGTTCTTCCCTAGTTTCTGTAACTGTCATCTCACCAACTTGATCAGAAGATTCATGATGGCCTTGTCTATCATGATGTCTTACCGAGCACCTCGCACAGTGAACCTTGTAGCAACTTGACAAATGCTGGTTGAATTAAATTGAATTGAAATTAAAAGTCATCATGAGGACAGGTAAAATATGAAACTGGAAACTCCACCTCAGTCCCTGAAAAACTAGTTTAGACTCACACTGGAATGTATTGACAGAGAACATCCTGCCTTAACAAGAGACTGAATGAGAGGATGAGTGGCCTGATCTCTGTGATTTAGTAGAATTGGGAAGAAAACGCTTTCCTAGAGAATTAGAGAATTAAAGCCCTCCAGAATATGACTCTGAGTGCAGAGTAGGGCCCCACTACCATTTTTGTTCTGATATTTCTACATCCAAGGACTTCCTTTGAAAAGGGCTAGAGTTGGCAGACTTGGGTTCTAGGCCAGCTCTTGACCCGATTAGCCTGGTGATTTTAAGTCATTGCATTTCTCCAGACCTCAATCTTCTTATTAGTAAAATGAAGGAGCTGGACCAGGAAATCTCTACAGGTTCCCATACAGCTGTAACAGTCAGTCAGTCCATGGATTTCATTCTGGGAGGCATTAGTTAGCCATTCTCCCCAGGGATGGGTAGAAAGAATTATGACCTTGAAAACATTTTTGTGCATGTACAGGAAGGCAGATTTTCGGAAAGAAGGAATCAAGGCTGGGGGTTGGGAGTAGAGGGAGAAGGGAGTTTATAATGTATTGGGGCTATCTTCCATAGAGATGCTAAAAAGGTTTCAGTGACCTGAAATAGTTGTGTTCATTAAAACATTTTCTTTAGCATTAATATATAAAAGCATTCATTGCAAGAAAAAAATGGCTTTCCATAGCCATTCTATGGATGAGTGATGCCCTCCCACCCTCTCCCCCCCTCCCCCAGCTTAGCACTGCCTTATATTGGATTGCTACTTACTGGTATTTGCCAGTGGGTTGGGGCAGTACATTCTCTGGCACTACCATCCACCTCACTAAGAAGGACCCTGAGGCACATTTTGGTTTGGCATAACATCACCCAAGACTCCCTGTCTAGTCACAGGGCACAGTGGAGGCAGTTATCACAGCAGGTCCCCCAGGCTACAGAAGAATCAGAGATTTGGGGAGAAAGAAATAGAAAATGAACTAGCTTCCATACAATTCAATTCCACAAACATGTTACTAGGCTCTATGCTAGGTAATGGGGATAAAGAAAAAAAAAAACGAAAATGTCATTGTTCTTGGGAAGCTTCTGTTTTATTGGAAATAAATGCTCTAGAAATAGTCCAGGGATCTTCAGAATTACCTCCTTCCCCAAGGCAGAGTAATTATAGCCGCAACAACAACAACAACAATAATAATAATAATAGCATTCCTATCGAGATTTCAGAGTGCTTTTATGATCTCATCTGATCTTCACAACACTAAGAGCTACAGATGCTAGTGCTATCATCTCCATTTCACAGGGGAAACTAAGGCAGACAGGAGTCAAGTGACTTGCCTAGGATCACACAGCCAGTTAGTGTCTGAGATCAAATGGGAACTCATGTCTTCCTGACCCAGCATATACCACCGTCTCACTGGGATAGTGGCTACAAAGTAGAGCTATATGCCAATTCCCAAGTGATAGATTACTGGTGGCATGATAGAAAATACACTGTATTTGGAGTCAAAGGACCTGAGTTCAAATCCCAGCTCTGCTACTTACCACAAGTATGACCTTGGACAAAACTCTTGACCTCTCTTGGCCTTAGTTTCTTCCTCTATAAAGTGAAAAAGTTGGACTAAGATGACTTCTAAGGCCCCTTGTAGCTCTAAATCTATTATTCTGTGAGATGTGTATTTCTTCTGTCATTGTGAAATGTTTTCACTTGGGGAAGTTTTACTGATAAACCACTGAATCATCTCAGTCTCTCAGACTTCACCTTAAAACTTAACCAGAGGTAAGAGTTTAGAGCTCAGATTAGGAAAATCAGTAGATGCAGAGAAAGAGAGACACCATATTTATTCTTCATTACTAGTTGAGCAGCTACCAGCAGATCCCAATAAGCAACAAAACTCTTGACTGGAAGTAGTAGGAAAGGTCAAGATCTTGGTGAGGACAACAGAGAGAAAAGTCTCCCCCATTACATTACATGGACAGAAAACGAGATTTTCTAATGGACAAATAACTCTCAATCATATGTGCTAACGATGGTGTGAAGAAACAGCCTAATGTGGTGGTGCCTGACTCAGTGGTTAAAGAGCTGGACCGTCAAGAAGAGTTGGGTTTAGGCCATGCCACCTCTGACACATACTGGCTGTGTGACACAGGTAACTCCAAAGCTCTAAGTTGCAAAGAAGGTTCTCATTTTGACTACTGGAAGAATTAAATCACAGATCTAGGTCTCCCTGTGTGGGACACGAAATTAGTGAAAAGCTTCTCAGTCTGGAATGTACCCCCCCCCTTGAGTGCCGTACCCTCCCCCTTTCTCCTGTCAATTACTTTTATCTTCCTTTGTCCATTTCTTCCCGCCCTGGTGAGGCCCGTCCCATCTCCCCCCGTTTTCCTTCTAAGGAGCAAAGGGATTGGTAAAGTAAATTTTTTCACCAATGAAAGAAGGCAGTTGGCCAGGAGAGGGGACGTCCTAATTAGGTCTTTAAATCTTAGACCCGGTCTTAGGAGCTCTCTCTCTCTCTTCTGGCCCCGCCTAATGCATCAACATGGGTAAGAAATCTGAGATGGGGCACCCCTTTCTTCCGGGGGGAAAGGGAATAAATTCCTCTTCTTATCTAAGGCATCTCTGTGTTTACTTTTCTAATTAAATTAAGAATAATGGGTATTTTTTTTACCACAAACATCCCCCACCCCCAGAAAAGGAGTCATATTTTAATAGACAAAGATAATCTAGAAATTGTTAATATTTGGGTTTAGAGTATTATTTTCTCACCACAGAATTTAATGCTTTTCCAAGGCTAATGCAATATATATTATTAATAACATATAAATGCATTTATATTGCATTTTATGGGTATAAAATGCATTATTTTATTTGACCCTTATAATACTCATGTTAGAGAGCTATTATATATGTTTTTATCATCATATAGGACAACCAAGTCTCAGAGAATTAACTTACTTTATCCAGTGTTATATATACAGTTATTGGCAGAGCTAGGATTCCATCTGACCTGGCTCCAAGTCCTTGCCCTTCCCATTAATCCCTAATGACTCTCTTATGTTACAGTGTTTCTGTATTGTATTCCTCAGTCTCCCAGTACCTTGCATATACGAAGTACTTCATAAAGGTTTATTAGAATAGTAATTGAATATTTTCTCGGGACGGACTATCTGGGTTGTGAGTAGAGAAAGTTAGAGAGTATAAGAAATGGTATCAGAAACCCAGTCAAAGATTCAAGACTCACAACAGCAGCAACATAAACATAATAATAACAATAATGGCATAGTTTAATCAATTTATAATCCTTATGTAGATCATTGAAATCTCACCAAGTTAATTTACAGAACAATCCAAATGGACACTGAAGGACAACCTTCAGTGATAAATATATTCTCTTTCAACAAAGATTAAATTATTGAAGTTTTAATGCAAGGCCAAGCTTCTAAATGTCTGTAGCTGAGATGGATTAACCATACAACAGCAAAGGTAAAAACTGATGGTGGCATTCATTTCTGTTGTGAAGATACGAAAAACTGACAAGCTAAGAAGTGCTGTAGATAAAGACTTCCGTTCGTATCTGACCTGAGACACTTTACCAGCTCTGTGACCCTGAACAGGTTACTGGACCTCTGTCTGCACAAGTTTCTTCATCTATAAAATGGGGATAAAAAACAGCACCTACCTCCCAGGGTCGTTGTGAGGATCACGTGAAATAGCATTAGTAAAGCACCTGACAAATCGTAACACTCTATACAAATGCTGGCTATTGTCATCATCATTCCATACTGGCTATGAGAGGAAAGCTTTCTAACTCCCATAAAGTAGGTGCTGATATAGCACCTACTTGACCTTATCAGCTGGCCCAATATCTTGCTGGAAGCCATCTCAGTAACTTCTGAGTGTATCATCATGACTGAAAACTACTAAAGAGAGAACCACTATATTGGAAAGGAAGGAAGAAGAAGTATTATCAGTGTGAGAATGAATTAGCAACTGCAGGCTTTTTTTTTAATTACACCCAGATTGCTAAACTCAAGAACTTCTATAGCCAGTGAGACTTTAATGTATATAAGCTAATTAGTAAAAACTGCCTCACAATGTGAAAACCCTAAATCTTTGTATTATCCATCAGGAAATTAACAAGCCACTTGACAACTGCCCAGCTAATTGCATTAGTTTAGTTAAAGTTAAATAGACAAAGATCTGCTGCAATACAGTGGAATCAGGGTATGGCATTTGTGAATACTAACTAAAGAAGGGAGTATTGCTTCTTTAATTGAAGATAGAGCTGTGGTCAGGAGTATGCAGGGGATGGCTTGGCCTATTAAGCCTCCTCCAGTGCCCACCTCCCTTCACATTTTTCTGCTGTGTTTGCATGCTACAACACTTCAGATAAAGCTGCCCAAGCAGGGTTTCTCCAACCTGTAAGGGAGGTTCCCCTTCAATACTCTGTCTGTCTGTCTCTGTCTCTGTCTCTGTCTCTCTCTGTCTCTCTTTCTCTCTCTCTCTCTGTCTCTCTCTCTCTGTCTCTCTCTCTCTCTATATGTATATATATATATATTTTATATTTTATATTATATATATATATATTTATATTTATATATTTGCAATTATAGATTTTGTTGCATAGGTATCAGTAAAACAAAGGGCAAGCAGGACTTCCAAATGATGCTGGTTTATTGATGCAAAACCATGGGCCCACTCCAGAATTCACTTTGCACCACAGTGCCCTCTGGCACACATGCCGGATAGATTGTGCCAATTGGTCCAGATAAAGCAAGATCATGGAATCCTAACTTGCATCTGGGAAAAATGTTAAGGTTCTTTATATAGACTTGGTGTATAGTAACTTACTAGCCCCTAGAGCAGCGGTTCTCAACCTGTGGGCCACAACCCCTTTAGAGGTCACCTAAGACCATCAGAAAACACATATTTCCCATAGTCTTAGAAATCGAGACACCGCTCCTCTATCTGGCTCCAGGCAGGTCTGTCCACACGCAGATACACCCACATACAAATATTAAAGGTTCGCAGCATTAGGAAGGTTGAGAACCACTGCCCTAGAGTAAGAGTTGTTAACCTGAGGTTCTCAGATTGATTTCAGAGGATCAGCAAACTTGGATAAGGTAAAAAAAAAATGCATATTTTATTCAAATAATTAGTTTCCTATGTATTTAGTAATTTGTAATCCTATGTATATTTTTAAACATTTCTAAGATGACATAACACCGAATAAAGATAATGAACCCTGCCCTAGAAGATTTAAGTAAAGGATATTTTCCCTTGGCTGATGTGAATTATGCCATTAGGCGAAATAGTATTGGAATCAGTAGCTAGTAGGAGTAGTTCTTATCCTTCAAATGTAACTTAATAAATACTTTGACTCTGTTTAATAAATATTTAACAATTCAATTCAGTTAGTTATCACCATCAGCTACAGGCTTGGCATTATGTTAAATACTGGGGATATAAAGATTAAAATTAAAATGGCCTCTGCCCTCAAGGAATTTACATTCTGCTGTGGGGTAGACACAGATGAACAGATACAAAATAATGCTAGGGAGCACTTCTGGAAAGGCTTCTTGTAGCAAGTCCTTGATCTCAGTCTTGAAGGAAGCCAGGGTGTCTAAGTGGCAGAAGTAAGAAGGATGGACATTCCAGATGTGGGTACAGCCATGCAAAGGCATAGAGAGAAGAAATTAGGGTAATTAGTAAGCAAGTAGGGCAAACCTATTTTGGAAATAGCTACCGTCAGATATTAAAACAGCAGTCCAAAACTTCTTACCAATATATCAGACTATCCGATTAAATATTATCAAACAGTAAAGGTTATTGCTGTTGATGAACCTGCTTGACCAAAATAGCTTAAAGACATAACACGATATGGTGGAAAGAACACTGATCTTGAGTCAGAAAACCTATGTTCAAATATTTATTCTTTTATAACTGGCTTATGTGACCTTGTACTATTTGATTCATTTGAAGAACATTTAAGTGTATGTGTGTATACATATATGTACATATGTGTGTGTATATATATTTGTACACATTTATATGAAAATACACACAAGAATGTGATAGGCAAAGTGACTATGATACAAGGTAGAGCACAGCTGGGGCCAGGGAGTATCCAAGAAAATCTGAAGAGGAAGAGAGGTCTTCTTGTGGCCTCATCCAAAAGATCAGTGGACTAGACTGGAAATCTTTAAGTTCCTTCCAGGACTAAATCCCTTGAATTTATACATTATAATCTCAGATGGGGAATGTGGAGACTAGCGGATTGAGATAAAACAATTGTACCCCTCATAAAGTAAAACTAGTGATTGTAAGATCTTGAATTCAGATTGTAAGGGATCTTAGGACTCATCAAGTCCAAGGATTCTTAACTTTTTTGTGGGTGCCATGGATTCCTTTGGCAATCTTGGAAAGCCAATAGACCCCTTTCCAGAATCATGTTTTTAAGTGCATGAAGTAAAATACATAGGTTTACAAAGAGAAGCTGACTATATTGAAATATAATTATAAAAAAATTTTAATGAGCTCACAATGCCAGGTTAAGAACCCCTGATATAGCCTAAATTTTATTTTGCAATTGAGGTCAATAAGATTCAGAGAAGTTAAGATTTGCCCAAAGTCATATAGGTAGGAAATGATAGGACTGAAATCTGAACCCATGTCCTTCACCTCTGGTACTCTCTCCACTTTATCATGATGACTGGGGTTAGTTAGTTCTGCATTTGCTAGTTAAGAGAGGCACTAGAGCATACACAGCACATGGGAAACTCGCCTTCTAGTCAGGAAAACCTGGGTTCAAGTCCTGGTTCTACCACATCCTTCTTTTGCAATGGTGCTCAGGTCCCTTTATCTCTCACAACTCTAAGTGATAGAAAAATTGCCCAGTGTAGAGTGCAAGTAATTTCCTCACCAGGACTTCCCTATGCCAACGGAGTCACAGGTTCCAATGATTGTTCCCCATTTACACCCCTCACCAAAAAAAAAAAATGTGAACAGTCTTCAGGATCATGAACTGGCATCAATTCAGAAAGCCTCGCTTCAGGAGAGCTGCCACATAAGCCGAGGGCTTTATCTCAACCACAGATGAATAGAATGTACTTGGCTGGTGCCTGTGTTGTTTTAATGTGTAAAGACCAGATTAAGTAGCCTCTGTAATAACAAAAATATAATAATTCCATTAAACCCAACACTGTTTGGAGTCGCTCCTGGACGGCAGAGGCCAACTTAGCTTGAGACTTGCAGCCTGGGGAGAGAATGGGGTTAAGTGGGACATAATGGGGATGAAATCAGCTTTGAAACTGCCATGAAAATGTTTTGCATGATTTCACATGTATAATTGATATCATTTTGCTTGCTTTCTCAGCGGGTGGGGGAGGGGTGGGTAGGAGAGAAAATTTGGAACTAAAAATTTTAAAAGAACGTTAAAAATAGTTAAATTAGAAAAAAGAAAATAGAAGAAAAAGAAAAGGGGGGGGAGTGGGGAGGAGAAACTGCCCTGACAGCAACTCCTGGATTTTTTCTTTCTGATTCCATTTCAGGGTGTGTTGGGTGCATCATGTAACAGGGATTTGGGTGTACCCTCTCTTGGAACACATTGGCCCGGGAGCCAAAATAACCTTCTTTGGGATCGCAACCATTTTAATGAATCTTTTGTACCTGCTGGGAGAAGTCCTGAACAACTATATCTGGGATACCCAGAGGAGTAAGTATTGTTTAGGGGGGCATTAAGCAGCAGAACTTGCTTTCTGAAAGAATAATGTGGCCAAAGACTGAGATAGAATTCCACGTTAGATTATTTCTTCCTTCATCATTAAAAAATAAAATAAAATAAATCCTCCAGCGAATTCAATGTCTTCCAGGGTGCATGCAATTGCCTGTGAATAGTGTTTCATTTTTACAACTACCAACCCTAATTTAAGAGCTGTTGGCAACTGCCTGAAAGGTTTACTACTCACTTGATGTTACTAGGTATTAACCATTAAAAACTAACAGGAAAGAAGCTTCAGCCTATAGATGGAGGTGTTATTTGCAGGATGTGAGGTATTAAAGGGAAAGGCTGTTTGGTGTGATCCTTTGAATTCCTTTATTTTTTTTTAATGGCATAAGGTCTACCCTAAACAGAATGGCTATTTACTCTGACAAAACCATTCCACTTGATGCTGAAACCCTCGTTATTGTAGTCTTTACCCAACCATTCATTTAGGTAAGACACCCTTCACTGGGGCTTCAGTGTCCTACCAGCATGAGGGAAGCAAAACCAGCAAGTTGCTGGGGTGTTAAAACTGAATCATCGGCTTTGGTGGCAGTCATACCTCCCTAGCTTTTAAATGTGACGATGACCATTGTGGGGCATTCCTACACTTCACCAAGGGCTGTCATTAACCTGAGGTTTGATGTCCCTTTTGTTTCTACTTATAGCATGCTTCCTGACTTGGCAAGCCATATACCCTTAGCCAAAGTGCCCAGACTATGCCAAGGCTATATAGAATGACGTAAAAATTGGAAGATGGAAAAAGCAGCAGCAGAGCCTCGCCAGTTTCAGTCCACAGCGAATGCGTGTCCAGCAGCAAGATTTGGGCTTGTTTGATGGCAGCAGCGGTTTTTGTTGTTTTTAATCAAAATACTAGACCCTGAAGGGCTCTGGGCTTCATATAGGGAGACACTTAGAGGGTACCTAAGCTAAACGGTACCTTAGGGCTAGGAGACTGCCACTGCGAGTGGACGCTGGATGCTAAAATTTTATGTATAAAAGTATAAGCCAGGATTATATAGCACAGGGATCTTTGCAAGTTTCTCCTTCCTTCACTCTGTTTGGTCTCACTGCTAAATAGTCCACTAGATACTTGCAGGAGCTTGAGTTAAGTCGTCTATAACCTAGAACCTGGCTTTAAAAAAAATTCTCAACCAGGATAATAGATTTAGAACAGTAAAGGACTTCAGAACTCATCTGGTTTAACCCCTTCATTTTACAGATGAAGAAACAGAAGCCTAGAGTGGTTAAATGACTTGCCCAAGGCCATATACATACAGTCCTTAAGAAAAGTGAGGTTTGAACTCAATCTTCTGAGGCCAAATCTAACATTCTTGTCGCCATACTATCTATACTGATTCTGATTAATTGTATGACCTAAGGTGATTTAACAGTTGTTTTCCCTATAAAGTGGGACTAATAGCACCCAATTTACTTCACAGGATATTTTGAGAATGGAATGAAAGTACACATGTAAAATTTGTAGAGCTTCTTAGGAAAAAGAAGTAGTTAGTTTTAAGGTGATCAAATCAGCTTTCTGTTATTGAGACTGCCGATGAACCCTTTGCTTTTCTTTTGCTTGATGCTGCCAGCCTTTTATCTACATCCAAGAGTCTGATCCAGTTCAAACTGAGGGGCTGGTTGTTAAATTTTCAGTGTGAATATACCTCAGAAATCATCAAATGCTACAAATAAGGGTTGACTTTGTTGTTGATGTCTAAACTTAAGAAAGTGATGGAGGAAATGTTAATAATGCAGATTAAATTCAAAAATGTGTCATTCATACTTTTTTATTCAGAGAGCTGGTTGTTAAATATTTCCCAATACAATCTTGCCTCCACTTCAAGGCAAAAGTGTAAAGTTATAGAATCTCTGAAGAAGTCATGGAATTTATTTTAGGATTAGACATTTAGAGTTGGAAAGGACCTTAGTGATGATCTGTTTCTACCCTTTCATTTTACTTAAAGGAATTAAACTGATGCAGTGAGAGGAACCTTCCAATTTTCACGTCATTCTGCCCAGCCTTTGGACAGTCTCATCAGCCTGGCTGAAGAGCATGTGCCTTGCCAAGTCGGGAAGACCGCTATTATTAGATACAAAAGGGCCATCAAGTCCCAGGTTAAGCGGCAGCCTTTAGTGAAGGGTGGGATTGCCCTGTGACATTTAAATGCTAGGTGGGTATGACCACCACCAAAGCTGACCTTTCCCTGACAGTACCCAAGCAACCTCGTTTTTGCACCCCTCATGCTTCTGGTAAGATAGAGAAGCCCCATCGAAAGTTATCTCAAGGTTGTCTAAGGTCACAACCAGAGCTGGGATGGAATGCAGTTCCTCTGACACCAGATCTAGCCCTCTTGACCACACTGCCTCTAGTCTAACCCCAGGTATTCTAAGGGAGGGAAATTGGACCTAGAGTAGTCTAGTGATTTACCCAAGGTCATTTACTTACTAAGTTTAAGATCCAGATGACCTGACTCCCAGTCCATTGCTTTTTCCACCACACCATCAACATCTCAGCAGATTACTGTTTTTGATTTGGTTTGGTTTGGTTTTTCTTGAAAACTTGGAACAGAATTAAACCAGAAAAATAGGCTAATGTAACATGAAACATAAACAAGATGTGCTTAATAAATGGACACTAAAAATAGCATTTTAAATATTTGATTAAAAGTCCAACCTGAGATAATTTTGTTGATTTTATGTGTATGTGTCTGTGTCTGTGTATGTGCACATGGATGACTACTTTGACTAAGCTTATCTATACTTTGAGGCAAATAAACCTTCCCTTCCACCCATAGTGGCTCTCTAATGTGGTTAGACTCATATAAGGTAAGACTTGTTCTGTACAGAAAAACCAGCGTTCCAGAAACCCAGCTCTAGTGGAGCACAGCAGGCCCCATGGATGCTAGGCATGTAGAATCAGGCATGCCACAGCAGAGCCATAGTCCCTCCAGTTTCCCCCATCTCCACCCCTTTTATGCTCCCAGTTATGCCCCCAACCAGGCTTATACCACCCAAGAAATGTAGAAATATGGTCATCAAGAAGAAAGCTTTGCAGAGAATAAAGGGGTGATTGACATTCTCCTGTCCCTTTCTCTTCCCTTTCATAGATGAGATAATGGAAGACTTCTCTCCACAGGTTTATGATAGGCTATTTTCTGCTTAGGGGTAGAATCAGGTTCGTTATTCCTCAAAAAAAATTTATAGCCTCCTGTTTTGTTTTTCCCCCCATCCTAAGCTGCCAAACCATAGTAGGTGGGGAACAGTTTGCCCTTTCTTTGGGTCAGTGAAACACCCCCTGCCCTCCTCCCCTAGTTTCGAAGATTCCAACCTTGGTGCCAAATAGCTCCATCTGCAACCAAATACTTTGGAGGAAAGAGTCTTTAAAAAGAAAAAAAAAGAATACTGTTTCAGTTAGCTCCTGGAAAGGGTCCCAAAGGAGGAATGGAATGCAAGGCTGGCTTGGGAGCAATCCCCTGAGTCAAGGGTGCTGTTTTGGAGTTGAATCTTTGTTGTGTGTTTTTTTCAACTTCTGCCCATGGCTACCTCATGGACTGGGCACACCCGTCACTATATTTAAAATTCTGGCAACAGCTAGCAAAGTTTTCACCTCAAATGGGATCTTATATGAAGATCCTCATTCCTCCATCTGGATGTACTACTTGATATGCTTTCAAATAAGCCTTCTGGCTAAGGTGTTAAGAGTTTGCTATCTGCGGGGCCTTAGCAGTAAAAAAAAAAAAAAAACAAAGAAAAAAAAGAAAAACAATAAACATACAAGAATTTTCTTCCTCTCACACCCAACCCAAGGCTGATATGCTACTCATGCTGCGCTATCACTGCCAGTTATGGGGGGGAAGGGCCAATTCTTGGTCCCCTTCGTGACTTAAACCCTAGCTTGATGTCCCATCTTGAAGAAGAATTTAGTTACTCATTCTCAACATCCCTAGCTTTGTTTTCTTACCATCATGCTTACATATATCTCCTTTCTTGCCATCTCCACCAACTTCATCTCTCCCCCCCCCCCAGTACTGTTAGGCAATAGAAGGAATGCTAGATTGGGAATCAAAAGACCTGGATTCAAATCCTGCCTGAATTTAGAGTGTTGAATTTGGGGTCCAGTGTTATCTCTGCCCCTTGTACCTGTGAGACCTAGAACCTGTCACTTCATACCTATGAACCTCAGTTTCCTCATCTGCCAAAAAGAGGGTGTTAGACTAGATTTCCTCTAAGGCCCTCTCCAGTTCTAAATCTCTAGTCTCTTAGTAACTTCGCTGCACAACTGTCTCCAGAACCTCCAAAAGAAAGTTATATGGGGTTTTATTTTTATGTTTGGCTTTTTGGTTGTTTGTTTTTTAAATAGCCTATGAGCTGTTTGGCACCAGAGGACCTAGGAGAAAAGGAAAGGACAGTTATGAAGCCAGAGTGTAACAATAATTCCTTGCTCAGGAACAAGCATGTGAATGATTTGAACGTTTTTATGGCAGGGAAAGTTGAACCTATTCCCCAGTTCAAACTCCTTTCAACATCGATAACAGGCAATGAAGCTTGGGAGTCATAGACAAGTTCCCAAGAAAGAAAACTACTAATTCTTCCTGTATTGTGCTAGAAAAGTGGCATTAGTTTAAAAGAGTACATACATGTAGAGAAAAAAGCCATTTAGAAAGGCAGTGACTCCTCTGAGGAAAAAAAAAAGAGCAATATTTGGATTTTTTTTTTAAGTCCGAAGACTTTCCCTTGTTAGGGACAATAAAATAAAGCCAAGGAGATGCCTGTTCTGAAAGTCACGGGATGGGTCTCCCATTGCTACAAAGCAATCTGTTTTGCATTTCTGTAAACACCTCATTGCTCAAGAGTCAGCTTGAGGTTCCCCCTCCCTGAAGCAGTAGGAGTCAGGGTGTGCCATGAGATGCGGAACCCTGACTGATTCAAGAAGAGGGTGGGGAGAGAGGTCACTGAGTTAATTTTGGGAGAACTACTGACATCAGCATGGCAGATGGCTTTCCTTTCCCTCCATGCATAGAGAAAAATGAAGAAAAAGAATTAAGAGAAAGAGAGAAATAACAATAGCTCACACTGAGACAGTGTTTTCTGCCTTACAATGAACATCATTTTATGTCATCTTCACTGTAACATTATGAGGTAAGAGGACAGGTATTATTCTTTTTTTGGCAGAGAAAGAGGCTAAGGCTCTAAGTATGAAGTGACGCCCAGCATCACACAGGTAGTAAATGACAAAACCAAGCCCTGAACTCAAGCTCTCTAGATCTAGATCCTAAACCAGTGCTTTTTTTCACCATAATAGATTGCTTCCAGTATTCCCAACCCCTATTTCATCTTAATCCTCAAAAAAAAAAAAAAACCCTTTTTGCCTATATTTCTAGGTATGGAAGAATGTAAAGAAAGACCTAAATCGGAATGAGATTGAAGTCCGGCATGAAGAATTGGGTTGTGTCTCCAATGAACATCCCTCCCCTCCCCTACATCCTCCAACAGACATTGACAGCACAGCTGAGGAAAGTTCTAGGAAGTTCTAGGAGGCAGGGGCCTCCACCTACAAAGTGATAAATGTATTTTTATGTAAACAGGATGGAAGCATACCCTTCATTTTGGAATTCACTTCATTCATTGAGGATTGAAGGCTTCTTTATTCAGCATCAGTATTACAAATAATATTTCTTAACTCTTAAAAACAGTGTAATTTAATGTAATTGTTGCTTCATTTAACCTGGGAAGAATGCACATTCCATTTCTGTTTCTTGTTGCAGGAAGGCAATAGAGGAAACAGCATATTCTAAGACAAAGAATAATGCTTTTAATCTTAGAGCTGGTTGTAATGATCTGCTGAGAAGTCTTCATGTAAACTTGAAAGGAAAAGCAAACTCTGGTTTGAGGTTTCCTATTGCCTTAATGGCACCAAAAATAGCAATTGCCTCAAATAGTCAGTGTGTTAGTAATAATTACATCCATTCATTCAGACCCTCATCGGCATTAGACACATGCAATTTGCCCAACATGCAAAATGTAACTTGAATAAAGATTCGGTGGTCCTTACTTTGGTTTCTGTATGGTGTTTCTCCACTGCCTACACCCATGATTCCATTTTCATTTGGTTTCTACTGCCTCAAATATGCATACTTTCTGAGTCTGAATCTTTTCTCACTAAAAGAAAGAAAAATAGGTCATTTCATTTTATTGGAGGAGGAAAAAGACTTTATATTCCAAGCTTTGAATTCCCAGTGACCTTTATATTTTATATGTCATTTTAATTCATCTTAGGATGACATATTCATGACTTTATTGGTGTAATACTCTTCCTACTAGTACAAAGTATAACCCTTACTTATTTTCTAACCTGTGTAGTTCTTATCATTGTCTTTCCGTAAATGCACTATAAAGAGACCCAGCCAGCGTACTGAAGAATCTCCTCCAGTTTTGTTATTTCAAACACATCAGAGCACTTGGTCTGTCCATCTGTAATCCATGACTGTGGGCCGATGGGCTGGCCTACTACCTTTCTGATAATACTTTCACTTGATGACGTCTTCTCTGCAGGTCCCTTCAAGGAACTATTATCAGATATCTTCTACATGCAAGGCACTATGCTGAACATTGGAAATAAAAGACACAGCCTTTCCCTTGAAGAATTTGTCCTCTTTGGGGTAGAGACAAGTTAAGATAAATACACTCATATCTCTAACAAGTTAGAATTCAGTGGATATATAGGAAATTTGAAACAGAATATCCTGAGAAACTTGAAGAGGGAAGAATTACTTCTAGCTGGGGGAATAAAAAATGCTTCATGGAAGGGATGGCCTTTGAGTTCATCCTTGAAAGAAGAAAAGAATTTCCTTCAAGGGTTTCATTTGGAGTCAGAAAATAATAGGATATGGAATAATTTTATCACTAATTATTCATGCTGAGGAGGAAGAAGAAGAGAATCATAGATTATTTTTTAAGTAATTTCTCTTTCACCTAAAGTACTCTTTAGGTGAGACACTAGGTCACGTAATTCACTTAACCCCTTTATCTTCCTTTTGTTTAGCTCATTTCATTCAGTTGTCCTCAGGCTAGGACTCAGGTAGGTCTGGGAGAAAAGTTGCCAAGCTACTAGAGAGAATCCCGTTGTAGATTCCTGAGAAATAGTAGCTCATGTTTTGATCAGGCTTTAAAAATGACAAAGTGCCTTTCTAATAATAACCCTATCAGATAAGTAGTGCAAGTGTTGCTGTTTCTCTTTTACTGATGAGAAAACTATTTCAGAGAGTAAAACTTTTGCTTGTGGTCACATAACTAGGGAGTGTCAGAGCCAGGAATTGAAACTGTATATTTTTACTCAAAGTTCAGTGTACTTTCCAGTACATCACATAACCTGCTGCCTATAGGCATAACTTACAATAGACCTATGTGATCTTAGTATTAAAATGTCAGCATTTTCGAGTCCAAATTTGTTCAGAAAGTCTTCCATTTTTTGTATTTAAACAATATAAGATATGCAATTCATTGTACACCTTGACCTCAGAAGAACTCAAGTTGATAGTTATTCAAAACACAATGAGATTGTGTTACTTAAAGTCACATGCGATTGGAATGTGTAACCTCACATGTATTATTACTATTTGCTTTCAAAAAGTGGCATAGGGGACTAGCTGCCAAGATGGTTGCCTGAGTTAGGGCCAAACCATCCAACTCACATGTAGCTACTCCAGCAAGACCCTGAAGTTCATGCCAAGTTTAATGATCAAGAAACCCAGTGAGAAATTACAAGTGGCTTCTTCCACACCAGAACTGCATAAAAAGCAATATGAAAGGGGGCCTTTCTACCATGGCCAGCATCAGTGCAGGGTAGTCTCCCAGCATAACCAGAGTTGGGGCATGTGCAGGGCTCTATGGCCACAGGCAGCAAGAATGGAGAGCCCCACTGAAAAAAAAACCCAAGAATAGGGACCATTGTAACTTGACTGTATTTTCCACAAGGACTTAATGGATTTCCAGATAAATGAAGCAAGAGATAAAAATGAAGTTTTAGAGGAAAAAGAATGGAAGAATGAGTAGCTGAGAAGAAAAAATGCTAAACCTTGCCCAAGAAATGGATTCCCTGAATAGGTTAAATAGAAATCAATGACTCCATGAGATAGCAAGAAATATGATATAAAAATTAAAAAGTTGAAAATATGGAAGAAAATGTAAGATATTTGATATAAAAAATAACTGACCTAAAAATGGATTGAGGAGGTATAATTTAAGGATTATTAGACTGCCTGAAAATCATTTTTTTAAAAGCTTACACAATGTTTTAAAAAATAAATAAAAATTCTCCAAATATATTAGAGCTAGTCACTTTGGGAAGACTATTTCAGAAAGGATCCCAAAAGGGTATGTCCCAAGAATATCATAGCCAAAATCCAGAGCTACCATTTTCAAAGAAAAATGGATACTGCAAGTATCCAGAAAAAAGCTATTCAACTACTGAAAAACTAGAGTTGAGATCACACAAGACTTATTACTATCTTACCAAAAATAAAAGGTGATTTTAGAATACAGTATTCCAAAACGCAAAAGACATGGGTCTACAACCAAGAATAAGTTACCATTCAAAGTATCTTGTAGAGAGAAAAATTATCTTTGATGGAATAAAGGACTCTCAAGAATTTTGGATGAAAATACAATAGCTAAGTTGGAACTTTGAAATACAAATACAAGAGTCCAGAAGACCTATTTACCTATAAAGGTAAATATATTTGAGTAATTGGAAGGAACTGCATGATGATGTAATGCTACCATTCTAACAGTATAAGAAACAAGTATCCCGGGGTGGGTGGGTGGCACAGTGAATAGAGCATTGGCCCTGGAATCAGGAGGACCTGAGTTCAAATCTGGCCTCAGACGCTTGACACACTAGCCATGTGATCTTGGGCAAGTCACTTAACCCCAATTGCCCTGCCTTTCCCCCACCAAAAAGAAAAAAAAAATATCCCTTCAGAACTTGCTATTTCTCATAATTTGGGTGTATAAGGAGAATATACAATCATGGCTGAAAGGGGAGGGCAGTGAGCCATCTATGCTTGGCACTTTACAAATATGATCTCGTTTGATTATCACAACAACCCTGGGAGGCAGCTGCTGTTACTGAGGCAGAATGAGGTTAAGTGACTTGTCTTGGGTCACATAGTGTCTAAGGTTAGATTTGAAGTGTAAGAGGAGTATCAGATGACGCTAACTCTTATCTGAAATGGACACAGGATTGAACATGTAAACACACATTTTGTGTTTACATTGATATACAACACATTGTACACATTGATGTCCATCAAACTCAGCAGAGAAATAAGAGAGGGAGCAGAGGACATCAAGGGTGAAGATAATCCTAGAAAGAATGGTCACAAACTTCCTGGTAGCAAAAGAGATATTAAAAGGGAAAGGGGGAAAATATTAAGAATCTGCATCCAACAGGATGGGGTGCCTTAGATTTTTTCTTAGACAATTGGCAAATGGCTGGATAAATGGTGGTGCGTGAATGTAATAGAATGTCATTATGCTGTGTAAAATTACAAGAGAGATGATTTCTAAGAATCCTGAGCAGTTTGACCTGATACAAAGTAAAGTGACAGAACCAGGAGGACAGTTTATACAAGGACAAAAAAAAACTAATAAACTTGATCAATGCAATAGTCTTCCATCTTATCAAAAATAGAATTGAAAACAAATTCCTTGTAACAAGTATGTTTACTCAAGCAAAACACATTTTCTCATCAAATGGATACAAAAATATATTTTTCATGTCTGCACCCTAAAACTACCACTTCTCTATCAGAGGGAGATAGCATGTTTCATCATCAGTCCTGGCGTCAGACAGCCATTGTATTGGATCAAAGTTGTTCATTTTACACTACTGTTAGCATACAATTTGTTCTCCTGGTTTTGTTCATTTCATTCATCATCATTTTCTTAGTCTTCAAAGCTACTTGTCTTTACAATATTAATATCATAGTGTATAAATTGTTCTCATTCTGCTCATTTCACTCTATCAGTTCATATGAATCCTTCTATGTCTCTTTGAAATCATATATTTCCTCATTTCTTTCAGCACAAATAGTACTCCACATCGTATCTTACAATTTTATACAGCCATTCTTTAATTAATGGACATCACTTTAGTATTTAGTTTGGGGGAGGGGAGGTTAATCATCACCAAAAAAAGTTTTTAGAAATGTTATCTCTTTTATCTCTAGATCTGGCAGTGGTATGTATAGCTGGGTTCAAAAACATGCACTGTTCTGTAACTTTCTGTGTATAATTCCCAATTGCTTTCCACTATGATTAGATCCATTTCTTTTTTTAATAACATGACTAATAGCAAATGTTTTACATGATTGCACATATACAGCCTATATAAAGTTCTTACCTTTTTAGGGAGGTGGAGAGAGAGAATTTGGAACTCAAAAATTTTTTTAAATGAATGTTAAAAACTGTCCTTGCACATAATTAGAAAAAAATACTATTAAGAAATTAAAAAAATTATTAGACCCATCCACAGGCCCAATAGCACATCAGTATGCCTATTTTTCCCATAGCCCCTCCAATATTTACCATTTTTTGGTCATTTTTGCCAACTGATGATAGGTATTGAGATAGAATCTCAGAATTATTTTAATTTACATTTCTCTAATTAGTAATGATTTTTAGCTTTTTTAAAAATATGGTTATAAATAGCCTATGTTTCTTCCTTTTAAAACTACCTGTTTATATCCTTAGGCCATTTAGCAATTGGGGAATGACTCTTATTCTTATTCATTTGAATCACTTCCTTATATATCTTGGAAATAAGATATTTATCAGAGAAAGTTGCTGAAAAGATTTTTTGCCAGTTTCCCTTTTAATCTTAGCCTTCGTTAGCTTTGTGCAAAAACAAAAATGTCAATTTTATATATTCTAAAATCTTGAAATTCATGACCTTTTTTTGGCCTCTATATATATGAATTTTGTTAGAAAACTTTCTAGCCATCTCTTTCTCTACTCATTTCTGCCTGTTTTTCAGCCCTCAAACTCCCTCCCTTCTTCCAGTTTTCTAATTCTGTCTCCCTCTTACACACGCACACACGCACGCACCAATTTTATAGCCTGAACTGGAAATAGTGGGCATTCAACTACTAAGAGATTTTATCCTATGTAGCTGATGGGGACTGAGGCACTGGGACCAGAGGAAAGGGCATGACATGGGACAGGAGGAAGCAAGGATTAGGTCATACCCCCTGCTAAACTTGAACAATGGTCTTCTATGCCTCCCCTACCCTGGGAAACTGGGCTATGTTACTGTGACATTGTTTGAAATTTGTTAAGAGATTTGCATATATATTGAGCCTGGAGATGTTAGAACTCCTAGGGTCTGATGGCTTCCTTCTTTCTGTCAATATCCAACTGTCCATGACCCTTTCAAAAAGATGGCCATGGTAAAAACCCCGGAGAAGAAAAAAAGGAAGAAGGGAGAACTGCAGAGTTCAGTGCCTTTTGTGAAAACTTCTTGTGAAAACAAGTTCACATCCTTAAAACTAAAAAAACAAACAAAAAATGCTCTCTTTGAAACACAACTGCACTTCTCAAAAGAACTTCAAATCATTCAACAAATACTTACTGAACACTCTAGACCATGCATATAGAAGGTATACAAAGAAATAGAAGATAGTTCCTACTCTTAAGGAACTCACAATCAATTGAGGAAACTTGAAAAAAATTAAACAATAATGTATAGATGTAAATTATTAAGTACCACATGAGTAGTATTTCAGGAGTTCAGAGAAGGATGATTGTCTGGGGCATCTAGGTGGCACAGTGAATAGAGCACGGGCTCTGGAGTCAGGAGGACCTGAGTTCAAATCTGGCCTCAGACACTTAACACAAAAAACTAGCTTTGTGACCTTGGGCAAATCACAACCCCAATTGCCCTATATTCTCCCCTCAAAAAAGAAGGCAAAAAGAAAACAAACAAAAAATATGATTGTCAGTGTGGACTCTAGAAAGACATGTCCTGGTCCTTGAAGAAGACAAGAGATTTGAATGAGGAAAGATGGGGGAGGAATAGCAGTTGAAAGAGAGAACAGCAGGAAGGCTGGATCATAGAACCGGAAGGAAGCCTTAATTCCATTTCAAGGGGCCTGGGTTCCAAACCCAGCTCTACCCCTCATTAGTTCTGAGACTTAGGGCAAGTCACTTAATATCTCAAAGGCTCATTTCCTCAGCCTCAGTACTGTGGGTAATGATGCTTTCAAGTTCCTAGTTCAGACGGTGGTTCTGAGACTTGGACAAAGTGTTATGTAAAGTACTTAAGGCCCCATATAAAAGTGAGTTGTTATGATCAAGCATGAACAAGGGTTTATTAGTAAGGGGATGATGAATAATGAGGCCAAGACAAGGGGAGTAGAGGGCTTGTGTATGGTAATAGTAGAAGATAAAACTTCATGACCTTTTTTTTGCCTCTATATATATGAATTTTGTTAGAAAACTTTCTAGCCATCTCTTTCTCTACTCATTTCTGCCTGTTTTTCAGCCCTCAAACTCCCTCCCTTCTTCCAGTTCTCTAATTCTGTCTCCCTCTTACACACACACACACACACACACACGCACGCACGCACGCACGCACACACCAGTTTTATAGCCTGAACTGGAAATGGTGGGCATTCAGCTACTAAGAGATTTTATCCTATGTAGCTGATGGGGACTGAGGCACTGGGGCCAGAGGAAAGGGCACAACACGGGACAGGAGGAAGCAAGGATTAGGTCATGATAAAGTATTGAGAGCCACTTGTATTCTGCTTTAACAATATCCTATATAAAAAACTACAAAGTCGATAAGTTCATAAATTCAATGTGAGCACATCTTTTTAGGCAGCAAATTAATTATGTACAAAGGAATTTTAGCCATATATGTAAGATTCCTTAAGAGGAAAGCCTGACTCAAACTTTGGGAGACTTAGACTGGGGACGTGGAATAAGCTCTATCTAGGATCAGCAGACCTGGGTTGGAATTTCAGCTCAGCTGCTTAAAATGTTGGGGACCTTGGGTAAATCACTTCATGTCTCTCAGCCTCTCTTTTCCCATCCATAAAATGAGAGGCTTAAACTAAATGGTGTCTAAGGGGTATCATACCACTAAATATATGAGCTTACATCAATTTAAAATTATGCAAAGAAATGATGAATTTATTTGACTTCTGACTCAGCAATCCCAGTATCAGGCATATGCCCAAGAAAGACAAAGTCTGAAACAAATGTCCAAATATGAACACTGAAAGATTCATAGCAGTACCTGGATTCAAACCCACTTCCTACACCAAGCCTGCTGGCATCCCCAGCAAACCACTAACACAAACAGTTACTGGGATAATATTTTTAAAAATAAAAAAATATATCCTTGAGCAGAAATATAACATGCTTGACTCATTTTCCTGAGTTCAAATCTGGGTTCAGACACTTCACTAGCTGTGGGACACTAGGCAAATCACTTAACCCTGTTTGCCTCAGTTTCCTCACATGAAAAAATTGGGGATAATAATAGCATCTTTACTGCTTTTATCATAATAAAGAACAAAATGGGTGCGCATCAATTAGGAAATGACTGAAAAAGTGATAATATGTAAATGGAATGGAATATTATTATGCACTAAGACACAATGAATCTGAGAAATTCAAAAAAAGTTGGAAGACCTTTAAGAACTGATTCAAGTCAAGTGAATTCAACAAGCAGTTATTAAGCTCTTACTATGTGCCAAGAATTGTACTAAGTGTTAACACTGCCCCCTTCCCCCATGAAAAAAAGACAGTCTCTGCTCTGGAGGAGTTTATAGTCTAATGGAAGGAGACAACATTCAAACAACTATGTACAGACAAGACAAACTGGAAATAAGCAAGAATAAGACTAAGGGGGATTGGTAAAGGCTTAAGAGAAGTTGAAGAAGGTTTCATAAAGAAGGTGGGATTTTAGTTGGGATTTGAAGGAACCCAGAGAAACGAGGCAGCAGAGAACAGGAAGAATATAATTCCAAGAATGGGAGATGGCCAGTGAAAATCCTCAGAGTGGAAAGATGGAATGAATGTCTTGTTTGAGGAACAAGAATCTCAGTGTCACTGGATCAAAGAGTATATGGGAGTAAGAAAGGTAGAAGACTAGAAAGGTAGGAAGGGGGCAAGTTATGAAGAACTTTGAATGCCAGATCATGAAAATGATAAGGAATCACTGGAGTTTACTGAGTAGGGAAATAGCATGGTCAAACTTGCACTGTTAAATTGATATGTAAAGACTGATGGTGAGTATGGAAGTTAGGACAATGGTTGGGGCTACATAAGTAGATCTGAGAATTGTTAGCATTAGTATAATAATTGATGGGTTCAAGTATATTGTCCTTGATGACTTCATTGAAAAAAGTTGCATAAAAGAAATCTTCAGGGACATAGGTGGCTGGAAAAGGAGGTGGGGTGGTAATGTAGCAAATATAAAAGGATCTAAGAGATGGACAGCCCAATCATTGCTCTCATGCCCATAAAATATTAAAGGAATAATAAGCGATCCTCCAGAGGACTGGGTAAATATTTCATGGAAGATATAAAGAAAGATGTGGATATGCATATCATATTGATGGTTTTAGGTGTGTTTTTTGAAAGATCAAAGATTCATCAAAATATCAAATTATTTTTAAAATATAGCCTGAGGAATTACTGTTGGAAAGATGCACAAGAACTCCAAGACACTGAAAATTCTGAGTCATATGACCAGCAAGATGATGGAATAGTGCTTTCAACAGCCCAAAGACCTCAGAAAAAAGGAATTGTGCCAAAGATAGAGTTTTTAAAGCTACATCCACAAAATCAGAAGACAAAAATCCCCGCAAAAGATTTTTAAAAGGTGAGGAAAATCAGAAAATTTAAATATTTAGAGCTCCAAAATAGGACTGATATCTCCAAACCACTCTACACACTAGCCCCAGGGAACACACATACCTTGCAGGTTTATGACTAAGGGCCAGCTCTCAGGATTTCTGTTCATTCATTCCCTTATTCTGGCAATGCTTCAGCATAATGATGACTCCATGTGGCATCCAATGCATGGAGCTTGGGAAGTTAAAGGGTCAGCGATTGAAGGAGGGGGCAGGGAATGTGGACAAAGTAGAGCACAGTGCAGAGCCATAGCATAGAAGGGAAAGTGCCTCAGCACCTGTGGGGAAGGCAGCTGAACTCCCAGCTGGGACCAATCTTCTACCCCTAGACTTTACCCTGGGCTAGGACCTAGGCCTCACTGATTCCCATACCCTCAAAGGTGAAGAGACCAAGGATAACTAGCGTCTGAGGCTAAGGGGTCTGGCTACAGTGGAAGCAGACATTAGGAGACCACCTTCTCCAGGAAAGGCTTGAAACTGCCTAGGCAGCATCCCGTCCCAGGAGAGGGTAACCATCAATCAGAGTACTAAAAGGGACATAGAAATAGATACAGGACAGTGGTTCTCAACCTTCTTAATGCCACAAACATTTAATACTTGTATATGGGCATATCTGCATGTGGGCGGACCCTACTGGAGACAGATAGAAGAGCAGTGTCTTGGTTCCTAAGACCATCGGAAATAAGTGTTTTCTGATAGTCTAAGGCGACCCCCGTGAAAGGGTCGTTGGACCCCCAAAGGGGTCACGACCCACAGGTTGAGAACCTCTGATATGGGACAGCATGGCCTGAGGAATAAAGAGTGATTACAGATGGGCAAGAGGCAGGATGCAGTAGTTAGGTGGTACATGGATAGAATTCTAGGTCTGGAGTCAGGAAGACCAGAATTCAGATTTAATCTCTGACACGGCCCTGGCCCTCTTTTCATATCAGTTTATTCATTTGCAAAATGAGCTAGAATAGGGAATGTCACATCACTCTTGTATCTTAAGAAAACTCCAAATGGAGTCACAAAGAGTCAGACATGACTGAAAAAAAAAAACAACGAGGGACAGGACTGGACCTCATGACTTCAAAAATGTAATACTACTTGACATTAACACTACTTCTAATAGCATTTCTTTCTTCATGAATTGATACTTCTAATAGCCAGGCAGAGTAGAAAATAGGAAAGATGAGGCTAAAAAAATAAGGTAGTAACACAAATCAAATTGAAGGACCCAAATTTGGTACTTCAGAAGCCTTACCTTCCTCACAGAGAGAATAAAGAAACAAGTAAGTTTATAGCACATGAATCAGAAAATAAAAATCAGAGTCAATAAGAAAGGAAGAGAAATAATAAGAACAAAATAAGGGAGACTTACAAACGTAGCAAAAGAATGCGCCTTCCATGCTCAAAGAATCCTGGTTCTAGACCCGGCAGGGATCTCAGAATCCATCTGGTCCAATCATCTCATTTTACAGTTGAGGAAACAGGTTCACAGAAATCAAGTGACTTACCAAAAGTCACTTGAAATAAGAAGTGAAAGGAAAATTGGAGCAGTTTTGAGCTTCTTACTTAACTTAGAAGGAGAAAATATAGGTCAAAAGAAGGGGTTCTTTGAAAAGACTAACAAAGCCAATAACTTGATCAAAATCAGTATAAACTGATAAAAAGCAGGGGAGGAGAAATAAAATTATCAAAATACAAGTGATTAAGATAAAATCACAGCAGAGAAGTAAAAAGAAACATAAAATTATATCCTATTGTTTCAGGCAAGGATTAGATCTGACTTAATGTAGCATTTTGAGTCTTGGTTTTCAAGTATGATCAATACAAATTTTTAGAGTCTTTATCCTAACTCCTACTGATGTATCATATCCTCAGAGTTTGTCTACATCTCCTCTCTAAAGGTTCTAAAGGTACCCTGTCCCCCAACAGATTGGAGGTCATTAATATCATTGGCAGGAGCCCCCACTGGTATGCTTTTCCCTCATTAAGATAATCAGTTTAGGGGTGGCTAGATGGCACAGTGAATAGAACACCAGCCTTGGATTCAAGAGGACCTGAGTTCAAATCCAGCCTTAGATACTTAACACTTACTAGCTGTGTGACCTTGGGCAAGTCGCTTAACCCCAGTTGCCCAGCCTTCCCCTCTCCAAAAAAGAAAAAAAAAGATCAGTTTAGAATTAATTTAGTCAGGTACCCATAAATTGCTGTTAGAAATATTTACTAGTTGGTAGTTTGGCATGTCTGCATATTATATAATAGGTACAAAACACCCCCCCTAAAATCTGTGGCACACTCTCCTACAAGTACATAATAAGTTCAGGGGAAAGTGGGCTCAAGTTTAGAAAGCCCAGGGATCAGAGGAGTAACACACAGCTCCTGATTGATGGAAACTCTTTTCTCCCATTAGTGAAGTGCTCAAGAATCTGTGTCCATCTGTCCTTGATTCTTTGAGTTGATCTGGGGACACTACTAAGAAATTGACGGGAAGATGATATGTTTACAATCTTCTGGTTGCCTAAAAGCTCGTGAGGTCTTTCTCTAGACAAAGGGGGTAGAAGAGAGGGAACTGGCAAACAATGAAGCCAAGGCCTCTCCACCCCATGGAAGGTCTTCAGCAGGAGTTATTCTGGAAAGACAAACCTGCTCTAGTTTCTTGAATGAAGTTTGACCAAGTTTCCTTGGCTTATCCATACAGGGTTTTTGTGCAGTATCATTACAATTTAAAGGCTTTTGCATACTTACTCTAAAGCAGCAGTTCTCAACCTGTGGATCGCAGCCCCTTTGGGGGTCGAACCGGGGTGGTCTAAGACCATCAGAAAACACATTTCCAATGGTCTTAGGAATCGAGACACTGCTCCTCTATGTCTCCAGGCGGGTCCGCCCACATGCAGACACTCCCACATACAACTATTAAAGGGTCGCAGCATTAGGAAGGTTGAGAACCACTGGTCTAAAGCTTATTATTAAATTTATTGACTGGGCACTTTGTCACTTATTTCAAGTGAAGTGAGGGGGGAATAAATACCTTATACCCTTATACAGAGCAGTTGTTTTGTTGAGATACAATGGGTATATCTCTTGAGGGATGGCACAAAGATGTATCAGATGTGCAACTAACTTCCTATGGTTTTGCGGTTCCTTTGAGAAGATGTACTTAGTAACCCCAGGTGTAGGGGGCTACTGACACTCCCTCCCTCTCTGCAGTTGGGTCACAGAGTCCAAGTAAGGTTCTGGAGATTGTGCCATTGACTGGGTGAGAAATATTATACTCAAAGGAAGATATAATTCCATAGCATAGCAACTCCTTCACCTTTCACCTCCAGTCCCATTGGAATAGTGTTAGCCTACGGTTCCATATCCAAGAGTAGGACATTATCCTCTCCTGCTTGTACCATCATTCCTGGGTTGGAGTGGTCATACTGACATTCAGTTATTTTGATCACAATTGCCCACTCCTTAGTACAATGGAAACATAGGCTCCACAGTTGGTGTAGTTCACCCGTATGAGAACTCTAGCAGCGATCTGGTAGAGGATGCTGATCTGGAACTATGTGTCTGTGCTGGTGACTACCTGTGGCATCAATCTTGCCATGGAGACATCTAGATATTTTCTAAAGGATCAAATGCTTCTTGCCCTCTGCTGGTCTCTGAGTATAACTGATGTTTTCAGTGTCCCCATTCAGTGTTTCCAGTTCTGTTTTGCACAGTCTCCCTGTATTCTCTCTCTTGAGTGCCTCTCAGACAACCTCACTTCCTGGTGCTCCCTAAGCCTCCCTCTTCACAGATTGCTTCCTCCTAGCTGCATTATTTGGACCAAAGATACAGAGTAGAATGAACCACCTCCCTAATGACATCCAGGGAGAAATGAAAGAATCATGTTTCCAGGCTTCAATTTGTATTATAAAGTGATAGTCCCCCCCAAAAAATTATTTGATAATGGTTAAAAGAGAAAAGATCAGCGGAATCATGAAGTATACTAGCTAGCCAAAAATCAGAGACATTCAAATGCAATAGCTCAGCATTTGATGAACCTGAGAACATAAAGAATTTGGAAACAAACTTTTTGTTTGAGAAGAACTTGTGGGAAAATTGAAAAGCAGCTTGGCAGAAAGTAAAAATTTGGACTAACATCCTACAGCACATATCACAGAAAGCCTAACACTTGATATAAAAGTCACACCATAAAAAACTCAAGAAGGAAGTCAGGTGCCTTTCATAGCTATTGTTAGAAGAATTAATTCTTAACCAAACAAGGCATAGAAGAAATCACTAAATAAACAAATAATTCTGATAACATGAAATGAAAAACCTTTTGTCTTAAATGCAGCTAAGAGGGAAACCATTGGGGGTGGGGGAAGGGGAATCTATTCATCAAATGTCTCTGATATCCAAGATATATAGTAAATTGACAAAAGTATATAAGATCAAGAGCCGTTCTTTATAGGATAAATGGTCAAATGATATGAACAAACAATTCTCAGAAGAACTGAAAACTGTGAATAGCTATATGAAAGCTTTCTCCACTTCCCTAACACCGAGATAAATGAAAATCAAAACACCTCCTAATATTTTATCTCACACCCATCAAATTGGCAAAAATTCTAAAGGATAGAAATAATCAATGTTGGAAGAGTTAAAGATGGGTACACTAATATACCATTAAGTGGGGAATTGATCTAATAGGAATTTGTGTATATGAAAATGCAGAATAAACATAAAGAGAACAAATACAGAGCAGTTAATTTCAAGGTAGTTGGAAAGGGAAAGGGAAAGCTTCACATAGAATATCGTGCTTTAGTTGTACACTACAGGAAGATAAGAATTCCATGAGGTAAAAGATGGTGAAGGAAAGCATTCCAACGAGTAAGGAGAATAACTGAGAAAAGTTAGGAAGTAGTTGGACAGATGGCTCCCTATGGTGAGTACTTAACCATTTCATTTTATTTTCACTACGCCTAATAAAAAAATATGTAGCTACAGTACATTGATTCCCTGTTGTGGCAAATGTAGGATGTCATTCAACAGAGAAAGGAAAATCCAGATGCCAGTTCAGGAGAAAGCCATATATTTTTTAAAAATTCTGACCACCATTTTATCATCCCCTAATCTGAGTTCACAATTTGACTAGTGTGAGTTTTGATTTGCCCAGCTACTGGGAGTCATGTGACTTCATCGTATAGGAGATTATTTTGAATATATTTCAATCAGATTCTGATGAGATCATTTGCCTAGTAACAAATATAGAGCCACCTGATGGATAAATCACATATTATACTCCCTTGCTGGATAATTAACAGTGACAAGCTACATTTCTATAGGCTTAAGAAAGGCAGCATTTGAATGAAAATTCCTTAATTATGCCTTCATTCAATACCACTCATTACTCCATACTCCATTCCTAAGTGTCACATTGTGACAAAATGAAAACACAGACCACAGGTATCATAAAAAATTAAACTTATTATGCTGGGATCCAGAGTCCAAAACTAGTATGAACTGGTAGAAATTACAGAGAGGGGAACGTAGGCTCCATATTGAGAAAATCTCTCTAATAATTAGGGCTATCCAAAGATGGAATGGACTACCTTTCTAGATAGGTTTCCCCTCACCAGAAGCCCTTGAACAAAGTCTAGATGTCCACTTGTCAGAGATGTTATTGAGGAGATTCCTAATTAGGTATGAGTTGAAATAGATGACCTCTAAAATCCTCATTCTGAGATTCTGTGATTCTGTGGAGCAAAAAGGAAATCAGAAATAAGCTTGGATCTCTGGAAGTACTAAAAGGCATAGAGTGGTTTCTGCATCACAATTTGAGACCCTGTCTCTCAGAAGACCCCCCACCACTGGACAAGCATTTGTCTAGTCAAATTTAATTGAAATTGAAGCCACCAGGCAATGTTCAATGAGACAGTATTTATATTCACACTGGGAGGTGATGGTGGCTTTTACCCTCTGCTCTTTCATCTGAAGCAATATTCTTCTGGATTTACTTCATTCCTTAAAACATAGAGGTTTTTGCCATTTAAACATTTGCATAGCGTAGGTTTACTGTCAGGAACATATATCTGCAGATTCTGGGGGAGGCATGAGCTGTTTCCAACATTTCAGGCGAACAGAGAGAAAACAATCTGAAGAAAGGAAGGAAGAAATGTTGAGAGGAGAGAATGGTGAACAGCTTTTTCTTTTTTAATGAGTTATTTTTTAAAATGAGAAAAATATATCAATCATAAAACATTACTCTTTATTGTCATCAAAATTACTGGAGTTCACAGGGTGTGAGTGTGTGTGTGTGTGTGTGTGTGTGTGTTGTGTGCACTCACGTGGTGTGCTTCCTTGGCTGGTTGTTCTGCATGACATATGTCATAAGATGGGACGGTTGCCATGGTAATCACTCTCTTTACTGAAATATTTAAAGTAACAAATTACATATAAACCTATGCAAAACTGGTCATGCCAACTTGTGGGCTCTGTTTGCTATGTATTATTGCAGCCAATGCAGGCATGAACAGAAGGGGTGGGGGTCCCTTTGTTATACTTTTAAATTTCATTGTAGAAATCAAGACCCTTTACTGAAAATCAACCTTTCCATTCATTTGCACCTCATAAACTCTCTCAATGTCTGAATTAGGAGTAGATCCCATGATCCTACATTTAATTTGTCTTTTTCTGAGCTTGTAAATCAAAACATACCAATAATATTCATGAGATCAAGAAGAGTTTGGGCCATTCATAGAAGCTAATTTGGGACCAGAAGTTGTAGTCAACTTGATTATTCATGGGAATTCACAATGGGAAGTGGGGTGCAAGGGCAAATCGTATACCTGAGATCCACGGATCATCTGAGAGCCACTAATTACAACTTGTATCTTCCGTGGTCCCCTAACTCTTCTTCCCTCCTCTTCCTTCCTTTGGTTCCAGCACACATACATGTACATACACACATATATTTATATATATATATATATATATATATATATATACACAACACACAGGCACACACACACTCTCCAGTAAAGAAAGACCAATTCCTCCCTCTATTAGAATAGAGGATCTCAAGAGATAGCACCAATTAAACTCCAATTCAATTCAACAAGCATTTGTTGAGTACCTATTAATATGCTTGTACTATAAATGGGCATATGTGATAGGAAGACTCAACAAAATTATAATTTATAATTCTGATAATTCTGAAATTATTATCTCCATACTGGACTTATCTTCACTTACGCCTCCCTGCCCATGGTGGCCAAGGAAAGAGACCAAGTAGCATGCTTCTTGTTTCATGTTGCCCCTCTCCAGGTTTTCCTACTCATGCCCATGCCAGTCATTTGCCTCTTCTCCTATGAGCTTCACTTCATCTTGATATACAGCCTACCTAGACCCTGCTGGCTATTCTTTGTTGCCTTCTGGGTCATCCTTTTCCTTTTCCTTATTTTTTAAAAAAATATTTCTTTATAATTAATTTAACAAACTTGAAAATTTTAATAGGCAACAAATAGAAAAGATTTTATATGAAACTGTGAGCTTTTCTTAAGTACATTTTAAGTATGTTATATTTAAAGTCAAAATAACAAACCAGCTGCTTGTCTCTGTCCCCTTCTGAACTTCCTTCTGCTCTCTTCTGTTCCACTGATAGCTCTTTTTTTCTGTGACTATCACTATCCTACAACTCCATCTTCTCCGATTTCCCTCTCACAAATAGAAGCCCTCCATCCTGGAAATGTCTCGTTCTCACCCCTAGTCCATCAGTTTTTTAACAAAAGAGATCTTTCCCTGTGTCTCACTCCTCCTAAAAACAATTCTTTATCCTCACTACAATCACCAATTGTTCCATCCATCCCTATTTTCCCACCCTCTTTCTGACTTCACTTTCCTCTTTGCAAAATCTTTACCCTACAGTGAACTAGTTCAGCTTTACACTTGAGACCCTTGATTCTTGCCTTCTCACCTTTTCCAAACCCCAATCCTGGATTACTCCCATCATCTATCCTCTCTACTCCTCAATGGAGTAAGTCATATCACTCCATTGACCGAATCAATTACAAATGTATGTATCAAATGGGCCCTTAATGATGCTCAGTCATCATCTGTTCTTCCCTGATTGACTTTCCCTTTCACTCCCCACAGTATCTGGATCAAATATTTTCTTCTCACATCTCTTTAGACCACTTCTCTTCTTTATCTCTCAGTGTTGACTTTGAGGTCTTCATATTTTACTGGAAAAAAAAGATACCATCCATTGGGAACTCCCTCTTCTATTGCATTCTATATTTTACATCATTTTATCACCCCCCACTCTCTCCTTTATTTCAATCTAGATGTCCCTTCTCCCTCTGTGTGCTCAGTCCCAGTCTGTCCCATCTCTTCTAGATCATCCCCTCTAGCTTACTAATTTTCAAAATCTCACCTAATGGATTCTTCCTTCATGCTTACACACATGCCCAGATCTTCCTCATGCCTAAAACCAAACAACCCCCCCCAAACAGACTTTTATTTGATCCTACTGTTCTCTCAAGCAAATCACTTAGATCTCTGTTCTTTTACAAATGCCCAGAAAAATCTGTCCACACTCCTTGCTATCACTTTCTCACTTCCCATTGACTTCTCAACCCCTTTGAATCTGACTTCTGATCTCTCATCACTCAAAGGAAACTTCTCCCTTGAAGTTTTCCAGTGATCTCTGACATTTATTACCTATGTGACCTTGGGCATGTCACTTAACCTTCCTGTGTCTCAATTTCCTCATCTATAAGATGGAAGAATTAGAATAGAAGATCTCTGAGGTATTTTCTAGGCCTAGATTGATCTTACATTGCTAAATGACCTTTCTCAATCATCATTTTTCTTGCAACATTGAACTATCGATCATTCTCTCCTCCTAGCTACCATCCTTTCCCTGAGTTTTCATGCCATTGATCTCTTCTTGGTTCTCCTCCTTTCTCTCTGAAGCTATGCTGCTTCTTAGTCTTCATTTCTGGATCACGTTTAAATTCATGGACCACAGGGTTCTGTACTAGGGCCTCTTGTCTTATAACAGCTAATATTCAAATAAAGCTTTTAAATTTGCAGGGGGCTTTACAAATGTTATCTCATGTTATCCTTTCAACAACCAAAAGGAGACAAGTGGTATCATTATCCACACTTTATAGAAGAAGAAACTTGAGCAGACTTGCCCAGGATCGCACATCTTGTAAGTGAGGACAGATATGAATTCAGATCGTCCTGACTCCAGGTCCCACAGTCTGTCCACTGCACCAACTAGCTGCGTGTCGGCATCTTTGTTCTTCTGCCACCAACAGGACCAGGAGTCATGCGAGTGGCATCACTTTCCAGACCATCAGTCTTGCTTCCAGCCCAGGCCTCACAGCTATCATCCAAATAAGTATCTCTGTCTGGCCATCCCCATCAATGGCTAATCAGCTTCCACACACAGGACAGGCCAACCAGCATAGATGGAATAGCAAAGAGATGGGAGACAGCAGGTACTGGACAAGTCAAACCACCATGACCAACCTGGCCACCATTTCCTCTTGGATCCAGATTGAGACATCCCAAGATACCGAGCCCAAGAGACTTGGAAATAGACTTTAGCCTAGTGACCCTCAGTCATCATACTGGGAAGCCATCTTGATGGCTATCTGACCTATCGGCTACTCCTGAAGATAACATAGCCACAACTACTGAAGACCCAGAAATGAAAGCATTTGTCACAGAAGTCCTTGGCACTGTCAAATGGTCCATCATCTAAAAATGACTATCATCTTATCAGTGAGAATGGTATTAAAGAAGATGTATTAACATCTGCTTTCAAGCTGTACTGTAAGGAGCATGAGACTTTAACATTTGACTGGCAGTTGGAGCCTTCCATATGTGCTGATTTCCCCCATTTGTACATGAGCTCCTTGATAGCAGGGTCTTGCTTTCTCTTTGTATTCCCCAGAAGCTTACATACAGGAAGCACTTACTAAATGCTTCATTCTTTGCCACCTTAAAAAGAGCTATATTTTTCTACATATTTGTAGTTTTGATGAGGCCCTATTTCTCCTTCACTTTAATCTCCCTCTGAATCCCTGTTTTCTCCTTTCCCTCTTGAGTGAAATGTATAATCTAGAGGTGGGGAACCTGTGGTCTTGAGGCCACATATGGCTCTCTAGGTCCTTGGGTATGGCCTTTTGACTGAGTCAAAGTTTTACAGAACAAATCCTTTTATTAAGGGGATTTGCCCCATGAAGTTTGGATTCCATCAAAGGTTCCCCATCCCTGGTATAATTCAATGTTAGTCATGAAAACGAATTCCCAAATCAGAAAAAGTTTTAGAAAAAAATTTTATTGGGTTATTTGGTGAAGGAGAAAGCCGGCAAAAGGTATTGTTCCTCCGGAGTCTTTGTGAGATTGATTGCATAGAGTTCAAAGGTATAAGGATATTTGCTTAATTGGCCTTACATAGGCAGTAGGTAGTTTCCAGAGAAGGGCATTTTGGGATGTTTATCAACCATCAAAGTATAGACATTAAAATCTGGGGAAGCCAAAACACAAGCTTTGGGTGGACCAAAAACAAAACCTGGTCGGGATCTAAGTATTCTCTGCAGCCACCCATATCCCTTAAGGTTAGCCTGACCCCAGAGGAACATCTCTAAGGTTAGCCTGACCTCTGCAGTAAGCTTTTGGGTTAGAAATTGTCTAGTCACATAAAGCTTGGTTCAAACAATATTAATAAAGGATGAATAATAAAACATTTTCCTCACACCAACTTGTCTTCTTCCTAATTTTGACCAGTTTTGATGAGAGCACATTTCAAGTGTCAGCTACTCCCCGCCCCCTTCACTTTTCCTTGTCTATATAGGTGTCTACCTGTGAACTTCGATCACATGAGATAATTTTTCCTTAACCTTTTTTCCCTCTCCCAGGTGCTCTTCTTCCCCTCACTTTCCATTCTTGTTGGGGTTTTTTTGTGGTGGGGGAGGAGGAGAAGGCAGGACAATTGGGGTTAAGTGACTTGCCCAAGGTCACACAACTAGTAAGCGTTAAGTATCTGAGGTCAGATTTGAACTCAAGTCCTCCTGACTCCAGGGCGGGTGCTCTATTCATTGTGCCACCTAGCGGCCCACCATTCTTTTCTTAAGATCATCAAGACATAACAGAACCACTCTGGGGCCTTGTCTAATTTGATTCCCTCTTTGACCCCAGATGATGACAGAATCCTGAGAGAACATGTGTATTTTCTTCCCATTTTTGAACATAAGCAGCCTATTCTCATTTAGTCCTTTTTTAAATTGTTCATTCATGCTTACTTTTTGTGTTCCGCTTGACTCCTGTATTTAGAGTTCATGCTTTCTTTGCCACTCTTATCTTTTCATCAGGAATGGTTGGAAGCACTCCATTTCATTAAAGATCCATTTTTCTCTGTAGGCTTATACTCAGTTTTGCTGAATAAAATATTCTTGGTAATAAGTCCATGCTCTTTGCCTTCTGGAATATCCTATTCCAAGCTCTCTACTCCTTTATGATGGTGTCTGCTAAATCACATGTGATCCTTATTATGATTCCTCCTTGGTACTTCAGTGCTTTCTTTCTGACTGCTTTTGGCATTTTTGGTTTGACCAGGAAGCTCTGGATTTTGGTTATGAGTTAGGTGTAGTTGCCTGGAAAGTATTCTTAAATTATATCTGTTCTATAGAAAAGACCTCTATCCTAGGTCTAGTTTTGCTATTCACTTGCTAATACAACTTAGGGCAAGTCACAACCTCTCAGAGTTTCAGTTTTCTTATTTGCAACATGAGAAGACTAGACTGACTGATATTTTTTTAGCTCTGATATTCTGTAAGTGAATTGGAAAGTTCAAGGTACAGTTGAGATCAAGATTTCAAATTCCTTACAAGCACTACATTTTGCTAAACCAGGATATTTAATGTTAGCAGAAGAAGTAACTGTATAGCTAATATCCATTTAAATTCATATGGCACTTTATAGATGAAAAATGCTCCACATACTGCCTTCAGGTATTGAAAGGGCCATCATGAAGAGGGCAGAAACAAAGTATTATGGGAAAACAACTCTCTCACATTGCAAATGAGAAAACTCTGATACAACTTGCTGACCAGCATGCACTGTCTATCAGTCTCTTCCAGCTCTAAATTGATCATCAGATAGTTTCAAAGAGTGATATCAAGAAAAATTCCTAACAATGAGAACTACTCAAAACTAGAATGGGTTCCTTCCAATGGCAAGGAGGGTCCCTTTCAATGGAGGTAGGTCTTCAAGCAAAGTCTGGATGTCTGCTGGTTGGGGTAAATTATTAAGGGGAGTCCTTGGCCTGTTAAGTCTCTTCTGGATCTGAGATTCTATAACACTTTATTTGATCCTGACAACCACTCTATGAGGCAGGTACTTCAAATATTTTCATTTTACTTATGAGGAAACTGAGGTTCAGAGGACTTGTATGATTTGCTCAAAATCACAGTTTACAAGTATCAGAGAAGGGATTCAGACGCTGGTCTTATGATTCCAAGTCCAGTACTTTTTTCGTGTTGGTTTTTTTTTTTCCTGCTTGTGAACCCAATAGAATGAGTAACTATTTGGGTTTAGCACTCTTTTGTTTCTCTCTCTTCTTGATAGAAGATAACGCTTGAACTTTGAGCATGAATTAAACATTTTATTTATAAATGACTTGGAGTTTTAGGAATACCTATAAATAATAAGTATGGGGGGCAGGTAGGTGGTGCAGTGAATAGAGCACCGGCCCTGGAGTCAGGAGGACCTGAGTTCAAATCCAGCCTCAGACACTTGACACACTAGTTGTGTGACCTTGGGTAAGTCACTTAACCCCAACTGCCCTCCAAAAAAAAGGCAAAAAAAAATGGTAAGTACGACTGTAATTCTTTAGCACTTAAAAAAAAAGTAATTTCCCTCATAAAACAAGCACTTTACTCCCAAAGGGGTATTTTATTTACTTTAGCCTACAAGTATCAATAAAAGTATGGAGAATTTTGTTTTAAAAAATCTAAGAGAATAATCTACTATAACTGAACAAAAAATTATCTTAAAGCCTTGATATTCTTAGCTCAGAAAAATCACAATCCAATGCGTGTTCAAGAAAAGTTATTACCTCAGAATATGAATCATCATGGTTTTCCTGCCTACTCCAATTCCTCCAATTATATCTTTTTTTTCTTTTTTACAAGTAGTTGGCAGTCTATTATTCCCAATTAGCACCAGAAAGCTCTAAATGACCTAATGGAGGCAAACATCCATGTCTTTGGAAAAGGATCGAAAAACTTAAGTGTGAGTGAGTTGCTTACATCCAAATGGATGTAAAAGGAAAGAAACCTTTCCTTTCCTTTCGGTTGACCACAGACAAATTCAAGCAGAGTAAGTCCTCCTGGCATGCACATGACTTCACCTTCCTGAGGAAAATCACTAGTGCACTGAGGTCAGAGTGAGCACTAGCCCCCACCTTCTCAGACTTATTCCACATCATTTCCCTTCATGCCCTCCATGTTGCAGCCAAGCTTGTCTCTATGCTGTACCCCAGACTTGGCCTTTTTATCTCACTTTGTGTCTGGAAGAAGTTTTCCCCCATTTGAGGAACATATTCCCTCCTCACTTTCATCTCTGAGAATACTTAGTGTCTTTCAGGGCTCAAGAAGGCTGTCACTTCTGAAGGAAAACTTTCCTGGTCTCCCCTGGTTATCAGAGACATCTATCTCTACAAAATATCCTGTATTTATTTATCTGAGTATAGCCTAAATCCTTTCAGGAGAACTTAAGTTCTTTGAGGACTGGGTCTGTTTTTCATAGACTCAAAGATCTAGTGGTAGAAGGACTCCGGAGGCCATCCAGTCTAGACTCCATATTTTATAGATAAGAAATGCAATTACCCAAGATCACACCGGCAATAGGCATACCAGTGGTATTTGAACCCAAATGCTCTGCTTTTAAAGCCAGTTTTTAAAAGGCCAGTTTTTAAAATCTCCCCTGATGAGATTCCCTGATGAGACTTCATAGAAACTGAGGTCTTTATCCCAATTCCTGCTTTAGCTCCAGGATAATTACTACTTCTCCTCAAGGTTCTAGGGGTAGTCCTAAAGGTACTGGGATTTTCTCTTAATATCATTAGCTCCCCATTCTGATGTTTTTCTCAATATTAAGCACTAGTGATTAGTGTCCCAGAATCATTTAACCAGTTAGCATAAATTAACTTTTACAAAGGGCTATTTACTGAAAGGATATAGAACAGAAGTTTTAAAAGTATTCCTCTTCCCAGCACCAGGGGGTATGCTCTCCCCTGCACCACCCCATTCCCTAGAGAGAGTGGGCTTAATCTTAAAGCAGCTGCTAAAAAGCATTCAGCCCCACTAAGTTTACTTCCTAATGTGACAAACTGATGAACAAGTTGCTCTTAATTTCTCTTGGTTTCCTTTGAGCCGCTGCCATGTTGAGTAAAGCAGGTTGCTCAAGAGTTTGATCTTTACAAGGTTTTGCTGTCCACAAAATCCATGGGCTCCAGCTCCCACTGTTTTGGTCACCTGATCTTTCAAAACTCACAAGATCACATACAACATAGTCTCATACTGCTTTACCTAAGAGCAAGAAGGAACAAACGGGAAAGAAGCAAAGTACAGAGGCTCCTATTCATGGTCTTCATGTCAAACCAAATGGAAAGATGAACACCCAAGGCCCACCCAGAGACTTACATGTTTTCTTCACTCAAATCAGCCAGACAGGAAAAAGGCAAGGGAAGAGAGAGAAGGGGGGAGGGCACATTTCTACCACAAGTGTCTTTTTTCTACATAGAAGCCAACCAAAAAGGTCCTAAAGGTAAGCAGCTAGGAAACAATCAGAATACCTGCTCATGCTCTGAATCAGGAAGGGAAGCCCTTCCAAAATCCCCATCCCTGTTTCTAGACAGAATACCCAGCTTGTTCCTCATGGACTTGCAGGACATAGTTTTATGCTGGGTCTTTTTACACATGATTCTATGATCCCAGAAAAGCTTCCTCGGTTTCCTTCATCTCTATCTCAAAATATCTGTGTCCTGATCTATAGTCTTCTCTTTCCTTCTGTCCCTGAGGAAGAAGTTTCCCTCCTCCTTTCCTAGGCTAGTCTCATTTATCTGGACTTGATCCCATATCCTTCCAGCTCTTTTGGGACCTTGTTCCCTAAATTGTCTCTTTTCTCTTCTAATTTCAACATCTCCCTCTCCACTAACACCTTTCCCTTAAGCTTGAGTAAAATGCTCAGATCTCCCCATCATAAACAAAGGAATTCTCTCACTCACTAAGCCTCCAGTTACTGTCTTACAATGCATGCTTCATCCATTTACCACTATACTTCAAAGGAGGAGATCACATCCACTACCCCTACTTCCTCACCACCCACTTGCTCCCCATCCCTCAACAATCTGGCTTCAGTCTCCATATTCCACTTTATTAAAGCTGTTACTAAAGTTGTTTTCTTGAATGCTGCCAACCTTTCAATCAGTACATCCAATGAATGTCCTTTTCTCAGTGCTCAGCTTCCATGCACATTATTGCAGCTCATGGCGTTACTGACCACTCTCTTCTTGAAACTCAGTTTTCTTGACTTCTGAGGCCCTGTGCCTTCCTGGTTCTCTTCCTGCCTCTTTGCCTACCCATTTTCTGTATCTCACGTTAGTTATTCCCCTTTTCTCTGCTTCCCTGTAAATAAGTTTCCTCCAAGGTTCTGTGCTCAGACCTCTTCTTCTCTCTTTCTACCCTTTAAGAAACTGGAACTGAATTCATAAGACTAGGGTTCATACCCCAGCACTTCCATTTATATTGTTGCCTTGAACAAGTCTGACCTCAGTGAGCTGCACTTACCTCATGAATAATAAATGTAACATGAAAAATAAGGGAATGGTCGGTAACATTCTACCCGTCTCAGAGTGTGGTTGTAAGAAAAGTAATTAATGAAATGTAAAGCATTATATAAATACTTTATTATATAATTGTTGTTATTATTCAGCCATTTCAGTCATGTCCTTTTCTTTGTGATCCCATTTGGGGTTTTCTTGACAACAATACTGGAGTGCTTTGCCATTTCCTTTTCCAGCTCATTTTACAGATAAAAAGACTGAGGCAAACAGGGTTAAGTGACTTGCCCAGGGTCACACAGGTAGTAAGTGTCTGAGGTCAGATTTGAACTCAAGAAGAGGAGCTTTCCTGACTCCAGCCCTGGCACTCTATCCATTAAGACAACTACCTCCCTTTATTATTTAACACTTTATTCATCATACAAATGCCATTATTATTTTTTCCTTGGTGATCTTATTTATCCTTATGATTTCAATCATAACATCTATATAAATAATTTCCACATCTATTTATCATTGACTCTCCTCCCTCATCACAGATTGAATTTCCAATTGCCTGCTATGCATCTCCAGCTGATTTTCTTCTGGCACATCCAACTCAACATGTTCAGAATTGAATTCAACATTTTGGTCCCCCCCAAAAACCTGATCTTCTTCCTGACTTTCCTACTTCCGTTAACAGCACCATCATTCTACTTGTCAACTAATTTCTAAACCTTGATGCCATCTTAAGCTCTGCCCATTCCCTTATTTCTCACATTACAAAGTCCTGTCAGTTCTGCATTTAAACATCTGTCACACATATCCCCTCCTTTCTTCCCCCAGTCTTCAAGTTGATCAATACTTCCAATTACTCATACAACCTATATTTAACACTGTTGTCAAAGTAATCTTCCTTAAGAAAAGCTCTGATCATACCATTCTTCTGCTGAAAAATAAAACAAACCAAAAACCAGAACCTTCTATGGCTCCCTGTTGCTTAATAAATAAAGTCTAAATTATTTGTCCCAGGATTCAAACCCTTCTATGATAAGGCCCAAACTACCTCTCAACCTTATCTCTACCTAGTTTCTTTCAGACACTGTACATTCTAATAATGACAATAAGAGTTTGCATTTGCAACTTCTGTTTTTACAAAGCACTTTATATAGATAATCTTATTTAATTCTCACAACAACTCTACAAGGTAGCTGCCATAATTACTACTATTTTACAGATGAGGAAATTAAAACTTAAGAGAGGTTAAGTGAATTACTTAGTGTCAGACAGCTATGAAAGTTTCCAAGGCAGAATTTGAACTCAGGTCTATCTCCAAGTTCAGCACTCAATCCATGATACCATCCAGATTTCTACTATGTTCTCTATCAGCGGTTCTTAACTGGGTTCGAACGGGGTTGCCTAAGACCATCAGAAAACACATATTTCCGATGGTCTTAGGAACCGAGACACAGCTCCTCTATTCCTCTCCAGCCAGGTCCACCCACATGCAGATACACCCACATACAAACATTAAAGGGTCACGACATTAGGAAAGTTGAGAACCACTGTTCTACATGGAGGGCTCCAGGAGAGGGATAGGGTGAGATGTATTTCCCTTCTTCTGTATGGTACTTTTGCCCTACCCCTTTTCTGGAACCTTCTATATAGAACAGAGATAGCCTGTCACAGATAAGCTTTATGGATCTCAAGAAATTCATCAAACCAGACGTTTTCTCAATCCACCACAAAATTTAGTCCATTCTATGTTGTATAATAATTTGTATTATACATTTGTATTATAATGTTGTATAATTATTTTTTGTACAATTTCTTCCCTGTGGAAACTGACTCATATATGAACAAGAGCCACTGTGATAGGGGATTATTTTGTTGAATATTTTTATTAATGATAACATTTCTATGGCTAATGACAAGCATTTTTCTTTTTCAACAATCCTTTGAGGTAGGGGCAGATGTTATCATTTCCATTCACAGGTAAGGAAACTGAATCCCAAAGAAATGAAGGAGAACCAGATTTCCTGGGTTCAAAACCCATCCCTGATACTTTCTAACTGTGTGCCTTTGGATAGCTATTAACTCCATTGGACTTCATCTATAAAATGAGAGTTAAACTAGTTGTCCTCCAAAGGCACCTCTCTGTCTATGAACTTATGATCTTATAACCTGCCCAGGGTCACACTTTTAAGTGTCATTGACAGAACTAGGATCTAGGTCTTCTGAAACCAAGATTAGATCTCTTTTTCCTGTTTCCAATCATTTTAGCCAGGTTAGCAAGACAGCCATCTGCCTGGATGGCCTTGCTAACTGAAAAACGTATAGTGGAACTACAAATGGTCTCATTAAAAACAAAACTTGATTGCTTACAGTATTTGTGCTAAATTTTGACCTGGTCCAGGTCCTTGGAAGCCAGGGAATATTCAGTTATTTTTCACTCAGTTCAAGCTCAGTCCATCAAACTGTGCATTTTGTAAAAAGCTGAATTAGGAAGAATAGAAGAGAGCAGAAAAGATTTTCCTCTGACACCAATAGCAGCTGATTTCCCTGGTCACAGCTTATTCCTCTTCCCTGGCACCCCAGCAATCTCGACTCCTTTCCCCTCCACAGCTGAGCTGTTATGTTAGCTCTTACCTGTAGGGATTTCACAACTCAGAATGATTCCAGACTGAACAGGAAAGGAGGTTGAGAGAACATTGCCTTTTTTCTGTTTATAACTTTTATGGCATTTCTCCCCAGTGTGTGATATGTGTGTGGTTATATTTTATGAAACTTTTATGAGAGCACTTCATTTTTGTTCCCCTCTGTCTTTTATGGTGGGCTTGCTGCTGCTATTTTTCTGTAACTGAGATTTTATTTTTTAAAATTAAATTGTGATTATAAAATGAGGTTTTTTCTTCCCAGAGCTGCACTCATCTGTGTATGTAACTTCTTCTGACTTATGGGGAAGTGACTCCCACATCAGAGCTTCAGCAGTGGGCCCATAATTTGCAGGCATCAAATAGAGCTAGTCAGCTTCATATTGCAATGCAAATTATAGTATCCAGGGAACAGCAATATAATCTCCCAGTTAGGCAAGAAGGTAAGAAGGAGAAGAAATTATCATAATGGCCCACAGAACAGACCTTAGAGAAATCACAGAAGCATGCACATGGCAGATTTCACAGGCTACCCTAAAGATAGACTTGTTGTAGTGTGCAAATGTGCTCTTCTTTGTATATAGAGATAATGGTATTGGCCCATCTTTAGTGGGACCTTTGCTTGCTGTTTTTCCAATATTAGTGATGGGATCAGCAGAGTTATCCAGACTTTTCTACCTGCTCCTTTTTGTGAGATGGTTCCGGGTGAAATATCTGGCCATGTAGTCGAGTAGTTTTTTTGGTTTTGCTTTCTTGAAAGTTTATGGCTGATCCTAGTCGGGGCTCAAAATCAGAACTTTGGGCACATTATCCCCGTGCTCTTGTCAGTGAAGTCACCTAGTGAGGCCAGGTAGCTTCTTCATCTTCAAGGGAGGCAAAGCTATATGGCAAACTCTGAGAGAATGAGATTTAGAATTGCTGAAATTCAGAACTGGAAGGAACCTTAGAACTCAACTGACTTAACCTCCCCCCTCCCCTCTCCCATGCTCCACTTCTACCATTTTTTAAAGATAAAGTAACAGGGCAGCTAGGTGGCACAGTGAACAGAGCACCAGCCCTGGAGTCAGGAGGACCTGAGTTCAAATGTGACCTCAGACACTTAACACTTACTAGCCATGTGACCTAGAGCAAGTCACTTAAACTCAATTGCCCTGCCCTGCCCGCTCCAAAAAGAAAAAAAGAAAAAAAAAGAAAGTGGCAAGGTTAGAGGAGATTTTTACCAATATCTACATGCAACTAAAATGACTTGACTAGTTTCTCTCTATCCCCTGCCCCCAAATTAACTGGTTGTATTGTTATAAAGATAGAATGGGAAGATAATGTCATCTCCTTTTGAATTTCTGAAACAGATAATCTTAGTTCTTAACTCACGGAGATTGCATAGAATAAAGAAAATCTTTGCCTTGTGTTTACTGAAGGCATATTTAACTTAGTTCAAGTTACTCATGAACTTGCAGGGGTGGGAAACCTGTGGCCTCAAGGCACATGTGGCCCTCTAGGTCCTCGAGTGTCACCCTTCCTTTGACTGAATCCGTTGGATTGGTTGGTAGAACTTTCCTCAGATCTCCTCTATTTGAACCATTGTCTCCCTCTCCTCTGATTTCGTACAGCTCTTAGTGGGCATATATACATTTATTATCTAACTATATAATATCTTCATGTTATTCTGGTCTCACCAACTAGACTGTAAGCTCCTTGAGAGCTTGTCACATTTCTAAAAATGCCCATGTCATATTTCTATGATGAGATAGGTCATATATATTTTAGTAGTGGATTCATAAAGTTACCTTCCTTGAACCTCAAGGTATTCTCTGTCCTTTGGGGACCTAATCTGCAAATGTGAGTGCAAGGTGGAAGGATAACCTAAAGGGGTTGTGAAATATACTTATCTGTGTGTAATATTCCTCCAATAAAATATAAAACTCTTAAGGGCAGGAACTATTTTGCATTTTGTCTTTATTCTCAGTGCCTATCATAGTTCCTTGTATATAGTAGACATTTAATAAATGATTGTTGGATAGTCCAGACATGCCCTAGAAAAGTCAAGAGGATTAAAAGTGTACATTGGTCAAATTATGGTCAATAGGATGGTCAGTCCAATGAGTTAATTTATTAATATATGCTGTGGACAGACACAGGAGAAGGAAATTATGCTGAATATCATTTCAGAAATGTCACAGTTATTTCAATGGTTTCACATTGTTCAGTGCCTAAAATGCCAATATTCTTGTGGTGAGATTATGTGGCTGTCAATCATGGAATACCAATGTCTCTCAAGAATTAAAATTACAAATGCCTAAAGGTCCTTAGAAAGATTTATGGTGGGTTCTAGTAGGCAGGTTCAAATTATCAATGATAACTTATTCATCTGAACTGGTATAAAAAACAAGGACATATATGTAAGACAAACCCAAAAAAGTGACGTGGGTTGGCTATGTAGCAAGTGTGAGGAGTAAAGTATGGATAGCCTTACTGTGATAGTGGTTGATCAGTGAATAACAAACAAGTATTAAATACCTACTATGTACCAGAGTCATAGTAATACAAAGACAAAAAAAGAAATAATTGCTGCTGTAAGGAGTCATGTTCTATTAAGGGAGATAACATCTACACATATAATGATATAGAGAATAAATGCATGTAAAATAATTATAAAGGAAATATAAAATAGTTAGAGGTAAGATATTTAGGGAGTTCTAGTAGTTAAGGAAGAGAGATTAGGACACTGTGTAGAAGGTGGCACTTGAACTGAATCTTGAATGAAAAGAGGAATTATATGGGGTAGATGTGGGAAAGGAGTGAATTCCAGGCATGGACAAGAGCCAACACAAAGACACAAAGACAGAAGGCAGAGTTCTATGTGAAAGAAACATCAAGAAGGTCAATTTGGCTGGCCCATAGAGTGTTGTTAAGGAGAGTGATGCATAATGAACCTGGAAAGATAGGTATGGACCAAGTTGTGAAGAGCATTAAAAGTCAAAGACAAAAGCTCATATTTGATTCTAGAATCAATATGGAACTATTAGAGCTTGTTGAGTAGGGGGTGATGTAGTCAGATTTGTGCTTAAGAAAAATCACTTTGTTAGCTATGTACAAGATGGATTGGAGTAGAGAAAGACTTGAGTCAGGAAGACCAATTAGGAGACCATTATCATAGTCCATGTAAAAGGTGATAAGAGCTGTGGAAATACATAAAAGGGGTCAGAAATGAGATATGTCATAGAGGAAGATATGGAATGATTTGGCAGTAGATTAGATATTTGGGGTCAGGAGTTGAAGATAAAATTGAAGTTATAAATATGGAAGCCTGGAAAAATGGTGATGTCCTTGACATAGATTGGGAAGTTTGGAAGGGGGAAGTGCATTTGGAGGAAAGAGGGAGAAGATATTGAGTTTTATTCTTGACATTGGTTTGAGATATCTCTGGGACATCCAGGGGTAACTAGTGATGTGTGATGAGTTCTGGAGAGAAACTAGAATTGTATATAAAGATCTGTGACTCACCTGAATAGATTATAATTAAATCCATGGAATCTGATGAGGTCAACAAGAACAAAGGCATAGATAGATAAGAAAAAAGGGACCAGGACAGAGCCTAGGTGTATACCTACAAGTAG
>CM053593.1:302922702-302993792 GCA_028646575.1 Pseudocheirus occidentalis
TTTCTAAGAACTTTATTTGGAAACTAAAGTTAATGGTTGCCCCATGAGTGGAAGATCAGTATATTGTGAATTGTTGATTGAATCAACTCCCTCTTAGGGAAATTAGGTGATTCCTTTTGTTAATTGATTGATTGGATCTTTAACTTGATTGAATCTTTAAATGTAAAGCCAGTTCCCCCCTTAGGGAAACCAAGTGATTCTTCTCTTGTTCCTTGTTACTTTCTGTAATAAGACATAATATTGAGACTTTCCTTGTTCTAAATATTGTATATAATATTGTGAATTGTTGATACTGTGAACATTGTACTGAATCTTGATTTGTAATGGAATAAACAGAGTGTTTACTAATACTGTGTAATCCGAATCTTAAAAGCTGTTCACAGTAGCATTCTCTCAGGAATCTACTGCTGATTGGCTTTACATTGACTGACTGCCTAGCAGCAGATTATATACATATGCAACCATATCTGGTCATTCAAAATTTTTTCCTAGTCAGTTGGATGAAGGCATAGATGGTATATTCATCAGATTTTCAGATGGCATAAACTGGAGACACTAGCCAATATATTAGACAACAGAAATAGGACCCAAAAAGATCTCATCAGAAAAAAACTGATCAATTTTTTCTAATATGATGGGATTTAATAGGAATAAATATGAAGTCCATAGGTTCAAAGTCTACTGCAGGATGGAGCAAATGTGGCTAGAAAACAGTGCAGGTGAACCGTTTTGATAGTGTGTCTTTGGGTTGAAGGGACTATAATCTCAATAAGAGTTAATAGTGGGGTATGGCAGCCAAAAAGAAACCCAACTAACTAATGAGATCTTAGGCCACACATACAGAGCTGGGCTATGCAGAACAAGGGAATTAACAGCCCTCCTGCGCTTTACCCTAGTCAGATCATTTCTGCATTACTGTGTTTAGTTCTGTATGCCATATTTAACAAGTAACTGACAAGAGAAAATGTGACTTGCATGGTGAATGAACCAGAGACCATTCCATTCAACAAAGATTTATTAAGTACTTCCTATCTACAGGGCAGAAAAACATCATGACAGTGGATAGACAGTCTAGAACAGCGGATCTCAACCTGTGGGCTATGTTCAATTTGTAACAATGAAAATACATCCTGCACATCAGATAGATTCGTAACAGTAGCAAAATTATAGTTATGAAGTAGCAACAAGAATAATTTTGTGGTTGGGGGTCACCACAACATGAGGAACTGTATTAAAGGGTTGTGGCATTAGGAAGGTTGAGAACCACTGGTCTAGAAGCTCAAAAGGCTTGGCTTGAGTCCTGCCTTGGTCACATACTGGGTATGTGACCCTGGGCAAATTCATTTAATCTCTCGGTACCTTGGGAAATTCTCTAAGACTATAAACTGCCCCAAAAGTGCCAACCTGTACTTTTAGAAATAATTTCCTTTCCTCAATAATTCCCTGTGCCAAATGAAAACTAGGTGGTACAGTGAATAGAGCACTGGACCTAGAGTCAGGAAGACTCATTTTCCTGATTCAAATCTGGCGTTAAATACCTACTAGCTTTGTGACCCTGGGCAAGTCACTTACCTCTGTTTGTCCCAGTTCCTCATCTATAAAATGAGTCAGAGAAGGAAGTGGCAAACCTTTCCAGTATCTTTTCCAAGAAAACCCCAATGGGGTCACAAAGAGTCAGACATGACTAAAAAAACAACTGAACAATAACAACCAATGAAATCACACGTTCAATTGAAAGAATTAGAATAGGCAATGAGGAAACAAAACTATCGCACTTTCAGATGATATGATGCTCTGTTTAGAGAATCCTAGAGCATTAAATAAAATCTTGAAATAATTAACAACTTTAGCAAAGTCATAGGATATAAAATAAACCCATATAAATCATCAGTGTTTCTGTATATTGCCAACAAAGCCCCGCAGCAAGCGATAAAAAGAGAAATTCTATTTAAAATATCTATAGATAATATAAAATATCTGGGATTCTACCTGCCAAGACAAACCCCAGAACAATATGTACACAATTATAAAATACTTTTCATACAAATAAAGCCAGACCTAAACAACTGGAAAACTACTCATTGCTCATGGGTAGGTCAAGTCAATATAATAAAAATAACAATTCTATCTAAATTAATCTATTTATTCAGTGTCATAGTAATCAAACTACCAAAAGGTTATTTTAGAGAACTAGAAAAAATAATAACAAAATTGATGTGGAAGAACAAAAGGTCAAGGTTATCAAGGGAATCAATTTAAAAAATGCGAAGGAAGGTAGTCTAGTCATACCACATATCAAACTCTCTTACAAAGTGGTAATTATCAAAACAATCTTGTACCAACTAAAAAAATAGAGAGGTACATCAGTGGAATAGATTGGGCACACATTACATTATAATAAAAGACCATAATAATCTAGTATATGATAAACCCAAAGATCCAAACTTTGGGAACAAAAACTCATTATTTGATAAAAGTTGCTGGGAAAACAGTATGGCAGAAACTAGGTATAGACCAACATTTCACCCTGTATACCAAGATAAGGTAAAATGGGTATAGGATTTACACATAAAGGGTGATACCATAAGCAAATTAGGAGAGTATGGAATAGTTTGTCAGATCTATGGATAGGGAAGAATTTACAGACAATAATATAGACAATATAGAGAACATTAGAAAATGTAAAATAGATCATTTTGATTATATATACCATTTGAAAGTTTTTGCACAAACAAAATCAGTGCAATCAAAATTAAAAGGAAAGAGGAAAACCGGGGGGAAGATTCACAACAAGTATCTGATAAAGGCCTCATTTCTCAGATATATAGAGAGCTGAGTCAAGTTTATACAAATAAGTCATTCCCCAGTTGATAAATGGTCAAAGGATATAAACAGTTTTCAAGACAAAGAAATTAAAGCTACCTATAATCACATGAAAAAATGCTCTAAATCACTATTTATTAGAGAAATATAAATTAAAACACCTCTGAGATACCACCTTACACATATCAGGTTGGTTAATATGACAGAAAAGGAAAATGATAGATGTTAAAGGGGATGTGGGAAAAATAGAGCACTAAAGAATTTTTGGTGGAGTTGTGAACTGATCTAACTATTCTTTAGGGCAATCTGGAACTATGCTCAAAGAGCTATAAAACTGTGCATACCCTTTGATCCAGCAATACCACTGCTAGGTCTATATCTCAAAGACATAAAAAATGGGGGAGGTTGGGGGGAGGGGGGACCTATTTGCACAAAATATTTATAGCGGCTCTTTTTGTGGTGACTAAGAATTGGACATTGAAAAGATGCCCATCCATTGGGGAATTGCTAAACAAGCTGTTGAATATGATTGCGATGGAATATTATTTTGCTATAAGAGATGATGAGCAAGAAGATTTTGGAAAATACATGGGAAGTCTTATATGGATTGATGCAAAGTGAAGTCAGCAGAACCAAGAGAACATTGTACACAGGGCAGCAATACTGTAATGATGAAAAATTGTTAATGACTTAGCTATTCTCAGTAATACAACGATCCAAGACAATCTTAAAGGACTAAGGATAAAGCATATGATCTACCTCTAGAGAAGAAACTGTTATTATCTGAACAGAAACTGAAGCATTCTATTTTTTACTTTTTTTATTCAAGTCTTCTTGTACAAAATGACTAATATGGACATATTTTGCGTGATTGTACATGTATAAAACCATATCAGATCACTTACTGTCTCAGGGAGCAGAGGAGGGTAGGGGGAGAGAGAGGGATAGAATTTGGAACTCAAAACTTTTAAAAGAATGTTTAAAAATTTGTGTTAGCATGTAATGATGAAAAAATAAAATAGTATGTTAAAAATAAAAATAAATCACATGTTCAGACCCTATGTCTAGAGGACCTTAGAATATAAAGAGAAGTAGGAGTCAGTTTCTTCTGACAAGCAGTTTACATTCTCCTAATCTAAGGCGTATCCATTTTAAAGAACGAAAATATTTAGCCTGGTGAAGAAGAGGCTCAGGAAGGGAAATATTACATCCAAATATCTGAGCAATAGTCAAGTGGAAGAAGGATTAAACTTATTCTGCTTGACCTCGGAGAATACAACTAGGAGCAGCATTGGCAGAGAGGAAAGTTTTCATTTGATGTAAGGAGAATATTTCTAACAATTTGAACTGTTCATAAATGGAATGGGCATTTTGGGGAGATAGTCACTAAGTCAGTCAACTATCATTTATTAAGCTATGTGCCAAATACTGAACTAAGTGTTTTGAATATAAATAAAAATAGAGAGAGACACCCCCTGCCTTCAATGAGTTTCCATCCTAATGGGGGAAATCAACACATAAAAAGGTGGACCGGCAAAGGTGCTTACATGGGCCTGGCACAGGAAGGTCTCTGTAGCTTGGAGAGAATTGAGACTTGGATGGTCTGGGCACCCTCCTTAAATGCAGGCTTTGGGAGGAGCCATCCAGTTTTAGGGAGAGGCTGAAGGGGCAGAGGGTACTTCCAGTGTGTGAATTCCAATGAGTCTTTAGTATGAAGAACTGGGGCATGCAGGAGGAATTCCTCAGTGTAGACTCCTTGACGTCTCATTCCTCTCCAGGAGGTAATAAGTTTCTCGTCACTGGAGGTCTTCAAGTAAAGCTAAGTGACCACTAATCAGGGATATTATAGAAAGGATTCTTGTTCTGATGATTTCTAACCTCTCTCTCAATTTGGAGAAAGAATTCAGTCACACTAGTATGTTTGTTTATGTTTAATTACACTTGAATAGAATGACTTAACCTAAACAGCTTTTCATTTTGTCCTGCTCAGTACATGGGTCTTCTTAATTTGTACAGAATATGTCCAAGAGCTCTGTATAAACCAGAAAAGGTCACTGGGCCAAGACTGTTTCTCACCTGTTTTGTGTCAACATTACTTTGGTCTTACACCTAGCTAGTAGGAAGACTTTTTTGTTTGCTTTTTCACAGGTCCATCAGAGTATAAACTTTGTATCCCAAGCAGTGATGGGTACATTGGTGCTTAATAGATGTTTGTTGAATTGATTGAATTCTGAACTAAAATCATGGCTACAAATTCGCAAGGGTGAAATTGTGTGAATGGATGATGGGCATGGCCTCCTGAACACATAACCCTAGCTGTGTGAGTTGCCTGGCCTATGAATACACTAGTGACTGAGTTCATTGGCCTTCAAGACCCATACAAGATTTTTTGCTTCCACAAACATCTGCTCAGTTGGGGCTCCAAGCAGGAGTGTGGGCAATGGGTGGCTGCCCAGCTCTGTGACTGCCCATTAGGAGCAGCAGATCATCTTACATTCCATTAAGCATGTTATTACACCCAGATGCTGTGGTGACAGGCACACAACAGCTCCCTATAATAATAGTAATTACTATCATCCCAATGTTTCTTTCTCGCTCAACACAGTCTGAACTTCTCAAGTCAGAAGACATTTGCAAGCAAAACTTATTAGAGTCTGGGATTAGAGAGATGGAGATCTTTTCTTTTGAAAACAGAGAAAAAAGAAATCCTGCCTGACATGTTGGCTTTCTCACAGACTGCACTGACATCCTGTGGCCTGGTTTCAGAGACTAGCATGAACAGTATTGAGAAGGCAAGTACTGCTGCTCAAGTTTCCAGTTTTCCTCATACTGAGTTCTCTCCCCACCTCTCTGCTGGCTTCTTCCTTTAGGAAAACAAGCACCTGCCTGCCCATTAGCTTAGTTAGGTTCACCCTGCTGCATAGCCTGCTGACAGGCAAACCCAATCTGACCACTTGAGTGAGGTTCTTGGAATGACCAGGGAGAGTGTGGCCAGGAAAAGTGTCTTCTTCCTGGTGGGGCAGACCTTGATGCTTAGATCAAAGGCAGTCATGTTGATATAGCTCTTTATGGAATATAGAGGGTTTAAGGTTTGGAGAGTTTTTTTAGCATTTATTTATGTCTCCCCCTTGAGGGAGAGATCTAGGGGATTTGACCCCAAGTCCTTGAGCCATAGAAATCTGCCCTAAAGAACCCCACACACTGCAAGCTAATTTCAAAGATAATGTTAGGGCACTGTCTTTCCTTGGCCCTGATTCCTTCAAGCATACATTGCCACTCCATGGTTGCATTTCACTTGGGCTCCCCTGTGGGAATAACACCAATCTGCAATTTTTTAGGCCTTGCCCCATCTGCTGAATAACAGCTATTAGCTCTGGACTCTAGGCATTTTTATGAGATATTAGTTCCAGGGTTTGTGGTTTGGCATAAGGAGCATATTATTCACACACAAAACAACTGCATTAAAATAACATTAAGAGTCTGGCTTCAAGTAACAAAACCTAGGAAGTTCAGAATTATGGTAGAAAGGCTGTCCTGAGTTCACCCTCACCATGGTGCCTGAGCAATGCAACTCCTGGAATAAGATGAAGTGGAGGATCCAAAGATCTCTGACAAGCCATGCTTAGCCTGAGGAAGACTGGGGCAGGTGAGATCAATAGAGTTGGAAGCAGGAAGAATAGTAGGCACATAAGTTCCTACTGCCCTGAGATTGTCCCCTTTTGTATCAGCCTTCCAGGATTTGGTCACAACCATGTGGTATAAGATGTAATAATGATTTGGCAATTCAGAAGAGCCATAATTTTTTTCAGCATGGGTACCACTTTCACTGACACAGATTGTAACTCCTTCATGCTATGGGTTTCTGTGTCTAACAGAATTTATCAAGTAGTGCCCCTTCTTCTGATGAAAAACTACTTGGTTTGGTCCTTAGGCCAAAGGTACACAAGGCTATCAGTGGTAAGGCTATTATAACATATAAAATACTTTATGGTTTGTAAAGTGTTTTCCTGACAGTGATGTAATATCATATCTCCATTTTACAAATGATGAAACTGGGCCCCAGAGAAGATAAGAGACTTGTTCGTGGTTATACTGCCAGTGAGTGACAAATATGAAATTCCAAACGCACATTTTCTGACTCATGGTCCAGTGCCCTTCCCACTATACCTCACTAGTAACATGCTATTGGCAAATAGGGGAGAGGAAATCCACATATTTTGAATGAAAGGAAACCTCCCAATATAGCATGTCCTTTATAGCATTTTGATGAGGGGTACTTGACCCGCTGAAACTTCAGGAGAATACAACCATCAAAAAAATCCTATGAGGGTTTTGGTTATAAGACTCTCATGTGTTTATATAACCTCCTATGGTTATGAGGATCTTGGGGCTTCTGTATTACCTCTCAGTTGGACTACTAAAATCATTTCCTAGCTGGTCCTTCCTGACTCCAGTTTTTCCTCTATACAGCTGCCAATTTGCTATACCTAAAATACATACCCCAAAGATATTCCTAAAGTATGTAAGACCACCATGCTCAAGAAGGGGTAGTGGCTCCCCATTGCCCTTGGGATTAAATAAAAGCACATCTGTTTAGACTTTAAAACTTTTTCAAAATCTAGTCTCAACCTGTCTTTCCAGACTAATTTCACATTATTCTTCACATATTTTACCTTCCAATCAAACTGACCTCCTTGCTGTTCCCCTTTTACCACATTCCATCTCCCACTTGTATGGATTTGCATAGACTGTCCCCCATGCCTAGAATGTTCTCTCTTCTTCCCTTTGTTTCTTAGAGACCTTAGTCTTCTTCAAGGGTTAACTCAGGTGCTATATCCAACACAAGCCTTTTCCTCCAACACCGTCCTCCCCCAGCTAATTAATGTTCTGCCTCATATCTAAAATTATTTTATGCATATTTTGTCCAAGTACATGCTGTAGAATGTAAACTCTTGAAAACTGGGGCTATTTCATTTTTGTTTTTGTGTTTCCAGTACCTAGTATATAGGAGGTGCTTAATAAATGATTCTTAGACTGACCAAGAGTTTCTTCATCAAATATTTTGGAAAATTCTGGGTAGATAGGTGTTTAACTGGTCATATTACTGGCAATGGAGTTAGGGAACCAGTCTAGTAAGTTTGGGAATTTCTTTGAATAAGGCTTTTCTTTATTCTGGTTAGGCAGGGAGTGGGGTAGAGAAAAGGTTTACACCTCTAGAAAAAAAGAGAAAAAAACATCCTCTCCACTAGGAAGGAGAACAAGCTCTAATTATTTTAGTGAGATCAGTCATTTGTTCTTTGAATTATGTTCTAGGAAAAAAATATCTATAATTCCAGAATTCTCCAAAACATTTTCAGTAAGAACTTCTGGAAACTTGAAAAGTGGTCAAGTGCAATCAGAGAGCTCCAAAATGGGATAAGCCCATTTCCAATAAAGTAAATAACATCTCTGTGCAACAAATTTTAAATTGAGTTCTCAGACTGTCTGCCATATTCTACCCTAGAGGGAACTGTATTTTAGGGAGGGAACAGAAGGTACAGTATCACTATTTTAATATGTATGTATGTATGTATATATGTGTGTACATAGTTCATATTCATCATTTGTATAATTTCAAAGAACTGTGTTTATTTGTATGAATAAAAATGATATTAATGTACATTACTGTTCTTTTCTAGTGGCTTTCCACCTGCTTCAGCCTATACACTCTTACCATCCTCATCAAGTTCCCTAGGCTTCCAATTATTTTATGCCCCTCACATTAACCTTTCACAAAGCTTAAAAAATCATGCAAATTCCTTTTTTTCAGACACTATTTTTTGGTGACCCTTTATGGCCTAAGGATGAATCACAGAATCGCAAAGTTAAGTAACAGCTGGCTAAGGATTTAGTAAAAGTTTCAATTTGACTTTTAAGTCTTTTCACAGTTTGACTTCAACCTGTCTTTCCACACTGATTTAATGGCGGCAGCAGCAGCAGCAGCAGCAGCAGTAGTAGTAGTAGTGATAGTAGCAGTAGCAACAACAGTAGTGACAGTAGTAGGGTAGGATGTATATTTTGCCTATTTAGGCTATATGTGTGTCCACATAGGTTGTCTAAAAAGGAGGTAGCACATACCAGGCAAGTAAAAGCATCATTGCCACCTTGACCACTAGGGAGATAGTCCAAGACCTTGAACTCAAGAGCCTTGAAAATGTCAGTGCCTCCCCAAATCACCAGACCTGCTTCCAACCCCCACATCACTGAGGGGAAGAATTCATCGTGGAGAAGGGTCTCACGTACCTCATCACCACAAGTCAAACCTGCTGACCAACAGGCAGATAAACATGAAACCTAGGAGTGACAGCACCCCCACCCCTGACGATCATCAAGCAGGATGAAATTAATGTGAAAAAGTAGGCAGTCACATACTCTAGAGTATTTTGGATTATCCTAATGTATATAATTTCTCTGACTTCTCCTTGCTGTCTGCTTAAATAATTGGGTTTGCTTGCTATTCACTATTTATGATGGTCTTTTGTATAACTAACCTTTGGTGGACAAGTCAAACTTTGAGGCATCTCTTCTCCCTCAACAGATAGCAACCAAGAAAGCAGCCTGAACTTTGAAAAAATTCACCTAGTCCAGTAATATTTATAGATGAAGACAGGTATAGTTCTAGTCCAGTCTCCCTTGGAGGGAGATGAGCAAGATTCCATAGATATATATTCATGTCTCCCACAAACCACGTTTAGAATAAATGAATGGATGGATGGAAAAGGCATTTATAAAGTAGCCATTATGTGCAAAGCACTGTGCTAAACCCCAAGGATACAAGTAGAAAATTAAGAACGTCCTTGCTCTGAAGCTTACATTCTAATGGGGGAGGCAACACTTTGCTTTAGCTGCAAGTCAGATGGAAAGACCCCATAGTCCTTAGGCTTTCCCCTACAGGTGTCTTCCAAAGTCTATTCTTCCTCATCATGGATCTCTCCCTAAAAAGAATTTGGAAGTTGTGTGTGTGCTCCCCTAAAGCAGGAATAAAAACAAAAGTCTCTCCTCACTAAGGTTCTCAAGCCAGTTCTTCCCCTTGTGCAGGCACATGGCACAAAATTCTCATTCTTTCTACCAATGAAGAAAGTCTTATGAAAAGTACACCAGACTTGATACCTGGGTTATGTTGTTATTGTTGTTTTTTGTTATTTCTTTATGCTATAAGCTACCTGAACAGGTGTTTCACCAGTTGCCTGACAAGTGGTCATTCTGCCTCTGAGTCTCCGAGAAATCCAATGATAAGAAGCCCTTCTCAAAGCTCTGTTTGTGAAGTTTCTCCTTAAATTGCCTTGAAATCTGCCTCTCTGAGACTTCTATTCAATTCAATTCAATTCAACAAACATTTATTAAATGTCTGCTATAGATGTATTTGACACTGTTATATGTTAGGGATACAAAGACAGACATAAAAAAAGGCCCTGACCTTCAGGTGCTTCCTGGGTGGGTAGAGCAGTGAGCCGTACACTAATTAGATAATTAAACACAAGGTAATTTGAAGGGGAAGGTTTCCTAGGGAAAGTTGTACCCAATCTAAGCTTTAAAGGAAGATAAGATTTCTCCCACGTTTGGGGCAGCTGGGGGGCAGACTGCACAGAGTGCTGAGCAGAGAGTCAGAAAGACTCATCTTGAATTCACAGCTGGCCTCAAATACTTCCTAGCGAGGCAAGTCACAATTCTTCCTCTTTTTCCTAATCTATAAAATGAGCTGCAGAAGGAAATGGCAAACCACTCCAATATCCTTGCCAGGAAACCCCCCAGTGGGTTCACAAAGAATTGGACACAACTGAAATGACTGAACATTAGTAAAGAATTCACAACTTGTAAGAAGGCATGGAGATCAGAAAGAAAATTTTAGGTTTGGAGAATTTCTACTCATTGCCATTAGTTCTGTCCTCTAGGGTCAAGCAGAATTATCAAGTACTTAGTGTGTGCCAGGGGATATGCTAAATTCTGGGGATACAAAAAGCAAAAGCAAAACAGTCCCTCCCCTCAAGGAGCTTACAGTCTAATTTTTTTATATGCTCAAAAAAACCACTTCAAATACTTAATGACAGCTATCAGACCCATTACCACCAGGCTTATCTTGGCTAAACATCCAGTTCATTCATCTAATCCTGAAATGGCATGGTTGCCAGTGCCTTCACCATCTGGGAGGCCTTCCACTGGGCACACTCCAATTTGTCAACATCCTACCTAAATTGGGGCACCTAGACCTGAACGTAGCATCACAGATGTGAGCTTATCAAAGCAGAGTCCAGTAAGATGAACACTTTCCTCATTCTTATTGACCACTGTGGAAAAGGGAACAAAATTCTATCAGGAGCTTTTAAGGTGGCACAGCTTAAAGACATGCGTCTAGTATCTGCAGACCAGCTTAGCAGCGTTTGGAGAGGCTCATCCCTCAAAAGGTTAGCCCTGATTTTTTTTTTTTGCTACAGTCACATATAAAGGAATATCTAGAAAAGTGTAGAGGGATGTGATCTTGGTTTGTGGAGTTAAAAAGTTTAAAAGGTAGGAAATATAAGGAGAGGGCAGAGGAAATTGGTTCACCAATTTCAGAGTCCAAAAGTTCCTGCTAAGACCTTTATTCAGTCCTCTAGAGTCACCACAGGGTTTGTAACTTCAGCAATCAGAATCCTTCTTACACTCAATTTGCAGTTACTGAGGATTTCCTATTCATAAAGCCCAGGAAATGTAAAAATAGACTGACACAGACCCTACCTTTAAAGAGCTTACAACCTAATGGAAGAGAATATATGTATATGAAAAATTATTAAGTGAGAGAGTGATAGTGTGAGAATCCAAATAGCACATTATAAAAGAATTGAGAGGGGTAAGGTCATTTTCACTTTGGTAGAAAATGGAAGGAAGAGGAATGACATTACAAATGGCTTTATGGAGGTGGCAGCAACTGAATTAGGCCTCAAAGGAAGAGGTAGATTTCAACAGAAGATAGTTGGGAAGCCCATTCCAGGCCCAGGGTTTGATGGGTAATGTGCTCTAGTAGAATACTGTACCTTCAGTCAGGAGACCTGGGTTTGAATCCTGCCACAGATATTTTCTAGCTGTTAAAACTTAGGCAAATCACTTAAAATCTCTGCATCCTGATTTCCTCATCTGGAAATGGAATCTCTTAAAGGTTACTGAGTCCCCAATAACCTCCAAAGTCCCCCCTTAATCTCTAAAACCACAATTCAATAACTGGTGTGAGCAAAAGCAAAGAGATGGGAAGGGGTAAATCAGGAAACTGCTGGTCTCACTTGGTTACAGTGAAAAGGTAGCATGCTTCTCCTTACTTAAAATAAGTACATACAAATCCTTAGAGGTGGGTGGCATGCAAATCTCATTAGCCTCACTTTTCAAATAAAAAGACTGAGAATTATGTTACCATGTGCAAGGCCAACAGCAGCTCCAAGAATAGGCCCCTCTACAAATCCCTAAACCTAATGTCATATATACAAAATGTTTGTTTCTTTGCCTAGACCTATAATTTCATTATTATAGGAAGCATTCCAGCGAGGAAACTCCCTCTACCAATTCAGTTTAGCAACTGTTTTGTAATTCACACTCTTAGAGAGAGACTGGGAGACAGAGAGAGAGACCAGGTCAGAGTCACATGGCTAAAAGTATCAGAATCTGGGCCTGAATGCAGTTCACCCTGATGTGGAGCCTTGCTTTTTACCCACTCTGCTCTTCTGCCTCTCTAAAATGTTTGTGATCTCTGACTAAAAATGCTTAAATGGGAAGATTTGATAAGTGGGAGAATGTTACTCAGATGCCTCTGTCTCAAACACAATTGAGGACACCTTAGGTTTTGGCACTTAGCGTTGGTCACCTGAAGCTCGGCAGCAGAACCCACCTGCGTCTTTTGGAGTTGGAGGAAAGAGTTATATAGCACGTTGATCAAGAAAGAAACGAGTTGGGAGTGGGGATGGTGGGGGGAAGAATGGTTAACATGGCCTTTTAAAAATTCAAAAGACAGACGCACACAGCTACAGTGACATCAGTGGAACCAGACATTTCAGGACTGGTGACAGACTTCACATGGCAGATTTCCTGTGGAGGCTCTAAATAATACTGTTATGATTGGAACTTTTATTTAGCAGTTTGGATGAATATATTAACTATTACTTCACTTGAAACAAGTTACACAAAATGCAAAAGAATTATCTGTGCCCCTTTATGACTCTTTTGGCCAAAGAGGCCCGATGACTTCAAATTAAGGTAGACTTGGGCTGAGGCTCTCCTTTGTTTGCATCCACTCCGATCAGGGTCTCCTTTCAGATTCTCCTCTCATACCCCATCCCCTCTCACCCCCCACCTTCCCATGGGAGTTCACCCTCCGTAAATGATTTTACCCCATGCAGAGTTGAGATGCTGAGTCACGAGTGATGTGCCTCTATAAAGTCAAAGCAATCTGGCTCCAACAAAACAAATACGAGTGATGTCTGGGCCAAACATGTTGTGGTGGAAATACTTCCTCACTTTCCATGGGAATGTTTCTCATTATAATAATAACTCCCATTGATGCTTCCCTTTCCTCATAACAGCCCTTGGAGCTGGGAAGTGGGTACTGTGAGGATTATTTTTGTCTTGGAGTGACTTGCCCAAGGTCACATAGGCAATAAATGACAGGCTGGATTTGAACCCAAGTCCTCTGAACCCACTGATCTTTCCACTTGATTGATGTGTGTGTGTGTGTGTGTGTGTGTGTGTGTGTGTAGGCAATAGTTTAGAAGGGATTTAACCAGAGTAGTGGGAAATAAATTAAGAGAATCATTTAGAATTCTAATCCCCTTATTTCTTTTTTTTCTTTAGGTTTGAAAAAGATGGACTTTTCATAACTGCTTTTATCAACCTGTTAAGTCATGCAGTTACAAAATAGTTAGGGGGTGAAAAAAACCCATGAGATTTCTGTGATTTTTTTTCTCCTAAACTCAAATACTTAGAAATCTATGATCACATCAAAGTAGGTGCTCCCTCCAATGATGTTCACGAGTCATCTATACATGCCTATCCCATACAAATCCTGTCCATGTCCTTCCATAAACTTAAGATGCCGATGGCCTTCTTTGAATTTTCTTCATGTGGAAAGGGTACCAATTGGGCAGCCAACTTACTGCTTGCTTTCAACACAGGACCAGCCTGTACTGTATAGTCCTAAATCCCACAGGTGTGGACAAAACAAAGCAAGAAGCCCTAAGTTATCATGCAATGAAGGAATACCTGACCAATCAGGTTGAGTCAAAAAATGTCCAGGTTCAGAAAATTAGATAGTGGACATCGAAAAACACCTGCCAGATTAAGTCATCAGGTTCATCCTCCTGGCACCAGCAAGGGTGAGACATGAGTCTCCACTCACTTCATCACCGACTTCTCTTGGAGATTAATAAACTCACACAAACATTTAGACACCATGGAAACAGTGGCAATGTGGTCTGGTCCTTTAGGCCCAACAGAGAGAACTGAATATCATTGTTGATTTGACTCCACAACTAGCTTCCTGTATTGTTACTATGCCCTACAGCTGTGACTTTTCCTTGGGCAAAGTCGGAGATAGCCCTTGAGGTTCATTAGAGGAGATTGCCATCTGTCTATCTGGGCTTAAGTCTTGCAGAGAGGCTGGAGAATGGACTAGATGCCTAGCCCTATTATTCTTCTATTATTCTGCTTCTCTGCTTTCTGGCATGGTGGGACTGAGATTCCTGCACTGGGTGGGAGTTTGATCTAATGACCTGGAAGGTCCTAACTTTAAAGATCCAGGATTCACTTCTGAAAATGCCCTTGAGCATTACTGTCAAGTATTACTGAATTGTTTGTTATCCCTACTATAAATGATAAAATTGTTTTAAAAAGATAAACTTCTGAATTCTGAATGCTGAAATAACATTAAAGGGAACAGAGATGGAAAAGCTGCTACCTTGGACCAAGTACATTTAGAGATCAATGTTAGAGGTGTTATAATTATGAGGACACCGAGGGATCAATATACAAGGGACCTGAAGGAGGCAAAGATAGCAAAGGCAGGGAAAAATCCTCTGACCTTATCAATACTAGAAAAGAGGTGAATGCAAGAACATAAGTAACTACCAACATATAGGATTATTATACAAAATTTTTATTTGTATGTAGGCGTATATGTTTTACAATCATAGGGAGGAGAAAAATTATTTCTCTGGGTCACCAATTACTTTTCTAAAGAAGATAGTAGGCCTTTTTCAGAAAACACTCACCTTCTAATATTGGTCAATACATGTATAATACCTGTGGTGTATTTAGGACAGCTAAGTGGTGCTGTGCCTAGAGTCAGGAAGACCCAAGTTCAAATTTGGCCTCAGACACTAGCTGTGTAACTCTAGGCAAATCACTTGACCCTATTTGCCTCGGTTTCCCCACCTGTAAAATGAGCTGGAGAAGGAAATGGAACTCTAAATGGTGGTCACAAAGAGTCAGACAAGACTCAACAACTTGGTGCCTTCACATAGTAAGTACTCAATACTTGTTGAACTTGGATGAGCTTATAAAATGGATCATTTTACAGATGAGGCACTGAGGCAAGCATGAAGTGACTTGCCCAGGGTCACACATAGTAAGTATCTGAGGCTGGATTAGAACTCGGGTCTTTCTGATTCAAAGCCTGTTGTTCTATTCAATGAGCCACCTAGCTGCTTCAGTGTACTTTGGGGGAGGTATATATACCCTATATTTAATTTTCTTTGAACGTGTTTAGTTCAGGGATGTTTAACTGTTTTTTATGTATGACATGGACCCCTTTGGCAATCTAGTAAAGCCTGTGGACCCTTTTCAAAATAATGTTTTTCAATATATCAATTAAGATATATAGGATTATGAAGGAAACCAATTAGATTTAATTATGGTCATCAAAAAATTGCTTTTAATTTCCTGGAGCCCAGATTAAAGACCTATGTATTAGTAGTATGCTTTAGGAATAGCTTTTTGAGGGCAGAGTCAAGAAAAATACCTAATTCTCACCATCAACTTTGGTTTTTCTGATTGGGGTAGAATATTTGAAAACAGAAAGTATTCTTAATTATGTGTGTGTAAAGCTAAATAGCATTCACTAACAATTTGAATAATTTCTTTTAATGTGCACACAGTTCATTGTGACCCTCCCTCACTGTGATGATGAAGGCCAGACAAAGGCAATGTTTGGTGAGCAAGCTGTAAACACACTATCACAGGGTGACAATGGAAGCTCAGATCAAATTCCAAACAAGCCACCACAGACTGTAGGCTACTAGGACTCACGGGAAGAACCAATCTGTCTATTCTGATTAGTACTGACAGATCAGAATGGTGGAGATCAAGTAATCAGTCCACAGCCAAGAATTTTCCTCCAGACTGTAGCTAACTAATTTCTGACAATATGTTGAAAGTGAAACGTGCTTCACATCCCCCCCTTTCCTCAAACAATTTATGAATTTTTGCTATTTTATTAAAACACAAAGCAAATCAACATGTTCAGAATGAGATATTCCATCATGTGCAAAGCATGCAGAATATGGCATGTAGGAGGAAGAAAGGAAATTGGTTTGAATTTAAAAAAAAATTTTTTAAATGATGGTTTAAAGGAGCATAGGATGGAATTTTTCCTCCAAAGATGAGAGAGAAGCTAATTATAAAACACAGAAAGTACAGAAAATATTAATGAAGCCTGACAAGATTATTTATGATTTTCTATTAATTAATTTTCAATCTTGAGGATCAATGCCCTCATCAGAGCAGTCACCACACCCATTGGTTTTGCTTGTGGCAATGTTAGCTAAGGAACTTCAGCGCCAGAAGAGTGAAATTCACTTCTTTCTGGCTGGTTGATTGCCATAGGTCAAAGCTGAGGCTCTCCTTCATGAGCCAAACATGTGCAAACATGTACTGTTGTTCCTACCTCAATGTCTTTTTTGTAGCTAGAATTAGAAATTGACATTCATCATCAGTCATTCATTTATTCCACAAGCTTTTATTATGCACCTACTATATCCCAGGAACCATGCTGAGCACAAGGGATACATATCCTCAAAAGGGCTTTTTTCTTTTTTTTTTTTTTTGGAAGGGGGAAGGTAGGGCAGTTGGGGTTAAGTGACTTGCCCAAGGTCACATGGCTAGTTTTGTGTTAAATGTCTGAGGCCGGATTCAAACTCAGGTCCTCCTGACTCCAGGGTCGATGCTCTATTCCCTGGGCCACCTAGCTGCCCCAAGAGCTTTTTTTCTATTGAAAGAACTTACTAAGTATTCAGTTATCCTTCTGGAATGTTTTCTACAGACTGAGTCACTATTCTAAAGAATTGTAGGAGCATCAGGAGGGCTGCTGAGAGGAACCTTAGTCTATAGTGTGGAGGTTGGAATTTGGTTTTCTGAGGACCCTGTGTGCCCCACAAGTGAAACAGAGAAAAAATAGATCCTGGGTTCCTGATTACCAGTGCCAAGTAGAACCACTACACTTGGCCCTGAGGTATAAGTAGAGGATGCTGAAATAACATTAAAGGGAACAGAGATGGAAAAGCTGCTACCTTGGACCAAGTACATTTAGAGATCAATGTTAGAGGTGTTATAATTATGAGGACACCAAGGGATCAATATACAAGGGACCTGAAGGAGGCAAAGATAGCAAAGGCAGGGAAAAATCCTCTGACCTTATCAATACTAGAAAAGAGGTGAATGCAAGAACATAAGTAACTACCAACATATAGGATTATTATACAAAATTTTTATGACAGTTATCTCTCCTCAAAGTTAACTTCAATGAAAGTGTATTAGTAGGTAATGAGCCATATTCAAACATGGAGCATATCTTTACCATCTCACAATTAACAAGGATATAAAGCATGTAAGATCCCATTGTATTTATTGTTGGCTGAATAAGAAGAGGCATTTGATTTAGCAGAACAAAAGGTGGTCTTACAGGTTTTTTGACATCTCTCATCCATATGTGAAGATTAATCAAGAGTTGGGGGGGGGCAGTTAACAATAGAAATAATCCTGCCCAGTGACTCATAATGAACATCAGTTAAGGCACAAAGCAGGGAGAATTTCACTTCCCAGTAGTATTCACCATAGAGACAACTAGATGGTTCTGTGTATCAAGTACTAGGCCTGGAGTAAGAAGAGCTGAATTCAAATTTGACCTGTCTTCAAACATGTACTAGCTGTGTGACCTTGGGTAAGTCATTTAATCTCTGTTTGCCTTAATCCACTGGAGTAAAGAAATGATAAAACACTACACTGTCTTGGCCAAGAAAACCTCATGGACAGTATTGTTCATAGAGTCATGAAGAGTCAGTCACAGCTGAATGACTGGAACAACCACAACAGTATTCACCATTGTGGTAAAGGAGGTGATATGCAAAGAACAAGGCAAAGAGGAATAAATTCTCTGTGCATGGTGAGGCCCTGTAGACATTCCTGGCTGGGATCACATGGTATTAATTGCATTGCACCACAAGACTTTGAAAAGTCTCCTGGAATAAATCTGCGAACACCTCTCACTCAAATTTTTGAACTAACGATGAAAATTGCACAAAGAGAAATAGAGAAGCACATAGTTTGTATAAGCAGATTGCAGTCCTATAGTCAAATAGGAAATCCAAAGAATAACAATATTAAAAGATGTCATCAAAGCATTGGGTAATAGGAACAGATGAGCTAAGCATATGACAAAAGTGAGGGGTAGTTCACAGGCAGCCAGAATGCTCCCTAGTACCATTAAAACATTGAGAGAAACCAAGGAAAGTATCCAACATGTTGTGTGGACCGATACTGGCCTACAGATCATAGGGGGATGAAGCAACCATTCAGAGGGTAATCACTCTTGCTTTAACCTGCGTGGATCTGGATTGCTGTCTTGGGTGGAGGTCCTGAGGTGTGTGGCCAGTGGGCCAGAATTTGTGGGGGCTGCAGAGAGGGTGCCCCCTAATAACTCTGGCAACTACAAGAAACTGTAAGGAACTCTTAATTCAGTGAGATTACAGATGCCTGGAGAGGAGCCAAGATGGTGGCATAGAAGCAGGAAAATTCTGTGACCTCCCCCCATAACCACCTCAAACACCTATAAAATATGACTCTAAACAAATTTTAGAGCTACAAAACCCACAAAGTGACAGAGAGAAACAAATCTCCTGCTAAAGGCAGTCCCACAGGCCTACAGGAAAGGTCCATCATAGCATGCTGGGAGCAGAGCACAGTCCCCTGTGAGCCACATGGTTTTAACCTCAGGGCTCACTAATAGCTCTCACAACTGCAAAAACCCCAGCAATTTGGGACAAAGCTCTCCTCTCTGGAAGCAGAGTTCTCCCTTGACAAAGAGCTCAAAAGTCAAGTAATTGACTGGCAACATGAGCAAGCAGAGGAAGCAAAGCAAGCACAGCAATCAAACCTTAGATTCCTTTTTTGGGGACAAAAAAGGATCAAAGCATGGAATGGGAGGAAGACAACACAGTCAGAGCTCTTGCATCAAAAGCTTCCAAGAAAAACATGAACTGGTTACAGGCCATGGGAGAGCTGAAGAAGGGTTTTGAAAACCAAATAAGTGGAGGAAAAATTGGGAAGAGCTATGAGAATGATGGAAGAAAATCATGAAAAGAGAGTCAACAACCTGACTGAATATAATAATATCTTAAAAAATAGATTAACTCAAATGGAAAAAGAAGCCCAAAAAGCCAATGAGGAGAAGAATGCCTTAAAAAGCCAAATTTGCCAGATGGAAAAGGAATTTCAAAAGCTCACTGAAGAGAATAATTCCTTCAGATTTAGATTGGAGCAATGGAAGCTAACTACTTTATGAGAAATCAAGATAGTACAAAACAGATTCAAACAAATAAAAAAAAAAACAGAAGGCAATGTGAAATATCTCATTGGAAAAGACACTGATCTGGAAAATAGATCCAGGAGAGACAATTTTAAAATTATTGGACTACCTGAGATTACAGATGCCTTTGAGTATTTGAGAGAGAAAAGAAATTGAGGGAACTTAGAAAATGCAAATCACAACTCCTTTAACTGGATTTGACGTCATTTTCTAAGATGATGTTACTTATATCAGAAGAGGAAAGATATAGGGTCCCTCTTTCTTTGCTTTCATAGGAATTATGTTAAGTGAGTAAAATTCATCTCTTTTGACTAGAAAATCTCATTGGCAGACAAAAAACTGCAAAGAGGTCAAAGATAGAAAAAAAAGGCTCACATACGCTTAAATATTTATAACAACATTTTTTGTGTTGGAAAGAAATGGGAACAGAGTAGATGCTCATTGAATGGGAAATGGCTAGACAGATTGTGGTGCCTGAATGTGATAGAGGGTTACTACACCCAGAGAAACAAAGAATACAGAAAAGTTGGGAAGACTTTTATAGGCTAATGAAAAGTAAAGTAAGTATAATCAAGAAAACTATGTGTATAAAGACTACCAAAAAGTAAATGAGAACTACAACAAAAACATTAACACTGAATGCTATGACATGTTGTGGGAGCAAAATTTTGGAAACAATAGATCCCCATTGAATGGGAGAATGGCCAAACAAGTTGTGGTATATGAATGTAACAGTATATTAGTGTACTACAGGACACAATAAAAATGACTAATACAGGAAGCATGGGAGGATTTACATAATCTGATTAAGAGTGAAGTCAGCAGACTCAAGAATACAATGTACATGATAACAACAACAATGGAAATGGAAAGAACAACCATAAAATAATCAAAAAATACTCTAAAATTAGAAAGATCGGGCATGCCCCCCCCAAAAGAGTTAGAAAACACTTCCACCCTACTCCATTGCAGAGCTGGGGGGCCTATAGATATAGAAAATTGCATATATTTTCAGATGTTTTAAAAAAAGTATTGATTGATTTTGTTATTTTTTTAAATCTTGCAAAGATATTTATATGGGATTGCCTCTGGAAGAGGGCAGGGAAGGAGAAATACTAGTAAAGATTCTAGTGAAGTAAAAAAAAAAAGAAATATTTATAAACTTTATTTTTTAAAACTAAAAATATAAGTAATCATAAAATGTTTAAGTTGGAAGGTATCATATAGACTAGGTTACAGGGAGTCATAAAATTTAGATTTGCTGAATTCTCATCCAGGTAATCCTCTCTAATCTTGGATATTCCACAGGACTTTTCCCTGTAGACTAGTTCACTTAGTGATCTCATCAGCTCCAGTGGGTTTAATTACCATTTCTATGCTACTGATTCTCAAATCTACCTATGCTGCTCTAACCTCTCTGCTCACCTCTAATCTCCAATCTCCGTTTGCCTTTCAGTAGACATCTTAAATTCAACATGTCTAAAACTGAACACATTATCTTTCCCTCTAAACCTGCTCCTAATTCCCCTGTTCCTGTTAGAGAGCACCACCATCTTCCAGTCCCTCAGGCTTGCAACCTACATGTCATCCTTGACTCCTGATAATCATTAAATATCATATTTTTGGCCAAAGTCTGAATTAATCAAACAGACTGCTTTGCTTTGCTTTAAAAATACCTTTTTCTGTGTCAGCAACTCCAGAGACCAAATAATGCTGCAAGTGGGATTTCCCCCTATCTTGGGAGATACTTCATATGGGAGGAAAACAGAGACATCCTGAGATCATAAATTCCAAATGGACCCTGCTTTGTCTTTGCTTTCTGAGTGAGCTCAGAGAATACCTCTTTTATGTCAACAAAGCCAGATGAGGGTTACTTTATGACCCTTAACTCAAGTCATTAACTTGAGTAATGGGACTTTTTCTTATCTTAATATTTTTTGAACATATACTATGTTATGGAATGTTAAAGAAAACACAGATATCCTGAATCATAATTTCAATTGAAACTGTGTACAACTCTCTTATGTTATTGTATTTACCATCTATTAAATTAAGAAAATTCCTTTCTCATACAATGAATGATGGAGTTCATAAATTTGTGTGGAGTCACCCTGAATTGGGATGGTTCTGAAATGAATTTAAGCTTTCTCATTCTTTTGTTCAGACAGTTAGACATGGCTTCTAACTCCTTGTACATACAAGTTCATTAGTTTTAAGGGAATAAATACTATAACTGCATATCACCTAGCCTGTTATCTCCTTTAACCAGGATAACAGTCCTCATTATCTCTGACCACCCAAAGTTGCCAAGGCCTATTGATTTCACCTTTGCATCATCTCTTAAAAATGCCCCCTTCTCTCTTCTTACAATGTCCCACCCCGGTGCAAGTCCTCCTCATCGCACACTTGAATTATTGCAATAGCCTGTTGGTGTGACTGCCTGTGTCAAGTTTCCGTACTTGAGTCCCCACTCTGTTCAGCCACCAAAGGGATTTTGCTAAAGTACAAGTCTGACTATGCCACCTTTCCTTGCATTCCCTTTTCGTTCAATGAATCCCAGTGGCTTCCTATTGCCTCTAAGTTCAAATACAAATTGTTGTTTGGCATTCAATGCCCTTCATAATCTAGCCCCCTCCTACCTTTCCAGTCTTTTTATACTTTACTCCTTAATACAAACTCTTCACTCCAGTGACACTAATCTCCTGACTGTTCCACTAACAACACTGTACATTTTCCAGCTTAGGGCATTCTTTTCTGGTTGTCCCCTAGACCCAGAATTTGCTCCCTCTTCCTCTCTGACTACTGACCTTACAAGCCTTTCTCAACCCATCTTAATTATAGTTCTTTCCCTCTCTTAATTGTTTCTTGTTTATCTTCTATACAGCTTATTGTATTTATTTGTTTGTGTGTTGTCTCTCCTTTCAAATTGTGAATTCCCTGAGGGCAAGGATTGTCTTTTGCCTCTTTTTGTATCCTGTATTGGACAGAAACTTGACTTTTCAAAACTAGTTCCCTTGTCTGCAAAATCAAGGTTCCTTCCAATGTTTATCAAGAGATGACAGATGTAGAACTTCAGTCCACTGAAGTCCATCTAGTCCAATGGTTCTCAACCTTCCTAACACCGCTACCCTTTAATACTCTACTCCTATGTAGGCGTATCTGCATTTGGGCAGACCTGCCTGAAAACGAATAGAGGAGGGGTGTCTCTGTTCCTAAGACCATCAGAAATACGTGTTTTCCAATGGTCTTAGAAGACCAACTCCTGTAACACTTGTGAAAGGGTTATTCAACCCCCAAAAGGGGTCGCAACCCACAGATTGAGAACCACTGGTCTAGTCTGCTCCTCCTCTCCATCATATTGAAATGGTGTCAAGAAAGGGTGGCTAGGTGGTGCAGTGAATAGAGTGCTGCCCTGGAATCAGAAGAACCTGAGTTCAAATCCAGCCTCAGACACTTAACACAATTTACTAGTCATATGACTTTGGGCAAGTCACTCAACCCCAGTTGCCCTCCAAAAAGAAAAAAGAAAAAAAAATGGTGTCAAGAAAAGGTAAAAAAATCTGTTCAAGAGAGCAGGACAAGACTCATTTTAGAATGGTTTCTATCAAAACTGTTAAAATTAAATATTAAAAAGTTTCATGTTAAAGGGGGTGAAACTTTAACTATACAGAAAATGTTTCCATTACAATGCCTTGTACTAAAAGACTCAGGATTGCTAGGGTTTTACCAAGAAGGAGTAGATCAGGATTGTCTAGTGGATGGGGCACCTAGTATATGACCATGGGCAAGAAACTTAATTCTCTGAGCCTCAGTTTTTTCCTACGTAAAATGGGTGTAATAATAATTCTACTGCCTACCATAGGTTTTTTGTGAGTTATCATCAAAAAACATTTTTAAAGCATTTACAACATGCCAAGCACAGTACTAAACACTGGGAATACAAAGAAAGGCAAAAGACAGCCCTGCTTTCAAAGAACTCAATAGTCTAATAGGGTAGATAAATGTGTATAACTATGCACAAGCAAGCTATATACAGGATAAATTAGAGATAAGACACAGAGGGAAGGTTCTAGCTTCAGGAGGGACTGGGAATCCTGTAGAAAGTGGAATTTTAGATGGGACTTAAAGAAAGTCAGAGAAATGAGGAATTGAAGATGAGGAGGGCAGGGAAATTCCAGGAGTGGAGGATCAAATACCCAAAACCTGGAGATGGGATGTTTTACGTGAAGAACAGCAAGGGAACCAGTGTCACTGGATCACAAAGTTCATGGTGAGATGTAAGATGTAAGAAGAGTGGAAAAGTGGAAAAGTTGGGGTGGGGGGTCAGGGAAGAGCCAGAGTTATGAAGCGTTTTGAACGATAAACAGAAGACTTTATATTTAATGATTCTGGAGATGACATGGAACCACTGGAGTTTACTGTGTGGGTATCATGGTCAGACCTGTGCTTTAGGAAAATAATTTTGACAGCTGAGTAGAAGGTGGATTCGAGTGAGGAAAGACTTGTGACAGGGAGAATAACCGTCAGATTATTACAATAACCCAGGAATGAAGATATGGGGAATGCCCACTTCCCACTCCTCACTGGTGGAAGTTAGAGAAGAGAAAGAGAAATATTCAAGAATTATTATGAAGTTAAAATCAACAAGCCTTGGCAAGATATTAGGTATGGGTGGGTGAGAGAATAAGGAGTCAATGACATCTAGGTTGTGAACGCAGGTGACTAGGAGTATGGTGGGACCCTCAACAGTAGGGAAGTCAGGCTACTCCCCTAACATGTACTCATAGTTTGGGACCCTAGAAGGTGGCTAATTATTATACCTCTCCAGGTGTTCTGTAATCTAGTGACACTGGCCTCCTTACTGTTGTTCCCATAAGGTACTCCAGTAGTCCTCTCCTTGTGTTTTCACTAGCTGCTTCCCATGCCTGGAATTCTCTCTCTCTCCTCATCTCCATCCCCCCAATTCTAGAGCCTTTCCCCTGTGAATTAATCTTAATTTATATTTATATGTCTTGCTTGTATGTAGCTATTTGCATGTTGTCTCCCATATTAGACTGTGAGTTCCTTGAGATCAAGCACTGTTATTGGTCTTTCTCTGTACCTCAGGTGCTTAGCATGGTGCCTTATACATAGCAGGTACTTAATAAATGCTTGTTGACTTGAGTTTTATTCTCAGACTTCTAGCAGTTAATCCTGAGGAGCTTTATTTCCAATAGTGTCACTCATGAGTACCCACTGGTGGGTTTCCCATTAACAATCAGCCAGATGGACTAAACTAATGTTTAGCAAAGGTATTTCCTAAAGTAATATAGCAAGAATGGTTAGTATAAACATACCCCCCAAAAAAGAAAAAACTGGGGCATACTATCTCATAAAAATACATGAATCCATGAAAGAGGTGAATTCAAATTTAGAGTATAAATGGTAGTGAGGGACATAGTAGGACACATACATATCAAAAAGCATTAACTTACAGTTCTTGGCATTTTATGGCCTAAAAGTCTTTTCTTGAATCCATAGTTAACAGTCTTTTCTGATGTGAAAGGGTCATGCTCCCTAAAGTAGCCATAAGCCTCAGCATTATCTTTCTATTTCTGTTGTACATGCTTCTACTACCACTAGCCACCATCACTTCAGGAAACACTGCTCTATCTCTGATGGATACTACTATTACTGTCATTCAGCCCTAACCAAACTGATGAGTATTTTGGATCTCCCAGATTCATGAGGTCTCCTGGATTCTTCCATCCCAGAGAATATTCATTCACCTAAGATCAGAAAAGAGTGAACACAAGAAACATAGATAGCCATGTGCTCATAGCTGCCGTGGACAGTTGGGAAACATGGCAACTACCCTTCTCTTCCCTAGCTCCTTAAGAAGTAGCTCAAAGCAGTCCTCACATTTCAATGCCAAAAGGAAGAGGTATATAAAGACAGATGGTTCACCCCTTTGGTGCACACACTAAGTTCTGGCTGGGCAACCCCTGTATCATCAGTTCTTACAGTTTCACCAGACAATGAGAGCACACTGTACCAATGTCTGAGTCATCCAAGTAGGTGCTAGGACTGAAACAAGGAAATATCTTCATGTGCTTCATATACTGGTTCCTATAAGCTACTCCATTCCCATTACAACTGTGCTAAAGTTAGGTACATCACTTAGCTACATTCAGAATACACACACACACACACATATATGTATATATATATACATACATACATACATACATATATATATATATATATATAAACAGATTACCATAATACCTTTTGCATGATATTCTGTCATCCTAGGGTGATTTTAATATGGGGCAGGGGAAGAGGTGGCATATTTATTACCCTTAATGCTTCCAAATTTCAAAGTACAAAAATATACAAAAAAAGGGACTGATAATAAAATAAATAAAATAAGATTCTGACTGAATCCCTGTATACACTAAAGTCACTGCCTCTTTCTATTTCCTGCCCAGGCATCTTTACAAGGTACCATCAGCAGCTGTACTGTCCAGGAAAGGTATTGATGGGCATCGACTTTTAATTCTTCCCCTAGAATAGCTTTTAGCCGTCAAGATACTAACCATGGCCTTCTTTTGCTGTATTTTCCTGGAAGTAACAATCTAACATGTGACTTAGGTAAGACAGTCAGCACTGGGATTGGAGCCAGTAAAACTTGGGTTCAAAATTGGTCCCACTAACTGTGTGACCCTGAGCAAGTCATATAACTTTTTGTTTGCCTCAGGGATCATTTATAAAAATGGAGATCATAGTGGCACCTACCTTCCACTACTTTGTAGTGGAGACAAAATGAGTTAATGTTTTTAAACATTTAGCAAATTGTCTGGCATATAGTAGGTATTTAATAAATGCCTATTTCCTTCCTTCCATAATGCTCAGCATGACTATACTTCCTATTATTAGCTTATTATTTTTGATTTTACATTTTTTTAAAAATTTGATAACCAACAACACAAACTTTCTAATATATAAGAAAGGAGAAATGTATATTAAAATGGGCTTCTATTTTATACTAGCCTATTGTTTTTACTTTAAAAAAAAAACCAGAAGAACTTATTGGATACTGTGAGAGGCTTTCTTAGAACTAGTTTTCTTAAGTTAGGAAACTGTTTCTATGCCTTCTTTTCCCCCACAGTCCCTTAGGAAATGGTAAATTTTTCCACTCTTTTTTTTTACCCATATAAAGTCTCTCAGGAGCTAACAGGTTTTTCCATCCCTTTTCTCTTCACCCCCACCACTGCTGCAGAAGAATCTGTCCTGAGAAAAAGTTCCTCCACCCATGGAATTCCAGAACAAAAGAAACTAGCCCATGATAAGTTTCTGAAAGCTCAGTTGGTCAGTCTTCACTTTTCCCTTCTATTCAATTTTTTTTTTAAGAAAAACACAACCAAAGCCTGACCCTAGCTGTAATACTTAGTTTGGTCCTTGACTCCATATGTGAATTCCCTGTGATCATTCAAACCCAGTTTTCCCTCAGAATGACACACATCCTTCCTTGCAACTTGTTCAAAGTCTTTGGAGACCTATTGACTAGTAAAAGTGTGCTACAGAGGACAGTCCACTGGCTCTTCTGTTGAAAGACCTGTTCCAATCCTGTCTCTAATCTTTACTGCCTATGAGACCTTGGGCAATTCAGCCTCCTTGTGTCTCAGTCTTCTCATTTGTAAAATTGAATTAGCTTCTGCGGTCCTTTCAAGCTATTGATCTATGATCCTATGAACAGAGGTGTCTAAGTCATCAGCAGATAGAGGAAGATATGTAGCAACTAGGTGGGACAGCAGATAGTGCTCTGGGCCTGGAATTAGGAAGACCTAAGTTCAAATCTGGCCTCAGATACTCATTAGCTGTGTGACCCTGGGCAAGTCACTTAATTCTATTTGCCTCAGTTCCTCATCTGTAAAAGGAGCTGGAGCAGGAGATGGCAAACCATTCTAATACCTTTGCCAAGAAAACCCCAAATGGGGTCACAAAGAGAAGGACATGACTGAGATGTCTGATCAACAACATGTAGCTCTGGATGAGAAACAACTGAGGACATGAGCGGTGTCGGCTACTTTCTCTCTTGAAATTCTGGGTTTCCCATAAGGCTCAGCTTGAGTCACCTTCAACAGCTGCTTTTCCTGATCCTTCCATCTCTTAGTGTCCTCTTACCACAAATAACCAAATTCATTTGGTTTATATTCTGAATATACTTATATTTTTGCACATTTTCACCTCTATTAGAATATAAGCTTCACAAAGGCAGGGATTCTTTTGCTTTTATCTTTTATCTCAAGTATTTAACATAGTTCCTGGCAGAAAGTAACTACTTCATAAATCGTTCTTAATGTTGTTGTTGTTTTTTTCTGGTTTGGGGTCCCAAAAGGTTACTAATATTACCGGTATCAACCACAGCAGCCAAGGGATAAGCTAGTTTGGGGATGCCCCTCATCACAAGGCCTGTTGTGTTATTGGTAAATTGTTCTGAGCCACATAGTAGAGGAGAAAGAGCTTTCCATTTGGAGTCAAAGAACTGGGGTTCAGATCAGACCTCAGGCAAGACTTGGGCATTTACCTCTTTACTTGCCTTCGGGAAAGTCACTGAATCTCTGTGGGCCTGTTTCCTCATGTGTAAAATGGAGGCACTGAACTAATGCTTTTTAAGTTTCTTCCATCTCTAAATTATGATCTTATGATCCTGTAAAGTGCTCCCCAGGGTTACTATGATAAAATGCCCCAATTCCAAAGGAATTGTAGCAGCATAGATCTGGATCAGCAGTTAGGATCAGTTTAATGCAACAAACTCTAATTTTATGGGAGGTGGAAAACACTCCTTCCATGAATGCAAGTAACAGTCTCTTTATGCCCTCATCAATTGCCTTCCTGAGCTGCTGGGCCCAATCTGAGCCTTAGACCATGCTAAACACAGGAGGTAGATGTAGGGTGCATCTAAAACCCAAGGGGCTGCACCAACCCACAAGTCACAGCTATAAATTCTCATATCTGCCTATCAGCGGTTCTCAACCTGTGGGTTGAGACCCCTTTCAGGGTCGAACGACCCTTCCACAGAGGTTGCCTAAGACCATTGGAAAACACATATTTCTAACCAGACATGGCTCCTCTGTCTCCAGGCGGATCCACCCACATGCAGATACGCCTACGTACAAGTATTAAAGGGTCGAGGCATTAGGAAGGTTGAGAACCACAGGCCTAGATGCACAGTATCCTTTGACTTTAAAGCCAGATACTGCCTATTTCCTTCCTTTTTTTAAGGTTAGCAATTTATTTCTTTTTATTTATATCCCTTAAAAATAATTTAGGTGTTGTTCTCAAGACAAAAAATAATATCAAAACCTCTATATGTTTTTCTAATGTGATCATAACTATCTAACATGATAATAAAATTATTTTTCTTGAATAACCAGAATATAATAATTAAAATACAAAAAGCACTTTAAGGTTCACAAAGCACTTTATAGATACTGTTTCAATTGAATTTCACAAGTCTAAGAGTGCTATTATTGTTCCCGTTTAACAGCTGAGAAAACTGAGGCCACCAGATGTCAAATGACTTGCACAGGCATACAGCTAGTATTTGATGCAGCATTTGAAGTCAGGTCTGCCTGAATCCACATCCTTAACCTAACTGCCTATTAATATGAGTATTTTGGCCTTTTCCTATGACTATAAGAATCTAACTATAGCTTATAAGACAGCCTTGTTCGTTTCTATAATGGTGGGTGGCTTAGTATGTGTGTGTAGGGGAGGTGTCCGCTGTTTAAAATATATGTATAAAACTTTTGGTTCCAAATTTTTGAAATGAGTGATGAGAAACTGGTTTTTCAGAGAACCAAATGAAACGAAGCTGACTTCAGAGAAGTGGAATGAATGAGCACATATAAACAAATGCCCCAGGAAGCCACTTCTGTGTCTTTGTCTGGATAGAGGCTCAACAAATGATTCTACTAACAATCCAGTGTAGTTTGGTGTCACCAGAGGGTTTGGAGCTTGCGTGTTCCCACATCAAACATCCCAGGTTCCTCTCTGCCAAAACAAAAGGCTATTGCTCCCTCCATCCCCTCCTTGTCCTCACCACAACTTCTGACCACTCACCCTGAAACACCCTCTGAAACTTTAGCTTCCAGAGTACTGTATTTGCTTCTGGTTTGTGTCCTGTTTCTCTGGGTATTTTTCACTGGCCAACCTGAGTCCCATGGGGTTCTATCCTTCCTCTAACACTACAAAACTGAGCCATATTATTTGATCCCATGGATTCAATTAATTTTTCCTTGATGTTGATTTTCCCTTAAATTATAATTCCTCATCACTGACATATTTCACTTGAGCAAATCCAAAGAAAGGCAACCAGGAAAGTGAGAAGAAATCACACCAAACAAAGAACTGGGACTACAACCTGGAGAAGAGAAGACTTGGGAGGAATAGGTAGGTAGAGTGAACATAATTATTATATTCAAGTATTTAAAGGACTACTACATGGGACAGGAATTACATTTGTTTGTCTTGTGAGCCCAGAACTAGGAGCAATGGGTAGAAGTTAGAGAGGACTAATTTGGCCTAATAAAGGGAAAATTCCCTAATATTTAGAACTTTCCAGAAGTGGAACAAATAAATTGTCTCATAAAGATAGCAAATTCCCTCAAGACTGCTGGATCTGGAACAGTAAAGGACCCAAGTTTGAATCTTGCCTCTGTTACATATTTCCTGTGCAACCTTGGCTGAATCAGGACCTTTCTGGACTTTCATCTCTTCAAGGTTAGACTAGATGGTCTCAAAGATCCTTTCCAGCTCTGGATCTATGATGCCACAATGAGAGGCTAGATAAGCCAGGGATATTATAGAAGGCCTGCTCATGCACATGTTATATATATATATATAGTAGGTGACTTCTGAAGTCCTTTCTCCTCTGACACTTTTGTGATTTCTGAGAAGTGTCCTGGCAGATCTGATTGTCTTTCTTCCTCAGTTTGGCTTCATATATCTAAATTAAATGAAATATAATAAAACCAAGTTACTCTTCTTATGCTTTCTTCCATCAGTCTGTCCTTCCCCTCCCAGTAGACTGTGCTACAATATTGCCTTCTTTGTCAGACGGCACCAGGGAATCATGTTTGATTCATTACTATCTTTTGACAAATACAGGTACCTCTTTCTGCTCCTCTCTGGCAAATTTATGCAGCAGCATCTTCATCTAATGATCATACTTCGATTAATAATAATAATAATAACTCACATTTATATAATGCTTTTACGGTTTATAAAGTACTCACTTCATAACTTCATGGAGTCATATTTCAAAAGAAATATTATTATCCCATTAACAGGTATATAGTTGAGTCTCAGAGTAAGTGACTTGTCTGCAGGCACATAGTAAAAGAGTGCTCAGATTCAAATCCAAGTCTTCTGCCTCCACTGCCTTTTCTACTATACAATGCCTTCTCCCATTCTACACTCTATACCTCTAACAGTTCCCTTATAGTTTATCAAAATCTTTACCTTTCATTTTTCAAGAAGCTCCTGGAATTTATTTATTTAGATACAGTTTCTTTAAAGAATTGAGAAGCAAGCTAGTGATTTTCTCAAGAACCCCATCCTGCTTTGCTAAGGCACCCCCACATTACATGCTTATGTATGCAGTTAATGTAGATCATCCGGGACTCTATCACCTATGGGCTCCAAGGAAGCTGCTCCAGGTTTCAGAAATTTTGAATATCACTGTGCACTCAAAGTCACAGCTCTAAAGCCTACTGATGTATTATCTTTTTACCAGAGCAAACAAAGAAGGCAGTCACTCAAAGCCAAAGACATTTAATGAAAAAACCTAGCAAAATAAGCAACAAGAAAGATCTCTCCATTTACAAAGGTGCACATTCTCCCACAGATCACCACACCACTAAGCACATACAAGACATACGTGACCAGGAAATATACATGGAGGTGCATACAAGCAGGAAATCTGTGTGACTAGGACATTTGTAGGCCAGTTTCTCCTGATATCATCTAACTGTTCCCAAATGCCATCAGCTAATCTTCAGTTGCAAAATGGCTTCTAGGTCTGTAACTTACGGTTCTGCAGCTTCCTGCTACAGACCCCAGACACATTCAGTCACATCCTGCTCTTAGGAAGTTTAAAACTTTTCTTTTGAGTCATTTCTCCTGTTGCCAATTAGACCCTTTCCCTATAAACTTTTATTTGACTTAGAGTAAAAAATTCCTTTCCATTCTCATGATACCAAGCATAATTTAAGCAAATCATATAACTGGGTGGAGAAGACTGAAAGGAGATGATGACCTTTGTCTTATTTCCCTTTTGTTTTGCATTCCTATCATCAGCAAAATCACTATTTTCCCTTCCATTTTTGAAATATATTTTATGTTCTCAAGAATTGACTGGCTTAATCATTTAACTCCTTTTCATGTCCATTTGCATTCTCTGCCAAGTGCTTTAAAGACTTAAACATAAAAACGTGTGACAGGAGAACTTTCAATGATTTAATATCAAACCTAGTATGTCAGGCAGCTCCCTAGGTGCTCAGTCTGTTCCCTCTCTGTCTTTCCTCTCTCCCCTTTTGCTCATAAAGTTTCTTAACATTGAGGTTGGAGTTAAGGCAAAACTAGAAAGGCTGAGGAGGTCCACAGTCTTGCCTTTCCTCTTAGGAAAATGGCCAAGTGAAGAATTTTTTTCTGCTAATGATTGAGGAGGTTTTGCTTTGGTTTCCCCCTCAGTATAATAACCAGGAGGCTGTCCTATGGCCCTTTACTTAGAAAAATAACCAGAAAGTTTTTTCTTGTCACATGATAGAGGAACAATAATAATTGACATTTATATAGCATTTCAAGGTTCACAGAGGAATATACATATCAATTTTTGATCCTCACAAGTACCTTATGAGGTTAGGATTGCAGGAATTATTCCAATTTACAGATAAGTAAACTGAAGCCCAGAGGGTTTTATTGACTTGCCTTTGGGCAAACAGATAGTAAGAGTCAGATACAATGAATGATTCTTTCTATTATTAAAAACAGGGAGCACAGACACATGCCAGGAACCTGTACAGAAATGATTGGAGAGCAATTTAGAACTATGCCAAAAGGGCTATAAAACCATGCATGCCCTTTGATCCAGCAATACCACTACTAGGTCTGTATCCCAAAGAGATCATTAAAAAAAAGGAAAAGGAGCTACATGTGCAAAAATATTTATAACAGCTCTCTTTGTGGTTGCAAAGAACTGGGAACTGAGGAGATGCCCATCAAATGGGAAATGGCTAAACAAGTTGTGGTATATGAATGTAATGGAATTCTATTACCCAATAAGAAATGAGGAGCAGGTGGATTTTGGAAAAACTTGGAAAGACTTACATGAACTCATACTGAGTGAAGTGAGCAGAACCAAGAAAACATTGTACACAGTAACAGCAACATTATATGATGATCAACTATTATAGACTTAATGATTCAAGACAATTCCAAAAGATTCATGAGGGAAAATGCTATATACATTCAGAGGAAAAAATGCTATGGAGTTTGAGTGCAGATTGAAGCCTACTATTTTCACTTTTCTTTTGTTCTTTCTTTCTTGTGCTTTTCCCCTTATGTTCTGATTCTTCTTTCACAACATGACTAATGTGGAAATATGCTTAACATGACTGCACATGTATAACCTATATCAAATTGTTTGCTGTCTTGGGGAGGGGATGAAGGTGGGAGGGAGGGAAGGAGAAAAATTTGGAACTCAAAATTTTATAAAGATGAATGATGAAAAATATCTTTACATGTAATTGGAAAAAATTTTAAAAAACTATTAAGCGAAGAAAAAAGGAAAAGGTAAGAATGGGAGGTGAATAGAGAGGGATGAATTGTAGAGATGAGCAAGTCATCCTACACTCAGCTTTTTTCCTTCACTAGAAAGACAGAGACAGAGACATACAGAGATAACCCATGCTTTTACTACCAGATTTGTGAGTTTGAGAAATGTGAATAACAAATGACTGTGGAGGAAAAGTGGAAGGGCACCATCTAGGTTTGTTCAAGAAGGTGGCTGATGTTGTTTTGGTTCATTGAAAGTTCAGTTCTTTTCTTATTGAAAGTTTACTGTTTTGATGCTTTTTGTTGCCCAGCTAGCAAAGTATACAAATGAAAAATGAATCTTGATTGAGCTTTAAAAATCTTATGGGGGGGGAGGGGCACAGAACAAAGATGGTGGAGTAAAGGCATGGACTAACCTAAGCTTTCCCCCAAACCTCTCCAAACACCCCTAAATATGACTCTATACAAATTCTAGAGTAACAGAATGCACTAAAAGACAGACTGAAACAAATTTCTAGCCCAAGACAACCTGGAAGGTTGATGAGAAAAGTCTATTGCACCAGGCTGAGAGAAGAATGCAGTCCAGCAAAGGCTGCACCAGCACAACAGTAGTCCCAGCAAACCAAGAGCAAGCCTTGCAAGTGACTGAATTGGCAGAAGGAGCAGCAGTAGCTGCTTATGGAGTTCTCAGCCAACAAGTGGTAAGGGGATAGAACAATTGGTCAGAAGGAGATTACAGGAGATTACTTTTTGCTAGTACCAGAAACAGGACTCTGTTGCTTTGCCCATAACTGGATCTGGGTCAAAGTCCTGAGTGGCAGCCCTGGGACAAAGAGAAGCACTAGCATAACAGAGCTTACAGCGGCAATGGAGAGAGGACCCTCCTTACAGTTCCAGGGCAGGAAAGAATGCTTGTGATCACTCACAGACCAGACCACAGACCAACAGAGGAGTAAGCACTTCTCCTTAGATAATATCATGGTAGAAGAACTGAACATTTACAAGTCCCTAGAAGTATCTCTGAAAACAGTTGCACAAAACTCCTGAAGCTTGGGACAGTTCACCCTTCACCGTCAAGCAGAATCCTAGCTTAACAAATAATTAAGAAGTCAAGTAATAAGTTGGTAAGATGAGCAAACAACAGAGAAAAAAAAACTCTGACTAAAGAAACTTACTTTGGTGACAAGGAAGATCTCTTACCCTAAACTCAGAAGACCACAGAGTCAAAGCTCCTATATCCAAAGCCACCAAGAAAAATATGAATTGGTTGTAGGCCATGGAAGAATTCAAAAAGGATTTTGAAAATCAAGTAAGAGAAATGGAGGAAAATTTGGATAAAGAAATGGGAGTGATACAACAAAATCATGAAAAATGAGTCAACAGCTTGTTAAAGGAGACCTCCAAAAATACTGAAGAAAATAACACCTTAAAAAATAAACTAGATCAAATGGCAAAAGAGATCTAAAAAGTCAATTAGAAGAGTGTCTTATAAAGTCAAATTTGCCGGACGGAAAAAGAATTTCAAAAGCTCACTGAAGAAAATAATTCCTTAAAGATTAAAATGGAACAAATAGAAGCTAATGACTTTATGAGAAATCAAAAAGGAATAAAATAGAACAAAAAGAATGAAAATATAGAAGACAATGTAAAACATCTCACTGGAAAAACAATTGACCTGAAAAATAGGAGAGATAATTTAAAAATTACTGGACTACCTAAAAGGCATGATCGAAAAATGAGCCTAGATATCATCTCTCAAGTAATTATCAAAGGAAACTGCCCTGATATTCTAAAAACAGGAGGGTAAAAAAGAAAGTAAAAAAATCCAGCAATCATCTCCTGAAAGAGATCCCAAAATGAAAATTCCCAGGAATATTATTGCCAAATTCCAGCATTCCCAGGTCAAGGAGAAAAATATGGTAAGCAGTCAGAAAGAAACAGTTCAAGTATCATGGAACCACAATCAGGATAACACAAGATTTAGCAGCTTCTCCATTAAAGGATCAGAGGATTTAGAATATGATATTCTGGAGAGTGAAGGAACTAGGATTACAACCAAGAATTACCTCCCTGCAAAACTGAATATAATCCATGGGGGCTTTGGGGGGAGGAGAGGAATGGACATTCAATGAGATAGAGGAATTTCATGCATTCTTGAGATAAGACCAGAGTTAAGTAGAAAATATGACTTTCACATACAAGACTCAAGAAAAGCATGAAAAAGATAAACAGGAAAGAGAAATCATAAGGGACTTATTAAAGTTAGACTGTTAATATTCCTACATAGAAAGATGATGTTTGTAACTCATAAAACCTTTCTCATTATTAGGGTAGTTAGGAATATATATATATATAGACAGAGGGCACAGGTATGAGCTGAATATGAAGGGATGATATCTAAAAAATAAAATTAAAGGGTAAGAGGGATGTACTAAGAGAAAGGGAAAGGGAGAGATACAATGGGGTAAATTATCTGACACGAAAGAGGCAAGAAAAAGCCTTTAAAATGGAGGGGAAGAGAATGGAGGTGAGAGGGAGTGAATGAGTGAACCTTAATATCATCAGAATTGGCTCAAAGAGGGAATAACATACACACTTTATTGGGTATGGAAATCTCTCTTACCCTACAGGAAAGTAGAGGGGAAGGGAATAAGAGAAGGGGTGGTGGTGATAGAAGGGAGGGCAAATTGGGGGAGGGGGTAATCAGAAACAAAACACTTTTGAGGAGGGATAAGGTGAAAGGAGAGAGAGAATAGACTAAATGGGGGGGCAGGGGTGGGATAGCATGGAGGGAAATACAGTTAGTCTGTCACAATATGACTATTATGGAAGTGTTTTGCATGACTACACATGTATAATCTATATTTAATTACATATCTTCTCAATGAGAGAGGGGTTAGGAAGCGAGGAAGGGAGAGAATTTGGAACTCAAAGTTTTAAAAAAAAAATTAATGGCAAAATTGTTTTTACATGTAAAACTGGAGAAAAATAAAATACTAAATAAAAATTTTTTTAAATCCTATTTGGAGGCTGCGTAGAAGAAGCAAAAAGCCCAGACAAGTCAATTGCAATTAAAAGTCCATATGATCCAAGCCTGAGTTTGTGCAGTCTGGAGCTAGAAGTGTATGTTGAGGGGGAGGAGGAGGAAGAGGAGGAGGATGAAGTGGCTATACTAGCATTCATCATCTTCAGAAGTATTGTATAATAATGTGAGACTTAGAATTAGGAGGATCCTGGATTCTTCATGTACCTGAGCCCAAGTTTCTTCATTTGTAAAATGCATGCATTACCATCTACTTTGCCACTTCATGCTGAGGCCCGTTTTTCTAATGTTGCTGAAACCTACATGTGTTGTTTTTCCCTGTTAAAATATGAACTCCTTGAAAGCAGGGAACTATCTTGCTTTTTTTCTCTTTTCTTTTTTTAATCTTGCTTGTCTTATTTGGATTCCTATTCTGTTTCTATATCCAAGCTTAGGACAGTGTTTTGTAAACAGCAGGAGCTTAATAAAGTCTTTTTCATTCTTCAGATGCTTATTATTGACCTAGATATCTCTAGACATCTTAAACTCAATATGTCCAAACTGAACTTGATATGTTTTCCCCCTTAACTCCTTTCTACCTTTGAACTTCCCTATTACTGTCAAGAACTTAGTATGACAAAGGCATGTAGGTCACACACAGTGCATAGAGTACAAGGCCTGGTATCAGGAAGACTCATCTTCCTGAGTTCAAATCCAGCCTCAGACAGTTACTAGCTGTGTGACCCTGGACAAGTCACTTAACCCTGTTTGTCAGTTTCCTTCATATGTAAAATGAGCTGAAGGAAGAAAATTTTCTTTGCTAAAAAAAGCTCCAAATGGGATCAGAAAGAGTCAGACATGAATGAAAAAATGACCTAACAACAAATTACTATGACTACCATTATCATCACCAAGCTCAAAACTGAGGTGGTTTTTGACTTTTCACTCTCGCATCTTCCATACCTAATCTGTTAGTAAATCCTGTTGATCCTACCTTTTCATTCTCTTACATATGTTCCCTTTTCTTTCATCTGATATCACCTCATTCCTGAACTATTGCAGAAGGCTTTGATTGGCCTCCCTGCCTCAAGCCTGTGCTCGCTCCAGTGCAAATTTCACTCAGCTATCAAAGTGATTTTTCTAAAGGGCATGTTACGCACACCCCCACCCACCCCCATCATCTCCATTCAATAAGCTCCAGTGACTCTCTATTACTTCTAAGATCAACTAGAAATTCCTCTGTTTAGCTAAAAACTTCACAATCTGACCTCTTCCCACCTTTCTGGCCTTCCTACATTGTACTTTCCTTCATCTACTCTAAGATCCAATAATGGTGACCTTACTGCCCCTCACACATGACAGTTCATCACCAGACTCCTGGTATTTTCCCTGGCTGTCCCCTTGCCTGGAATGTTTTCCTTCCTCCTCTCTGCCTTTGCTCCCTCCTTTTGCCTCTCAGCTAAAAATCCCACCTTGGATAAGAAACTTTTCCTGGTCCCCTTCAATGACAGTGCCTTCCTTCTGAAATTACCTCCAGTTTACCCTGCATAGAGTTGCTTGCATTATTTCCCCTCCATTACAATATGAGCTCCTTGAGGGCAGGAATGATTTTTTGACTTTCTTTGTGCCCCCTAGTAGTTAGCACCATGTCTTGAGTATAGTAAGAAGTTAATAAATGCCTGTTGACTTAGTGATTTAACTTGGTTGTACCTACTTAGGAGTTCTGTGACTATCAAATAAGATGGTACATATTATATATTATATATATATGTGTGTATTATATATGAAATATGTTACACATATATCAAGTGCTTTGCAAACTCTAAAAAGCTATGAAATGTTATATTATTAGAGTAATTATTAATCATTTTTGTGATCATGGTGGTACCTTCCTTGTGGTCTAAATCATTCCTTGGTAATAAATTAGACAGCAAGGCACCTTTTTAAGGCCACGTAGGTACCTGAAAATATACTATGTCTTTAAAGTACCAATGTAAAATTGTCTTTACATGTAATTTGGGGGAAAATAAAATATTAAAAATAATTTTTATTATTAGGTACTAAATAAATATAAAGAAAGTGTTCTAATTTAAGAAAACTTAATGTATGTATTTCTAAACTTATTAAATAGATAAGGGAAGGGAGGTTATGTACCCTGCAGAACTTCCCTAGAGCATTTAAAATTGGATTTCATGTGTATAAAACTTTTTGGAAATAAAACTATTGCATAAAACAACATAATATGAAAAAGAGGTCATTAGACGAAAGATTAGAAGATGGCAGGTAGAGTCCTGATTCTATCACTAACTAGCTAGCTGTATGTCTTTGCATAAGTTTATTAACCTTTTCTGGTGTCTGTTTCCCCATCTGTAAAATTAGGACATTGGACTTAATTCTTTTTAAGGTCTTTTCCAGATCCAAAATTCTCTGCAATGCCTGACATTACTTTAGTGTAAGCACCAAGGAGTGGTTACTGACACTGCTGAGAATTTAGTCCAAGACTGAGTCCTTAACAATGTTGACTCTTCCAAAGCACAGAAAGAGCCAAAACTATTTGGTTCATCTCTTCCAAGCAGGCTTTAAACTACTTAAACGTGGTGACATAGATCAAATATTTGAGGTTAAGGATTGCTTGTAAGTTCATGCTTTTTCTTTTAATCCATTTTTGAGATAACTCCAGGATAAATAATGGGTAGAGCACAGAAGGTTGAGCATGGCTAAGCAGGATCCAATTCTTTTGCTAAGTAAAATTCTAAAGTGAAGGTATTTTGAATAATATGTTTATTTTGTGAAAAGAATATAAGATCAAGGGAAGAGTCAGAGGAGACTGGTCCATATGTAAATTAGGAGGCAAAACACAACAAACAAAAATGTGTCATTCTTCAATGGCTCAAATATTTCTATTAATCCCATAAGTTCTAGAACAAAGACTAAATTCCTGAAGAATGCTCTTATCTCCCAAATATGTTCCAAATTTTTCAGAGCCCAGTTGCCTATACATTATTCATGGTGAGCATTTATAAAAACAACTCTCACTCATTCATTTTTTAGTAATACCACACAGGCCTGGATACTTCAAATTTATGCTAATTTCAGCTGAACCCTTGTTGCTTCTCAATAGTCCTTGTATTTGATTTCCTTTAATTACCATTCCACTCCACCATACACTTAGCTACCTTTATCTACACCCCCCCTCCTCATCTACCTTTCAATCTAGTCAACTTCTAATCTACCCTCCCTCTCATTCATTCTTAGTTGAAATTTCACCTCTAGGAAATCTATTCCAAACTCCCTCATAAATTCTCTTCTCTGTCTCTATACTGGGGCAGCTCAATGGACAGAGTACTAGGCCTGAAGTCAGAAAGACTCATCTTCATGAGTTTAAATCTGGCCTCAGATACTTACTAATTGTGTGACCCTGGGCAAGTCACTTAACCAGTTGCCTCAGTTCCTCATCTGTAAAATGAGCTGGAGTAGGAAATGGCAAACCACTCCAGTATCTTTGCCAAGAAAACCTCAAAAATGGGGTCACAAAGAATAGAACACAACTGAAATGACTGAATAAAAATCTCTGTATCTCTAACACTTCTCTGTATCTCTAACATTTATCTTGATTTCTGAATCATGGTTTAAAATATGAGAATAGCAGACTCCTAGTCAGGCATGGAGCAAACCTAACAAAAGCTGATAATGTGTTTGCCTCGACTGAGACTTGGAAATCTAATCAAAAGTACTTTAAATTGAAAAGGAAGAAATTTATCTATTTTTGTTTCTCTATCAAGCTAAACATAATAGAGGAGAGCTTTAACCTATTATAACCCAAGCCTCAAAGGGAGTTGATGAGAGCTGGAGAGAAGAGAAATCGTAGTCTTCTGGCTTCCAGCTTCAAGAGAGAAGAAACATGGTGCCAACTTTCTTTTAAACTGAAAGAAGAGAAAGACCGTGAAAAAGTCAATATGTGGTAGAGCAAACATTTCAATCAAGTCACTATTTCCAGTTTACTGTGCTAGGTATGTGAGGTAATATTCCCTTGGATGAGATCTGGGACTCTTTCTCAGTTGAGCTGAATTATCTCACTCCCAATAGAGAGAGCTTATTCATTCTGGGTATTTTCTAGTATATATTTTCATACATATAATTTTTCTGACTTTCATTTTGCTACTGATTTGGATAAATGGGCTTGTTTTCTATTCATTATGTGTGTTCATTATGAAACTGGCATCTGGTAGGAAGGGAGACAAGTGTTGGATATGTAACTTGGGGGTCTCCTTCCCTGTTAATGGATAGTGAACAGGAGTACTGTTTGAACCTAAAAATTATTTCCCCTAGATTAAAAATATATAAAAGATCATATAAATACAATTCTAACCTTCTTTCTGAGGAGAGTACAGGAGCTAGACTCTGGCCTCAACCTCCTGCTTCCTGTCCTGGCAGGAATTAAAGTCTACCTTGGGGAAGGGTAGGAGAAGTAGACTCTAGAGATATCATGCCTCCTTGAAAGGCACAGTTAGACAGACTATGGGGGCACGTGTAACCAACATGGGCAAAACAAAACTGCCCACCACACCCCCTACAAATGTAACAGCAATAACAAAGCAGAGATGACCCTTAATTCTAAGGAGACAAAATCCAAGAAAGGAGCATACAATAAAACCAATTTCCTCAAATGTCTATATGTATACAAATAGACAAAAATGGATAATGATCAAGGTAAACTAGAGATCCTAACACAAGAAGGAACATTTGACTTCATAGGTATTGCTCATCCTTGGTAAATATAGGACCCATGACTGGAATATCATTCTAAACAGGTCACCCTTATTCAAAAGACACAGGATAGGTAAAAGGAGAGGTGATAATAAGAGTTTGTTTATTAAGTATTAGTTTGTTTATTAATATTTTTATTAGTATTGTTTATCAAGAACACTACACACATCAGGGAATCCAGGAACCATAAATGGAGAGGATCATCACTGAAGTCTCAGCACCACATAATTTTTTTTTACATGATGTAGTGGTGATGGGTGGTGACAGCTTCATTTAAAACTAAAAGAAAAAGAAGAGGAAAAAAGTCAGCATAATTGATCAACATATCCAGAAAGTCTGAAAGCATATCTGATGTTCAAGGGTGGCTTCTCATATTTCCACAAGTCAACAAGAATTTATTAAACACTTAACTATGTGCCAGGTACTATGTTAAGCACTAAGAATACAATTATAAGAAGACAGTCCCTTTCCTCAAGGAGATTACATTCTAATGGATGAAGACAGTATATAACAAGAAGCTGAAAGGACCCGAGGATCAAGGAATCTAAGCAGGGGCATAGTAGAGAAGGTCCTGTAGAGAGGAGTTAGCAATGCAGCGTAGAGAGGTATGAAGACATGATTGGTTTAGGCTTCCTCCTTAAAATGGAGGTTCTGGAAGGAACCAGATAATGAGAGTGAGAGGCCATAAGGGTAGGAGATACTTCCAAGTGAGAAGTAGTCCAGAGGTGGCATGAGCTTCCAATATGAAGAGATTTCTATGTATGGCATTGTAAAGAAAGTCCTGTGGAGATGAGTCAGACTAATCATAATGATTAACAGTTGCTATGGTTTCTTCTTGGACATTCTCTTTATTTAGAATTTCATTGTTAAATCTCCATTTGGCTCTGGGTCTTTTGTTTGTGATTCTTGAACTGACTACCATTTTTATTGTATTGTGGTCTGTAGAGGATAGCTTTACTATTTTTGTCATTTTCTGTTTTCTCACTCTATCTCTGTGCCCTAAAAGATGGTAAACCTTTGTAAAAAAAAAATTATGTGGTACTGAGAAATGCCCATATTCTTTAGTGATTCTATTTGGGATACATCATATGTCTATTAGCTCTAGTTTCACAAGCAATTTGTTCCATTCTATAGTCTCCCTTTCCTTTATCTTTCTGTTAGACTTATTCAAAACTGAAACGCTGAAGTCTCCTTCTACTGTTGTATTGCTATCTTTCTGTCTTATAGTTCAGTTAATTTTTCCTTTCTGTATTTAGATGCTAAGGTTTTCGAGGTTGGATTAAAAAGAAAGATGGTTTCAAGAAGAAATTAGAAATTATTTTTAAAAAACTCTCTAACCTTGGAGCATGAATCATGAGAGGTTTAAAAGAAAGGATAATTAACTACATAAATTCTGTAGATAGAATTCCTGCCTGTTTTATTATGTTATATTATACTCACATACCTCTTTGTGAACTTGGAAGACTGGAAAAGTGGTACTGCTTCCAACAGAAAGAGAAATTTGGAGTTGGAGTGAATTGGGAAGGGATAAAGGTAACAAGCTTTGTTTTGGACATAGCGACTCTGAGATACTGATGAGACATTTCCGGGTAACTGTCCAACAAGCACCTGGCAATGAGGAACCAAAGTTCTAATAAGAGATTAGGACCTGACATCGAGATTTGACAGTCATCAGAGTAAAAAAGAAAAATGACCACCAAACCCATAGGAGCTAATGAGATCACCAAAGATTTTTTTTATTAAGTCATAATTTATTCTCTTATGGTTGAGAGATGAATATTCCTACATTGATGAAAATCATAGATCCTGTAAATGTACTTCGTTAGAGATGCTAGTGATCAAAAGGGATAATAAGATTTAGAGCTGGGAGAGACCTTAGAAGTTATCTGGTCCAAGACTCTCATTTTATATGTAAGGAAATTAAAGTCCAGAGAGATTACATGATCTGCCCAAGGTCACCCAGTTAGTATGTAACAATGTCTGGATTTGAATCCCAACCTAGCCCTCTTACCACCTACACCAGACTGCTTTATTAAGACATAGTACTTGGGTAAGAGGGAGGAAGAGCTTTGGGTGGAGTTGAAAGAATAATACGACTTGCCTATGTATATATATTATAAAGATTTTGTCTTTATTTCTTTTTCAGTAGAGGTTTTGGGAGGCAGGTGAGAGAAAAAAGTAGATACTTGTTAATTATAAAAATGAAATGAAAGAAAGATATTGCAATATTCTAGATGGGTAAGTATCCCTTTTACCATCAAGGGTCCCACAATTCTTCCATTCACTCAGGTTCACAAACCAGGTAACTTACTTTACTCATCTCTCAGCCCCTACAAGCTAAATCCTGGGTTTTCTTTTTTTTTTCTTTTTTTTTTTTTTGGAGGGCAGTTGGGGTTAAGTGACTTTGCCCAAGGTCACACGGCTAAGTTTTTTTGTGTGTGTGTGTTAAGTGTCTGAGGCCGGATTTGAACTCAGGTCCTCCTGACTCCAGGGCCAGTGCTCTATTCACTGTACCACCTAGCCGCCCCTTAAATCCTGGGTTTTCTACCTTCATAAGCCTCTCAAATTCATATCTCTCTCTCCTTTGACACTGCCATCATTCTGGTGTTGGCCTTCATTACCTCACACCCGGACTATCTTAGTAGCCTCTTGCTTAGTCTCCTTGCCTCTATGCTCTCCCTACTCCAGGCTATCTTCCATTCACTTGTCTAACTGATCTCCCTAAATGCAGGTCTGACCACCCCATCTCTTCTCTCTGTTCAAAAACCTAATGACTTCCTGTTATCTCCAGGATCAGACACACAATCTTCTGTTTGACTTTTAAAGATCTTCATAACTTTGTTCCTTTCTCCCTTCCTAATATTCTTACATATTACTTCCTTCCACATAGTCCAATATAAAGTAACACTGGGCTCCTTGCGGATCCTTGCACACAAACACTCCATATCTCAATTTTGAATATTTTCACTGACTGCTCCCCATGCTTGGTATGCTCTCCCTCCTCATATCCACCTCCTGGATACCCTAGTTTCTTTCAATTCTCAGTTACTCCTATCTTCTTTAAGATGACTTCCCTGATCTTCCTAAATGGAGATTATCTACAATTTATCCCATCTATATCTTATTTGTACATAGTCATTTGAATGTTGTTTCCCTCATTAGACTATGAGTTCATTAAAAGTCAAGATTTTTTTTCTTTTCTCTTTATCCCCAATGCTTAGCAGAGTGCCTGGCACTAGTTAAGTTGGCATTTAATAAATATTTGCTAACTAACTTGGATAGTAATTACAGCCAGCATCAGGTTGTCACAATGAAAATGGAGAGGAAGAAACAAATGCAAGAACTGAAAGAAAGAAGAACTGACTGGTCTCAGAAACTGATTTGATATGAGAGGGAGAGGAAAATGTCAAGATAAAACAAGGTTGTAATTTTGAGGGGGGAAGGTAAACGGTGGAACCCCTAACAGAAAGAGGAGTCAGAAAGATGCACAGGGTTAGGTAAAAAATAACTTCAGTTTTTGACATGTAGAGTCTGAGAAGTACATACAAACGGAAGGGTCCTAAAGGCATCTGGAGTTATATATTGGGAGGTTGAGAGTTATAGATAGAGGTATTGATTTCAGAATCTTCTACATTAAAGATTGTGATTCAAACTGTGGGGATGAATGAGACTTTCAGGGAAAAAATGGAGAGAGGAAAAAAGACCACCAAGGATCTTTGCAGATTATACATATTAATGAATTAGATCCAGCAAAGGAGACAGAAAAGTGGTTAGAGAATCATCAATGAACCAAGAAAGTATAGAATTCCTGAAGTCAAGAGGAAACAGAATATGTAATTAGAAAGAATGAAGATTGAAAAGGCATTGGATTTGTTGATTAGGACAAGATAAGTGACGTTTGAAAGACATAGAATAGTGGAAACAAAAGCCCAAATGAAAAGTGTTGAGAAGACAGTGGGTAGCAAGGAAATGGATGTCTTGAGTATAGGTAAGTTCTCAAATTTTTGTAGTGAGGGAGAAGAGAGAAAATAGGGTGATCGTTGGATAGGATAAGAAGATCAAGGTAAAGTAGTTTGAGGATTTTAGGGATATGAACGTGTCTATAGGCAGATAGGAGTCAGTGGAAAAAGAGAATGAACAAGGATGAGAGAAGGGGAAGGGACTCCTGAAGGGAGGTCCTAGAGGGAATGGAATCAAGGGCACAGGTAGAGGGCTTAGCTCTGTATGTCACCAGAGGGAAGGAATAAATAGGTGATAGCTATTTAGAAATTTTGAGGAATGGAGTAGGTGGGCTGAGTGAAGTCATGTTGGATAGGGAGTAAGATGGGGATCAATAAAAGGAAAGAAGATAATTAGAAAGCAAACTGAGAAAAATTAAACAGGGAGTCAATTATAACAAAACATGATGGCCAAGTAATCGTAAGGACAAAACTCAGGTTACACAATTAACTTGTTCTGTAAGCCAGCTAGGTTTGATGCTTTTGCAATTTTAACAGCCATGAAGCAGAAACAGAAAAATAAGATGAAAGGTATTATTGAGAAATGAGCATTTATTTATTCAAGAACAGAAGAGGGTCGAGGGGAAAGAGATTCTAAGGTACTAGCCAGTGAAAGGGACAACTAGATGGTACAATGGAGAGAGTGCCAGGCCTGCAGTCAGGAAGACCTGAATTCAAATCTGGCCTCAGACACTAGCTGTGTGACCCTGGGCAAGTTACTTAACTTTGTTTGCCTCAGTTTCCTTACATGTAAAATGGGCTGGAGAAGGAAATGGAAAACCACTTCAGTATCTTTCCTAAGAAAACTCTAAATGAGGTCACAAAGAGTCAGACATGACCAAGATGACAGAAAAAGGAGGAGGAGGAGGAGAATGAAAAGAAGAAAGAGTAGGAGGAGGAGAAGGAAGAAGAAGAAGAAGGAGAAGAAGAAGCTAGTGAAAAATTAAAGTGGGAGGAAGGACATGAATGGGCTATGAGAAGAAGGATGGGCACATTGACTGGTGATTACAATGACAAAGAATAAAAAGTGAAAGAAGTGGCTGGAATAGGAGGCTGTATTTGGAAAGTTCTAGATCTTTAAAGCAGTATAATTTCATGAAATATTTAAGTCTAATATTTTACCATCTTGCTGTGTTGAGTGGAGGAAAGAAACTGTAAAAAAAAGAACTTTAAGAAATTGATTGATCACATAGATAAAGTCAATAAGAATATTGAAGAATGATCTCAGAGGACGGAAAAAGAGGTGAAGTATGTGAACCACCTACTAAGTTAATTGAGAAAGTTGAGAGGATGACAACATTAAGGTGGGGATAGGGTAGAACAAATGAATTTCAAGGACTTCAAAGGATGAAAAACTATTGAAAGAAAATACTAGAAATTGGCAATGGTAAGCAAGGCACATACCTCTCTAATTCCTTACCCTGGCTATGTGAGTGTGGCAGCAAGCACCCTAGCATACCCAGGATGGCTGCTAGCAAAGGTTCTTAGATGTGCTTTTCTAAGGGTAAAGAACTCAAAATAGGTTAACAATCCTACTTTAATCAAACATATCATTTATCTAGTTCAGGGGAAAAAGTCAGCACCCTGAACCTCAGAGAATACAAACAGAAGTTACAAGCAGACAAAAAAAAATACAGACAGAGAAATAGACCAGCAGACAGGGCTTCCAGCTGTTTGGCCATTACATCTATACCTAGTTAGTTACCAGAGGGGAAATCACCAACATCTGGGATTTCAAAGCCAGGGAGCTCAACAGCTTCTCAGAGTCTCATTTGGCCAAATCACACAACTCTTCCCAAAGTGAGCCCCAAAGCCAAACTTCACATCAGGGTATATATAGCCTTCTCCTGGGTCAGAGAATGTTACAACACTCTTGACCCACTGCCCAATCACAAAGTAACAAGGTGTGGGCATTCCTGAAGAACAAGCCTCCCACACCACAGGCTCCATGTGACCACGTGCAACCTATTAGGGGGCAGAGTATATTTTCAAATCAGGGAAGGTTCCCAGATTCACTTAAGCCTATCAAGGGGCCCAGGGGCAGGGAAGATCTTCAGATTCCCGTTACAGTGAGTTAGAAGAGGCCATCTGGCAAGAAAGTTACATGGTGGTATGTCATTAGGGGAGGCAGGAAGATATTGATTAAAAAGTTTAAGGATATAGGGAACTTTGTTGACAATAGACCAGGGATTCCAGAGGATTCAGTCAAATGTCTATGAGATAAATAAACTAGGGAGGAGTAGGATTCATTAGGAAAAAAAAAGAAAGATCGGGATTCAAAAAGAGGTATGCCTAATGTAGAGAGGCTAGATGACTGAAACTGGGAAGAGTGAGATATAGGTTAATGTGGCATGGGCCACAGGCAGAACTTATTCAGTAGAGCATTTGAGCATTTATGCAGATAATTTACTCCAAAATTTACAATGTGGGTATCTTGAAGAATATCTTTATGAATTCTGGTTCCTTTCAATGAATAAGATCAGATTTTTTGCTCTCTGGTTAGGAAGACAATAGAATTGCAACAGATAGACAATTAATACTGAGTTTTCTTCAAATCTATATGATAAAAGACACATCTTATCTTGACATATTCCAGTTTTAGACCAGTGCTTGGCACATAATAAATGTTTGATAACTGCTGACTGATACCCAGATGTCTCCATGGTTGGGTTTCATTCTACCTTTCCAGCCATATTTCATGCTGTTTTCATCTAACACTCCATATTCCTGCCTACCTTGACCAGCTGCCATTCTCTGATCTCCTCCTACCCTTTATACAACCCGGAGTCATGCTCCATTCCCAAAAATTATATGAGATAATATTTGCGAAGGGCTTCCCATAAAGTCTGTCATGTGGCAGATACCATATAAACATCATTCCCCTTCCCTGGAAAACCTTATCTCTGCATTTGTAACTTTTGAGATCCTGTCTTTTTTTTTTTTGCAAGACCCAGCTCAAGTCTCCATAAAGCTTTCCTTGATCAACTCACTAACAAATGATCCATCTTCCTATAATTTCTCCCCTCTCTCAGCCATACCTATATACTTCGGCAGAAGAAAGGGGAAGCAATACCAGTGATTTCACAAATATAGGGAATTCCCAAGGGGGAACTCTCTAGGGGTGGGGAACCTGCCATCCTGAGAACACGTGACTCTCTGGGTCCTAAAGTGTGGCCCTTCGACTGAATCCAAACAGAAGTCAGTTCCCCACCCCTGCTTGAGTTTAAGTCAATTAGGTAGCTCAATGGCTAGAGTTCTGGGGTTGGTGTCAAGAAGATTTATGTTCAAGTTCTGCTTCATATTCCTAGTAGCTGTAACTAAATCTTAGATCCTGGGACTAAAATCTTAAAAACGAAACAAAACCTCTTTGCCTCAGTTTCCTCAACTGTAAAATGGGGGAAATAATAGCACACATCTCCCAGTGTCATTGTGAGGTTTCAAATGTAGCAGTATTTATCAAGTACTTAACATCAGTGCCTGGCACATGATAGGTATTTAATAAATGCCTATTTCCTTCCTTCTTCTACCAATTTAGATTAGCAACTCCTCTGTAATGTATAGTCTTAGAAAGTTGTGTCCGTGGGAAGTTAAGTGAATTGCCCTGCTGCGTCATGTAGCCAGTATTAGATTTGGGATATGAACTCAGGTATTCTTGACTCTTAACACTAGAACCTCTAATTACTATACCACTTTGTCTCTCATTCCATATAATTACTGTATTCTAATCTTTATCATAGCAATTTATTTATATCTTATTAGACTACAAAGTCCTTGAGTTGAGGGACTATGTTGTTTCTCAGCCCTGGTGCTTAGCAGTAAGCACTTCTAATTGAATAACACAAAACCTAATAGTAGCAGTAAGTAATGCTCTGAAAGTGACCCAAGACGTTTCCCCTGCTCAAAGACTTACCTCATCTAAAGGCCAGGTTTTTCATAAGTTTGAGACAACAGTCAATAGACTTCTATGGGGAGACAAGCTAGTTTGGTGCCATAGGAAGGCAATATGAAAGTTATTAACTCTACTCTGTCCCACTAGTCTTTCTAAGTGAATCTCCTAGAGAACAATTTGCATGAATAGACTCTTGGGGCATAGACTCTGGGGAACTGAAAGGAACTGATAACAGTTTTCTTTATGATTTTTGTTCAGTCTTGTATGATGCTTCATGATCCTGTTTGGGGTTTTCTTGGCAAAGACGCTAGTTTGCCATTTCTTTCTCCAATTCATTTCATAGGAAACTGAGGCAGACAAGAGTTAAATGACCCGCCCAGAATCACACAACTAGCAAGCGTCTGAGGCCTGATGCACATTCGTGTCCTCCTGACTCCAGGACTGGCTCTCTAGCCATTGCACCACCTAGTCATTTTCTTGTGCTTGTCCTTTGTTTTTGAAGAGGACCCCGCTGGCATCAGGGAAATGATGACACAACTTGCAGTTGATTTTGATTTGAGTGAGGGAGGCTGTGTGAGGTCACCAGCTTCACTTTGATCTCCAGAGTAGATATTCATGAAAATGACTGGAGATAACCCAGAATGCAATGGGAGGCCTGTTTGCTGAATGGGTGTTACCTCACTCTTAAGAGAGTAAGTGAAAAGGCCTTAGTCTAAAAGGGCCAGAGCTTCCTTACTCTTACTCAAGGAGTATACTGAACTCAAAGAATAACCACTGAGGCAGAATAAAAGCAGTTTACAAAAGATTTAAATGGCTAAATTTCTCAAGCTATGGGTTGGAATCACAAAAGAGCTGCCACAAACCCTGAAGCTATAATCTAAAACAAATAATGAGACCCTACCCTTTAAAGGAGTCCTTAAGTCACCTGAGATTCAGTGGAAAACCAGCAGGTGGCGGTAGAAGAGTTTCAGATTCTTGTAGTAAAAGAGCTGATATGTCCTACCTCCATTGGTCGGCATCTTAGCAGCAGCAATCTGTGGGTGGGAACAGGAGAAACCCAAAAAGGAACAGATGACCTCAGCAGAGAATAGACCATCTGATGATCCCAGCAGATTGCAACAATGGAGGAAACCAATGACAACAATGGCCGGTAGATTGTATTGTGACTGTGGGGAAGCAGCAGCTCTCCTTTGTTGAGAGGTATTCCAGTAGAGAGGCTGCCGTAGTAGCATGAGTTGTCCTGGCCTACATATGTATCCTTTTCATGTGCTGTCTTCCACACTGATGGTACAGTGTTTTTTGGGAGAAATTTTCTTACATTTATTTTGATGTGCTATTAGATAAATCCTTTGTGCTTTGGACCAGGTTGGTCTGAAACACTGGTGGGTACTAATAAGTCATGGTTTGGAGCATATAATAACCCAAAGCACGCCTTGACCATGGGATAACTTTTCAGGGATCCCAGATTCAGGGGGCCAGGACTACAGTGTATTTGAAAGTCAATTGTTTTAAAATGTAAATATATAAACAATAAAATACCTGGATAAAGAAATAAAACCACTATTACATATCTTGTATCCACAGTGCTTAGCAAAGTTTTTGACACTTAGTAGGCAATCAAGATTTGTTGATTGAAAAAAAGTCCTCTGCCAAAAAGACTTCTTTTCTAGAATGGGACTTTTTGAGGAGTAAGGATTGAACTGGATGCCTACTGAGGTCACTTTCAATTCTGAAATTCTGCATTCTGTGATTCTTTGGCTATTTTAGGGACGTGCTATAGACAATTAATTAAGGGATTTTCTGTAAGACACTTTTGATTCACAGATACAATTACTGGTGGCTGACTTGATCATAGCTAGAATGGTCCTGCTTTGATAAATGTACATTTTGGGGTAAGAGAACAGGACAGAGAAACTATGTGCTCATGGAGACATTGCACCCCATAAATGTATAAACTATAGTGGGAGAAAGACATCAGGATGGTTAGGGAATGTGAAAATAAGGTCAGGCAAGGATTTGAAAGCTGTGCCCTTCATTGATGACAACAGGCAGCACTTCTTCAAAGGATCTGCCAACATTCACTAATTACTTCTGCCAAGATTCCAACTGCATAGTAGCAACAGCCTCTTTGATTCTGGGTAAAGAAGTCAGTGGGGGGCTTCCCCAGTTCCAGAGAGGGCACTTGAAAAAGCACTAAAGGACCAGAGAGTTTCCAAGCCTGGCATTCAGAGCTTTCTTCCCACAGATACTGTCCTTTTTGAGCAACCACTTATAGCTCCTGGCCCCTCTCATAGGAGCAAGCCATCTCAAAAACCTTGGCCCCAAAGCAATGAACTCACTTTTGTCTTTGGTGAAGGAGCTGTCACCTTGAACATTGCCATAATAATCAATGAACCAACTTCTCTCAGGCCAACTGAATGATGTTTTTTTTGTTTTGGATTGGTTTGTTTGTTTGTTTTTATGAGCTAAGTAATCCTGGGTCAGTAAGTCACTTAACCTCTCCGTGTCTCATCTATAAAATGAGAAGGTTGGCCTTGATGATCTTGCCAAGGTCCCTCTGAGTTCTAATCCTATGATTCATTGCTAAACTTTGTGGTTGCTCAAAGTAATCATAAATGAATAATCAGACAGATAATGCCAACAAGTTTTTACTTAAACTTTAAGGTTACTAAATAGTATGTCTCGTGGTATTCTCATGGTCCCTTAAAGGTCAGGCTTTGTTGTTGTTTTTTAAAACAACCAAAAAAATCTTGAGACTGGAAAACTCATCTGGTTTTTTTTCCCCTCTTTTCATTTTTACATTTCATGATTGAAGTTATTCTTTCCATGGTGGTCTCCAAACCACACTTGGTCTCTACGTAGATTGGCATGTCACATCCCCAAATTTCATCAGTTGCCTTTCCTCTCAAGAGAATTTGATTAAAATATTAACCTAGCTTCTGGAGAAACTTAGTAAGCTGGTTATGTAAACCTTGCTTTACTTGCTGTGCCCTATGAAAACTGCCTCCCTCTCTGTATTTGTTGTCCAGCCTCTCAGAGGTCAAGTTGTTTCAGCCTTGAAGTCATCAAAAAGTTATCTAGAATCATGCTGGAAGGAACTTTAAGGTTCATCAGTGTAACTATTCCATTTTAAAGAAGAGGAAACATGTTAAGTAGCTTGTCCAAAGTCACACAAATAAGTCTTTTTTCAGTCACGTCAAGCTCTCTGTGATCCCATTTGGGGTTTTCTTGGCAAAGACACTGGAGTAATTTTGCCATTTCCTTCTCTAAGTCATTTTACAGATGAGGAAACTGAGGTAAACAGGGTTAAGTGACTTGCCCAGGCTCACACAGTCAGTGTCTGAGGCCAGATTTGAACTCAGGTCCTCCTGACTCCAGGGCCGGTGTTCTATTCACTGAGCTACCCAGCCGCCCCTGACAGTGGCCTTTTAAAGGAGGAATGTCTAAAAAGAAGAAGTCTACTGGCTCTGGAATTTTTCTCTTTTCATGAGTTATTTTTCCACCTCATTTACTATCCATCAATTACTAACAATTATGATTTTTAGTCAATAAACAAGTATTTTAAGTCCCGTAAGCATAGCATATAAGGAGAGCTATGTGGCACAATGGATAAAGCTCTGTGCCCAGAGTCAGGAAGACTCATCTTTTTTACTTCAAATCCAGTCTCAGACACTTACTAGCTGTGTGACCCTGAGGAAGTCATTTAACCTTGTTTACCTCAGTTTCCTTATCTGTAAAATGAGCTAGAGAAGGAAATGGCATCTTTCCTAAGTATCTTTCCTAAGATAACCCCAAATGGAGTCACAAAGATTCAGACATGATTAAAATTACTGAACAACAACAACATATGGCCAGCAAGAGCTGGAAGGAGTTCTTCCAACTCTCTCCAAACCACCCGCTAATGGATAGAGGAGAGGTCCCAGAGTCAGAAAGTCTGAGTTTAAGGTTACCTCTTACATCCATTGACTGTGGGACCCTAAGCCAGTTACTTAAACTCTCAATGCCTCCAGGCAAGGGTCTAAAAGGCTTACAAATTAAAGAAGGGCTCTGATTAGAATTGGTAAAGAGTTTTTTGTTGTGTGTGTGTGTGTGTGTGTGTGTTTTTTACAGTGGGGTACCTCATATGGATGAAATCACAAGTCTAAACCACCATGCCCAACCCTCTGAAAGAGACAAAGAATATCAAGGTGAGATCCGATCCCTTGAGAAATTCACATTCCATTTATAGTGACATTATCATGTGAGAAAAAAAAAGCTACACCATGAGGTTCTGACTCTAAGCACAATAGGAATTCAAATAAGGGAGTTATGAGAACTGTTGGAATTAAGTGTTCATTCAACACACGTAACAGCATTTCCTTCACAACAGCCCGGTGAATTAGGTAGGGTAAATTTCATTATAGATTATGAATCATTATAGAATAAGGAGACCAAGGTTCTACCCTCTATTCAGTCATTAAAACTACTGAAGGGCATTTGAATGAAGCTTCAATCCCAGCTTCCCTGACCCCAAATCTGGTGCTTTTTTCATTATGATGAACTACATCACCTTGAAAATAAACAACAGGCATTTATTAAGTCCCTACTGTGCACCACATGGAAGAGGTAGGCATAAACTGGGCCTTGAAGGATGGGTAGAATTTGTGTTCTGTGCTCACAAAAATGGAAAATTATGCAAGCTGATGTACCTTGTCTAGCCTTAGGGGAGATCCCCTGAGGATAGCAGTGGTGCCAAGCTTCCATTGGCATCCCACCAAAGAGCCTTGTTACTAAACCCAATGAGATTATTTTCCAGGTCAAGGGGGTAATATGGTTTCTGTTACTCTGGTGAAATTGCCAAGGAAATGCCAATCATGATCTTGATGTTTGTGATGTAGAAATCACACTGACTTCATTGACTTATTTTTATATGTACTACAAAGTTGTTGCAGGAAGAAAAAACAACTTGACACTCCCTGGCAGCTTTGAAAGAAGCAAAGAGAACATTTTCTTCTGTATATCCAAATTTTAGTTTGGAATAAAAGAGTTGGGATTCAGGAATTCTCAGAGGACATTTTTCTTATTAGGCATAAATAGGAAAAAAGGGCACCAATCTAGAGCAGTATGGAAACTCATGAGCCAGGAAGGATAAGTGCCTCATCCAAAGCTCCATAGTAAGAACCTCAGACTGGACTAGAACCAAGGTTCTCTGCCACTCTTTCCACTGTGACCAAATTGCTTTTGGTAACATCCCTGTCCTCTTGATTCACACTTCCCATTGTGCCCTTCAGTCAGCAGAATACTTCACTCACTCTCTCTGGCTTAAATAATTAAATTCACTAAATATTTTAGGCGAGCTCCAGGCAATGTGTAACTTTGTCCTTGTCAGGAAATCGGGTTTATTCAGCTTTCCAGAAGATTAATGACAGGATAGGTAAGGATGGTTTCAAGCCTCTTTAGAAAGGACCACATGGTGTGGTGGAAACAGAGATGGACTTGGAAGCAGAAAGATGTGGGATGGAATCCGGCCCCTCATGCCAGGAGAGAGCCTCTGACACACGCATTCTATTAGCCATCTTCCTAAAATCCCTCCAGTCACTAACCCTTCTGTGATTCCCAGTCTGTTCATCTTCAGCCCCGGGTAAGCCTCGCTAACCAATTTCTCCAGTGGCTGCTGAGTATTGCTGGAAGTCATGAAAGAGAGTTGATTTCACTATAATTTATGGTATGTAACCTCAGCTGGGCCCTGGCTGTTACTTGGCAATCCTGTTCAGCTCAAAGTGATTCATATCCAGTCGCCCACAACAAATATTTCAGACTTTTACCACTGTCCTCAAGCATCCAACCATAGCTTCACTTGCTACCCTTATAGCAGTAGATGACCCAGCCCCCGATTTCACTGAGGTCAATCAAGGGAATTTTGTTGTTATTGCTGTTTGTTCTTCAGTCAGTTCAGTCGTGTCTGACTCTCCACGATCCCATTTGGGGTTTTCTTGGCACAGATGCTGGAGGGGTTTGCTGTTTCCTTCCCCAGCTCATTTTTACAGATGAGGAACCAAGGCAAAAAAAGTCAATCACCTTGTTCAGGGTCATCCAGCTAGTAAGTGTCTGGGGCAAGATTTGAACTCAGGTCCTCTTTCCTCCAGGCCCAGCCCTCTATTCATTGTACTACCTAGCGGCCTTCATTAAGTAGTATCTACAACTAAACAAGCAAAGCTTCTACCAAATGCTGCCCTGAGGAAATTATAATCTTACTCAAAATTTCTCAGTATAATTTCCTATTTTCTTCTCTTTCTCTCACAAGACAAGAGGTGGGCCTACTCCTTGAGGTTGCTATGTGGCACAGTGGATAAGGCTCTGGACCTGGAGTCGGGAAGACCTGAGTTCAAATCCAGCTTTAGAAACTGACTTGCTGTGTGAACCTGGGTAAGTCACCTGACCTGTTTGTCTCAGTTCACCCATCTATAAAATGGGGATATTAATAGCATCTACCTCACAGGTTTGCTGTGATTCTCAGATGACATATATATAAAGCACTCAGCTCAGTGCCCAGCATGTACTAGGCACTATATAAATGCTTGTTCTCTTCCCATGGCTAAGCCCTTGAATCCCATCCTTCCAATTTAACTAGACACCAGTTAAATAACCAGACACAGATTCCTTCAACCATTCCCATATTTCTAGAACATCTTCTCCCTCTCCTTATCTGTTCATCTTCCCACAAATATGTCCAAGTTTTTCTCCATCCTCAAATAGACTTGGGGCAGCTAAGTGGCACAGTGGATAGAGTGTCAGGCATGGAGCTAGAAAGACTCGTCTTCCTGAGTTCAAATCTGGCCTCTGACACTTAATAGCCATGTGACCCTGGGCAAGTTACTCAACTGTATTTGCCTCAGTTTCCTCATTGGTAAAATGAACTGGAGAAGGAAATGGCAAACTACTCCAGTATCTTTGCTCAGGAAACCCCAGATGGGGTCATGAAGAAATAGACATGACCGATTACTAAACAAGAAGAAAAACAACAAAGCAGCCTTAATTACACTCTTCTAGCCTATCAAACTATCGTCCTATTTCATCAAACTTAGTTTTTCAGAAGTAGTCTAGATCAAATATGCACACTTATTCATTCCCTTACAATTTAACTTCTGCTCCATCCCTCCGGTGACAATGTTTCCTGGAAGGTCACCACTAGCCTAATCATCTCATCTGAAAGCCTTTTTCATTCTGAGGCCTCCTTGGTCTCTCTAGCTTTTTGACACTGTCGTTGACCTCCTCCCTCTGATACCCACTCCTCTCTCTGGAGACATCCCACCTGCCCTGGTCTGTCTCCTTTTGCTGGCTTCTCTTGCCCTGCCTTTGCCCTTGTCATTCTCTGGGCTTCCTTTCCCAGGCCTCTTCACTACAGTTTCTCCCATGGTAATGTCATTCAGCCCCATGGTTTAATAATATCATCAGTTTAAAGTTGGAAGAGACTTTGGAGGTGATCAAGTCTTACCCTCTCATTTTATGAGAAAACTGAGGTCTAGAGAAGTGACTTTTGTAGGGTCGCACAGCTGGTAAGTATCTGAAGCAGGATTCAAACCCACATCTTCCTGATTCTAAATCCCATGCTCTCTACTACACCATGGTTTCAACTGTCATCTATATGCAGAGAGCTTCCAAATGTAGATCTCTGACCATTCCCCTGTGCGCCAGACCCAAATTTCAAACTGTCTACAACATAAAACCACCTTAAAGCGCTATTAGCACTTCAAATTCAACATATCCAAGACTGAACTTATTAACTTTTCCCCAAAAAAACTTCTTCATTCCAACTCTGATATTTTGATACTATTGTTAACTCAGTCATCCTTGTGGGAAATCTTGGTATTATCTTGATTTTTTTTTCCCTCTCTCTCTCTCCTTTTCTGTATTTAATCATCCATCAGGCCCTGTCGTTCCTACCTCTACAATTTCTAGGTGAGGCATCCAGCATAACAGAGAGGACGAGGAAGACTTGGATTCACGTTCTGTCTCTGACACATATTCTATATGTGTCCATGAACAAGTTACTTAACTTCTTAGTGTCCCTGGTAACTTAATATGAATATGCAAGTTAATGTGGTCAATCAATCTTGGTAGAAGGCATCAGCAGCCAAAATTTCCTTACCAAAATGAAATCCCAGGTTCAGTCTCCCCCCTCCCTACCTCCCCAAAGCCCAAACTCTCTCATCAATGACTTACTCTCTATTCCTATTGCTGCCACCCTTATTTCCATCAGTTTGGACTTTTGCAGTAATATCTCCCAATAGCTGTTTTTGCCTTTGGTCTCCTCCCCTCTAATCCATTCTTTCCATTGCTACCTGTTTAATCTTCCTTATGTATAAACTGGCCATGTTACTCTTCTGTTTAGAGAAAGTGATTTACTAATGCCTACTGAATAAAATCCAAGCTCCTTAACTGGCTCCATCCTCCATCTGGGCGAGGTTCCAGTCAAACTGAACTGTTCACCATCCACATGTCCTACATTGTCCTGTGTTTATGTCTTTGATCCTGTTACCTATGCCTGGGATGCCATTCCCACTCTTCTATCCTTAAATCATACCTTTACCTATGTAAAATGTTTATTATTCCTTTAAATTCTAGCTCAAATCCTATCTCCTCTCCAAAATATTCTCTGATCCCTCCATGCAGTAATAAACAACTGCTCCCACCATAACGTTCTCAGATCAAGTAGTTTTCATCACTTATTACACACCATTTTATAGTAGTTAATTATGAGTCTCCTTCTAGATCAGGAACACAGAACATATGTAGGATGGAACCAGTTAAAGAGTTCAAAAATTTTTTCAGTAAGCAGTAGTAAGGCATTGAATTGTTCTGATTTGAGGACGAACATGACCAACTTATGAATAAGGAAGATTAACAAGGCAATAGTTTTAGCTTTGATTTCACAAAGTTAGTATTTTTGATATTTAATACTTTAATACTTAAAACTGTATTCAATATAATGGAGTTCCTTTATAATTTTATATATTTTATGGATTTGAAAATATTGTGAGAAGAGGTCTGCAGGCTTCCCTAGACCGACAAAGGAATCCACATAAAAGTGATTAAGAGGACACAAAAAGGGGATAAGAAACCCTACTCCAAACTGTTAAGACCCATGAGGGCAGGGACAACATCATCTAAGTTTTGCATCTCTCCTGGAGCCTACCACAGTGCTTTGGTACATGTTGGGTCTTAAATAAATTGTTTTTGTTGGAGCTAAACAATGGACAATCGATGGGCCATTAGCTCAAGTCTGAGGTATGACCTTAAACTAGATTTTATATGTCTATTCTTTATGTTTTTTCCCTCAATAGTGTTTTGTGCTCAAATCTACGTGAAACCAGGTTTTCTCCAAAGTAGGTAGGGAACTAGTTCAATCCACAAATGCTTCTGAAGAGTTCCCTTGCTCTAAGGTGAACTGCCAGTAGCACAGGCAGGTTACCTTGGAGCCCAAGGAAGCAGGGTTTTCTAAGGGCATCAGAAAATACTGAGGGAAGGGGGCCAATCATCTGATTTCACAGGGTCATAGGACATAGACCTAGGATGGATGTTCGAGATGATCATGTCTAACCCTCTCTTTTTCCAGATGAGGAAACCAAGCCCCAGAGAAGTTAAGTGATTTCTCCTATGTCATACTGGTAGTGAATATATAAGGGGTTGATTAAATGTGTCTTTGATCAATCTGATAAGTCCCCTAATCACCCTGGTGAAATAATAGCTTTTGTTTGAAGACATCTAAGCATCACTTCCTCATGGAATGTGGACATTTGGCTGATTGAAAGTCAAAGGGCCTTTGACCCAGTCATACCACTTTGGGGGTTGTATCGCAAAGAGATCACAGAAGTGGGAAAAGGTCCCATATGTACAAAAATATTTATTGCAGCTCTCTTTGTGGTGGCAAAAAACTGGAAATTTAAGGGATGCCCATCAACTGGGGAATGGCTAAACAAGTTATGGTATATGAATGTAATGGAATATTATTGTGCTATAAGAAATGGGAAGGAGATGGACTTCATAATTACCTGGAGAGGCTTATACGAATTGATGCTAAGTGAGAAGAGCAGAACCAGGAAAAATGTGTACACAATCACAGATACATCATATGTGTGACGGCCAGCTTTGAAAAATTGGGCTCCTCTCAGCAACATACAGTTAAAAGACAACTCTACAAGTCTCAGGACGGAAGGAGATGTCTACATTCAGAGAAAGATCCAGAAAGACCACAGTTTAAATGGAGACTGAAGCAATGCATGCTATCATTCTTTTCTATGTTTGGTTTTTGTTTCTCTTTTCTCATTGTTCACTCCATTGGCTATAACACCTATACAACCAGACTATTGTACAATGTGAAAGAGTTTGCAGATCCTATACATGATTATATGCCACCATGGCAGGGGTGAGGGGTAGGGAGGAAGGGGAGAAAAATCTGAAACTCAAGTGATTCTGGAACTGAATCTTGTAACCTAAAAGTAAACAAACAAGCCAATAAAATAAATTTTAAAAAATAAAAAATAAAAAAAGAAAGTCGAAGGACTTTGATCAGAAGAGTCACTACTCTTTGTTATTACATTTGGAATTTCATAATGTAGTGAAGCAGGATATGGGGAAGGAGGAGAACCTGTGGATTCATATTCCCCTTCCCCAGAAGCAATTTATCATGACTTGTAGCATAAACACACAAAGATGAAAGATCCTGAGTGTACTTTCCCAGATCAACAACTGGTAGCAACTGAGATGCTGGGCACTAATAAATTTTCTGTAAGAGCAAAGACAGAAACTCCAAGGAAGCTAATGAACAGTTTTAGTGTTTTCTATATCCTGTGAGCCTTCTGAATCTTATAAATTTTCTATGGGATGTAATAAAGGCTGTCCCATACCTGATATTTATATTATACCTTGCATGCTTGTATAGGAGCTAGGAACTCCCTTTCTCACAATTGTCACATAGATCAAAAGCACCTAGAAACTTTCTCAGCCAGTAAACACTTTATCTTTTTGTCAAGTAGAAAGACACAACAGTCACCAATAGCAATGGTTTAGAAAATAAACTCATTTGTAAAATCTGATGGAATGGAATGGTGAAAAATTATGAATAGTATGGCTTCATAAAATAACAAGCAACGGTAAAAGGAAAAACAAGTTTATAAAATGCCTGATGAAAGCCCAAGTAAGCCAGATCATCTTGAAAACACACAAGGATAAAACTTATATTTGTGAACACATTGAAGGATGGAAGGAAGGAAGGAAGGAAGGAAAGAAGGTAGAAAGGAAGGAAGGAAGGAAGGAAGGAAGGAAGGAAGGAAGGAAGGAAGGAAGGAAGGAACAAAGAAAATAATAGTTGGAAGAGTAGCTGGGATAAAAATCAAATGTACACAGAGTAGTTTTGTACTAGAAGTGATACATTTAAAGTTTTTAAGAAATTAATTCTGAAAATATCTGAAAAAGAGAGAGAAAATCAGATGCTTCTGAAAGACATAGACGCCCATTTGAAAAATTATGTATGTAGTCACATGAATTGCCTATCACTGTAGATGTAGCTCATGGGTGAAATGGATAACTAGGATTTGAGGTTTAGATCACCTCTTCAGAGAGGAAAAGAACTGTGCTGCTGGCATTTGGGCAGGTCCCAAGAGTGCTTCCAAGGCATGGTGCTCTTTCCTTCAGAGTTCTAGAGAAATATTACCTCAAATACTACTTTCTAGAGGTATGAATCTGGATTCAGAAGGAAAGTTATTTTTCTCTTTGTCCTTAAGGTAGAATATCACCCTTAGCTTGTATGCATCAGGTTAAACTTCTTGCCACCAAATGCTGCCTACACAAAAGACCATCACAAATAGAGAATAATGAGTAAACCCAGTTATGAAAGCAAACAGAAAACAGAAGTTGTACAAATATATTGAACATACCAAAGAACACACAAGAAGAAACAAGCTTTACATGTGGGAGAGAGGTAATATCTCAGTTCAAACAAGGAGAGAAAGAACAATCTCACTCCGAAGTTTATTGTAACAGTCTCTGAAATTTCAAACATAAACGTGACAGGGCCAGCTTCCCATACATGTCTCCTGTTCCAAAGTGTTTCTTTCCCTCTTACCTAGAATATCTCAATCCATGTGTCTCTACTGAAGAATCCCTGGAATCAGTTCACCATGTCCCTAATGCAGGTATGCTCTATTGGACTAAGCACTCTCTGTAACCAATCAGTAGTCTCCCTCCACATATGCAACAGCATGCAAAATTTTCCAGGTTTGGATGAAAGCCAGGTTATATTCTGCACTTGGAAAAAAATCAAGGATATTATTCCTACTGAAGAAAGACTGACCCATATGCCTGTCTTCCCTTCTCTACAAAAATTTTTCTAAGAATAATCTATATATAAATTGAAGGAATACTTGATAAAGATATGAAAAGGGAACAGGAAAGCTTTCATAAATAATATTTTGCAGGAGACATCTTTACAGTCACATAATTTGCTGAAAGGTAATGATTTAAAAAGATGCCACAGTACTTATTTTTTCTTGACCTTAAGGAAGGAAGCATTTGACTCAGAAGTGCAAAATGCTACCTTAAAGATTCTCCTCTAGTAAGTTATCTCCATGCATATATTAAAATCATATGTGATTCCTCAAAATATACAGCAAACAAAATTTTATTCAGTGAGCTTCTGATTATAAATATCAAGTGATGCAATTTTTTCTTTTTTTTCTTTTGGAGGGGGGAAGTCAGGGCAATTGGAGTTAAGTGACTTGCCCAAGGTCACACAGCTAGTAAGTGTTAAGTTTCTGAGGTCAGATTTGAACTCAGGCCCTCCTGACTCCAGGGCCAGTGCTCTATTCACTATGCCACCTAGCTTCCCCAAGTAATGTACTTGTAATGAAAGTTAATTTATTTCTGTAATCTACATGAGCTAGACTAGTTGGTTGAAGCCCCAGAGCTCACCTGGCTACATCCTTCTTCCAGGGCTCTAGGACTAACCCTAACAGGGTGATGCAGTTTTTCTAGTGCTATTGGCCAACCCCCCTATTCTGCTCTGTTTTCCAAATATCAATAGTCAGTTATAGTCAATATCTCTCCCATATCATTGATTGACCCAGTGATGTTACTCATATCTCATCAGTATCCTCTGATTGGAGGGCAGAATCATCCATTCCTCCATTTATAAAGAGAGGGAAGGACAGACATCTCATTTTCCATTCCACCACACCCATTTCAGACTTCTTTGACTCATCTATCATACTCTTGAGTTGAAATATATAATACATTCTATATGTTACTTTCAAAATTATCCTGCTTGTCTGTTCTTTTCTCTGAACTTCCTTATTTTTTCTTCTACATATTCAAATTTTTTTGTAATCTTATTGTTAAATCCTTCAATGATCCTCTAAATCCCCTCCCCAATTAAAAAATGAAAGAAAGAAAAAAAACCCTCATAATAAGCATAGTCAAACAAAATAAATCTAGACATTGGCTTTCTCCAAAAATATATGTTTCTGTATCTCAAGTCAATCACCTCTCTGTCAGTTGAAAGATAACATGCTTCATCCTAAGGTTCTCTGAAAATATGATTGATTATTCATTGCATTGATCAGAATTCTTAAGTCTTCCGAAACTATTTTCCTTTACAATGTTATTATCCTTGTATAAAACACCCTCCTGGTTCTGCTCACTTTATTTGGTATCAACTACCAGATATTTTCTCAAGTTCTCTTTCATAGTTTCTTACAATGCAGCAAAATTCCTTTACATTCAAAACCCCACAATTTATTCTGCCAATCCCCAATTATCTCAGAGGAAATATAAGATATCTTCTTGGATTTTGGTCCTTTGCTTTTTTTTTTTTGCCAATTCATCCCCTTTCAATGCATCCTTCATGATCAAGAAGTTAGTTTTGCCTGTGACTTCCCCCCCCAACCATGCTTGTTTCTCTGTTGTGATATTTCTACACCAAACTGTATGCTCAGCCACTTTGTCTGTTTCGTGAGTGAGGTTCATTTAAACCCCACTCACCTCCCAACCATTGCTCCACATTTGTATTCTCATCTCACATACTCTCATTACAAGAAATATCAAGTTCTCTCTTCTTCCTCCTCCTTTCTATATTAATGTATTCATCTTACCCTCCTTCCTCTTTTCCCTCTTTAAATCTTCAGAATAGAAGCAATCCACTCCCAGATCCTATGTTTTTCTCAGTTAAAACCCTCAATGTCCTTTGAAGACGCTAACGTTCTAAAGAGACACCTGTTTCTTCTCTCATTAGAATGTAAGTGGCACATTATCATACAGCTTCTTCCAATTACTCAAGTAAATTTATCTTTCTTTGTCTGGACTACAGGGTTTGTACTGCAAAATTCCTACTCATCTCTGGTCTTTTTTTTTATCAGAAATGCTTAAAAATCCTTTATTCCATTTTTGGAAAAGCTTCTGATGTTGGGGAAGATTGAAGGCAAAAGGGAAAGGGGAAAGTAGAGGATGATGTAGATAGTATCATGGAAACTGTGAACTTGTACTTGAGCAGACTTCAGGAAATAGTGGAGGATAGAAGAGTCTGGGAGTACTGTGGTCCACGGAGTCACAAACAGTTAGACACAATTGAATGACTAAACAACAACTACCACCACCACCATGACAACAACCACCTCTATTCCACTTAAGATCCGGTTTTTTTGCCCCTGAAGAAATATTTTTGTAGGCTAAGTAATTCTTGGTTGTCAGCTATTATCTTTCGACTTTTGGAACATTATATTCTAAGGTCTCTCATTAAATGTAGAAGCTGCCAGGTCTTCTATGATTCTAACTGTAGTAGCTTGGGTACATGACCTATTTTTTATTTTACTTTCATTTTGTTTGTTTTTTAATGTAGAAACTCTGGATTTTGCCTATGACATTCCTGAGAATTTTCTTTTTGGAGTTTATTTTAGGAGTTAATCAGTGGATTCTTTTTAAATGGACTTGCCTTGCAGCATCCCAGTTCTAATAAATCTGGGCAGTTTTTGTTTATTATTTATTGAAATGTAGTATCAAAATGGTTTTTTGGTTTTCAGGGCTTCTGGTGATTCTTAAATTATCTCTCCTTGATCTGTTGCCCAGGTCAGTTGTTTCTGCTTTCAGATAGTTTACATTTTCTTCTATTTTTTCAATTTTTAAAAATTTGCTCCGATATTTCTTGCTATTTTCATGGAATCACTTGATTTCTGTTTGGTCTATTCTAGATTTTAGGGAGTTGATTTCTTTTTTTCTTTTTTTTTTGGAGGGCAATTGGGGTTAAGTGACTTGCTCAAGGTCACACAGCTAGTTTTTGTGTTAAGTGTCTGAGGTCAGATTTGAACTCAGGTCCTCCTGACTCCAGGACTGGTGCTGTATTCACTGCACCACCTAACTGCCCCTGGGAGTTGATTTCTTGGTTAAGATTGACTATTTTCTCTTCTAAGTTACTTTTTCTAAGTTCTCTTCTAAGTTACATCCTTCTTTCCTCTAGAGGCTTGGTTTCTTTTTTTAATCTCTTTCTTAATTTCTCCTAAATATTAATATAGTTATCCATTTTTTCTTTGAGTGTCTGCTTGCAGGTACTACAGAGTTACTCTCTCCTCTAGGGATCTCTTGATTTGCAATAATTTTTTTTAATACTGATTCATGTTCCTTTTGACTTACTCATCTCTCTACCATTCCAGAATTGAGACTTTGTCCTAGGGCCATGTTCTGTCCCTCTGCTACATTTTTGGGAGAGGCAGTTGACTCTCCTTGGTCTTATCCTAGGTCCCCTGGGTTGTACTGACCTTCACCTCTCAAGATTAACCTCTCTGGATCTTTGAAGCTCAGAGTACTGAATCTTCAGGGCCCTGACTAGTGTCCTGAGAGAGTGTTAGAACCCTCAGAGCCCTTGGGTCTAGGCTGTTCTTGTCTGATCACTTCTGTTGCTCATTGATCTTTACCTGCTGCTCCCTGGACCTTCCAATATTACTACCACATGATTTTTCACAACCCTGGGACTTTTTCAAGCGATCCCTTCATTCTTGCTGCCTTCAAATACAGAATTTTGCACCTCTACATCCCATCTCTCATCATACGTATTGACACTTTGCCAATGATCATGAGCTTTTAGCTGACTTTTAATGTTGTTCTGGAAAGGAAGAAGTCACTGTAGTTTCTGACCGGATTTCATGATTATTACTTGATTTTGTGCAAGCTTCAAGGCTTCTCCATAAGAGACATGTGGGAGCTGGGTGGTCTGCCTCCAGTTCAAGCAGCCATTTTGTCAGAAAGTTCCAGCAGATAACTTTCTGAAGACATGACTACTCCAAAGGCCCATTCTGGGGTCTCAGAAACACCAATATTCCTTCAGTGATGCCCCATGGTTGTAAACCAAGAAATACCACAATCTCCAAAGAATTAACATTATAGGTCACTCAAAATACAGTAGAGATACACATGTTGGGGATGAATAAGTAGCATTAAATTCCAAAGAAGAAAAGTGCAAGAAGATCAGCATAAAACATATTAATGAAATGTGTGACCAAAAAAAAAAAAAGAAGTCTGGCCATTAATGCAGGGAGAATGAAGGATAATTGACAGACAACCACAGGCTCCATTGTTATCCATTTAATAAGGGACCTAGTGGAAAGTCTCCATTGTGTTGGAAGAGTACCCTCCCTATGTCATATCTATGACATAGAAGACATGAAAGATGTTTATGACAGAGAAGACATGGAAAAGAGTCACACTGAATGAGGATAATTAGTTGTAATCTACTCCAGAAATGTGGAGGGAGTACTTACACTGATGAGATCACAGATTCCAAGCCTCACCACTTTGCCTAGGATTCCTCCAACTTCTTCTTCCAGGCTTCATTGGTCATAATGCCAGTCTCCCTACAGACTAATCCTGAAGTAAGAAATTCAATAATCCACAAACCAAAAGCTAATTAGTTAACCAGGGCCTCCCTGGATAGCTTGTCATCTGCCCCCCAACTTCTTCCTTCTTTTCATCTTGAATACCATACTAAGAATCATCCTATACAATACCGTCAACATCCCCTTTTCCCTCCCTTTACCTGTACTCTAAGACACAAACATCTGTCACATTTATTCCCATTTTTAAGACTTTACTCAACCTATTCCTCCTTCCTCCTTTCTTGTCTGTAAAAATTCTACCCTTTACTCAGGAGGCAACTCAAATTCTACTTCCTGCATGAAGTCTCCTATTGTTTAAATACCTGAAAACTTTTTTAAAAGTGCATGCTATGTGTAAGGCAATGTAGACTGTCTACATGGATTTTTTTTAAAACCCCAAAACCACTAATAGGAACATAGATTTAGAGTTGAAAGGGACCTGGGAGGTTTTCTAGTTTGCTTATCTGCCCACTCTGTTTTACAGGAGAGGAAACTGAGGTCCAGAGGAAGGATTTTTATAAAAATAATCTACACATGTACTAGGTAATTTGTATAAAATTGTACTTTGAAACTTGAACTCTAGGAGAACTGGCATTGGTTTTATCCTAACAAAGAGGAAGCCTAGAAAGAGACCAGAAGCCATATCTCCTAGTTCCTTATAGACCATGAAGTGGGCGATTTTACCTGGCTTGGTCATCAATTCTTTTTGGCACAACTAGTCACAGTCACTTAAGGACCAACCAGAGTTTCTGGTTACACTTGTCCTTTTACCAAGGGGTCCCCACAGAACCAAAGCACATCTGCTCTCCTCCTTCATGGGAGATGCCCCAGTTCAAGAGACCAGAGGGCTCCTCTGATCATTCCCTACTATGCTAATATAGCGATATTCAAAAGGTTTACATATTATAGCTTTTGAGCCTCCCAACAACCTTGTGAGGTAAATTGTAACCCTTTTCAGTTAATTTGTCTAAGGTCACCCAGCAAGTAAATGGCAGAGCCAAGATTTTGAGGATAAGATGTACCCACAAATAGGTATAATATAAGAGGTTTACAAAGGCAAAAAAGGGCCTGTGTAAAGCGTCGTGAGAAACATAAAGGAAGATGATCATACAGCATTAATGATCTACCTCACAATTTAGCAATTAATTACACACTTTCTTTGATCGTCTAATTGCTTTATGTATGTTTAGACACCCCCCCCCAACTCAGTGTTGGCACAAAGGAGGCGAACAATAAATACCTGAGGTATTGTGTGTGTCATTTCAGAACCCAAGAATTAGTAAATCTATTGGGTTATAAGGATGGTTTTCTAAACCAATAATGATTTCTGGTTTAGAAAAAGAAGGAGTAGTAGCTGTGGGGAGGAGGTGGGTGTGTGGGGATGTGTGTGGACATAATCACATCATTTTAGATCATAAATTTAGAGTTGGAAAGACGCCTGGGGCCATCGAGTCCAATCCCTCATTTTACAGAAAAGGAAACTGAGGTCCAGAGAGGTAAAGCATGTTGCTCAAGATCTTAGCAAGATTATTGGCAGAGCTAGGAGGGAAACCTAGCCCTTCTGACTCCAAAGCCAGTTCACTAACTGGCTTAAAATTGATTATATTTAAGTAAGTGATAATAAGCGAAATTTAAAACCAGATACGGATTTGTAAATCATATTTCCAAACAAAGTCAGGAGCATTGTTCTTATTTAGAAGCAGTTTCTTCCTTCCACCCCCTCAGTTTTTGTATTTGGCAAAAAAAAATATTTGAAGCAAAAAAAATTATTATTTTAGTGCTTTGCATCCTTTTGCTGTTTAAAAAATATTTGTACATATATACACACGTATACATCTATACATACATCCAGATACATATGTATATATCATAGCACTGGGGCAGTTTACCACAGTGTTCAGTGAACTAACACAATTTAATAATTAAAAATCATACAGGGGTCGTATGATGTTGTGGACAGGATGTTGGATTAGCATTAGGAAGATCAGGGTTCAAGTCCTGTCTTAGGTGCTTATTAACTATGTGACCCCGGACAAGTTACTTTATCCCCAATTTTCTTCATTTGTGAAGTGAGGAAAGCAGCACCTCCCTTACAGCATTGTTGTAAGAATTAGATGAGTTGATAGATGTAAAATGTGCTACAAATCTTAAAGGGATGTGTGAATATCAGCTAGCATTTATTTTTAGTTGTTGTTTAATATTATTTCATTTACCCCTTCCAGCAACCCTGTGAGATAGGCATTAAGATCATCCCCATTTACAGCTGAGAAAACCGAGGCTGAGTGAGGTTAAGTGACTGTGCCCGGGGTCGTATGGCTATAAGTATCTAAGGCAAGATGAGAACTCAGGTCTTCCTGAAATGAAGTCCAACATTGTATAGAGGTCATAATTGAATGCTCCTATGCTACAAATGATGAAATTGTGGAACATAGAAATGAAGTCACTTGTCTGAGGTCACACGGATAGCTAATGGCAGCGATTAGTCTAAAACAAAGTCCTTGTAACTCTTAAATTCCTGCTCTTTTTGGACTGTTACCTCCCTTTATAGCACCATAGCTTAAAAGGAGAATTTTCTGTTTTCAACAACAGGGCAGCTAGATGGCCCAGTGGTTAGAGCACCAAGCTGGAGTCAGGAAGACCTGAATTCAAATTTGACCTCAGATACGTACTAACCATATAACCTTGGGCAAGTCAGTTCGCCTCAATTTTCTCATCTGTAAAATGAGCTGAAGAAAGAAATGGCAAACCACTCCAGTATCTTTATCAAAAAAAAAATCCCCAGTAGTACCATGAAGAGTTAGATGTGATTGAAACAACTGAACAAAGACAAAAAAAAGACATAAATTTCAACAATAGCCAAAGGTAGAGATTGTGCCAGTCTAGCCTAAGTATTACCACCTACCCCCCACCCGTTGCTCCCATCACTCCTCCTTCCCCACCACAGACAATTAGCAATTTTAAATGTAAAAGAACAGTTGGTGATTTTGTTAAAGATGAAGTCAACCCCTAGCTCCCTGCCAAAAAGGCAGGAAAGCAAGTAACTTGCTCCTTTCCCCAGGCCATTTAAGGCTAACAGAAGTAGGTACAATTGAGAGGGGGCAGGGGTCGACATAAACTCACAGTTTTATCTTAGAGTTAAAAGGTTAGCTACTGCACGTCTCTTATTTTCCCTTGGCTTTTTCTATTTTTCTGGATAATGCTTAGTTTGAAAGAAAGGAAAAGCATTGGAAGCATTTTAACTTTCAGTATCTCTATGGAAACCCAAGAGAACTTGTATTTTATTGCCAAATGACTACCTAACTTGAATTTTACATCCTATTGGATCACTATAGGCCATCTGCCATACCAGAAACAGCTCAGACCTAGTTTTCCAAAGGCCTGTGTATAAAATGGCAATTAAAATTAATATAATTCTTGGCTTTGATAAAGAGGGGTACAGGACGGAGAGAGACCAAATTGTTTCTATGGTTGTCTTTTAAGCTAAAGAATCCTTTTGTTAATTTCAATGAAAATATCCCAATTTTAAATGTCCCTTAATGAGAGAACTCCATTTTGGCAGTCATAGAGGGAAAATATTAAATTAAAACCAACAGCTGTTTCCAGGGCTTTATCACTAATTGTCCTCCCCTCCTTTCCATCAGTGTCAAACACATTTTCTCTTAAAATTTTTAACAGTTACTGCCTACACTGGAGTTCTTGGCTACCAATTTCTTCACCAACATACTCCAAATACAACACAGGAAGAGATTTTTGTTCCAAACAACAAGAAAATGCAGAGATATTCTAATATGATCTTTTATCAGTGATTGAAGCTTGCCAAAGCATTACATGTCATACTTAGTACACAATGCTATAAAGAACTAGAAAACATTTGAACCTCTTGTGCATAAATCTCTACTTTGGCTTAATTTTTTTTCTTGCTTTTTCTTTTTTCTTTTTCTTTCTTTCTTTGTTTTTTTTTTTTTTGCCATAATGCCCTCAGTGAAATGACAGTCTTTCAGATCTTACCCTACAACCTCTCCCCCAATACCCTATATTACCTATCTAAAAAAAAAAAATCTAAATTTCAGTTGGTCTTACAGGTACTACAGCTATCAAATTAGCAACAACATCTCAGTGTCTCCCTGATAGAATGGAAGACTTCAATAATAACAATAACATCAACAACAATAAAAAAGAGTTTTCATAGTGCTTTAAGGTTTGCAAAGCATTTTTACAAATATCTCATTTGGGAAGCAGGCACTCTTATTATCACCCTCATTTTATAGATGAGAAAACTAAGGCCGTAATTTGCCCGAGGTCAGACAACTTATACGTTTAATTCCCGGTCCAACATTTTATTTCAAGAGTTGGATTGTTTGGGTTTTTTGTCTTTGAATCTCCAGTAACTAGCAAGGGCCCTGCACATTGTCGTGGTTCAGTTGGGTGTGACTTTGTGATCCCATGGACCCCAGCATGTCAATGTTGTCTATAGGGTTTTCTTTTTTTTTAAATTTATTTAATTATTTTATTTATTTTCTTGTTTACATCATTCATTTCCACAAGATTTTGAGTTACAAATTTTCTCCCTGTCTTTCCCCTACCCCCAACCCTAAAACAGGGATCCCACTGTAAAGCCCCTCCCCATCTGCTCTTTTTTATGTCCTCCTCCAACACCCCTCTTACTTTCTGGTAGGGCAGGGAAGGTCTCCCTACCCCAGTACCTGTATATCTTAATTCCCAGTTGCATGTAGTTAATGATAATAATAATAATAATATATTTATATTATATATGATATACAATATTATAATATATATTACACATATATTATTTTTTTAACATTTGATTTTAGAGCTTTAAATTCTAGATTCTTTCAGTTCCTCCCTTGTCACCCACCCCCACTGGAAGGACAAGCAATTCAATACAGGCTATACATGTGTAATTATGCAGGACATCTCCACAGTGGACATATTGTGAGAGGCTGATTATATGCCTCTCCTTTCTATCCCGCCCCCCCTTGTTCTATTCTCTACCCTGTCC
>CM053593.1:302994292-303009569 GCA_028646575.1 Pseudocheirus occidentalis
ATGCTATCGTTCCTTTCTATGTTTGGTTTTGTTTCTCTTTTCCCATTGTTCACTTCATTGGCTACAACGTTTATACAACCAGACTATTATACAGTGTGAAAGAGTTTGCAGATCCTATACATGACTGTATGCCACCATGGCAGGGTGGGGGGTGGGGAGGAAGGGGAGAAAAATCTGAAACTCAAGTGATTCTGGAACTGAATCTTATAAACTAAAAGTAAACAACAAGTCAATTAAAAAAAAGTAATGGAAAAAAAAAAGAAAAGAAAAGAAACCTGGACTCTAGTCACAGCTTTACTTCCAAGAAGCTGCAATGACCCTTGGAAAAATCATTCAAAATACCTGGATATCTGTTTCATTATCTCTAAAATAGATGACATTTAAGGTTCCTTCCACCTGTGAAATTTTATAATTCTAACTTGACAAAGGCTCATTATTTATAAATTGGGAATTACAGGTCTTTCTCACTCACCTGTGTAGATAATTAAAATTAAATGCTGCAATTATGTGTGCATGGCAAAATGGACAAACAAAAATATGTAAAGCTAAGAAATTTTTAATCTTTTAAATGAAAATCTTGTTAGTTTCTTTCTAATTGCTTTCATGTTCACTGCTTTTTGGAAAGTTCACTGAATAAGAATATGCAATAAAAAAGTTTGTGAAATGTTATTTTCAAATCTTATACTTTCATATTGACTTAAATTATAATGTCATTGATGCTTTAGTTTTATTTATGATTTACCATTAGATGGCACTGGCTCCCCATAGGCTAACTCTAAAGATTTTCTTCTTCCAGTTTCTTTAAGTAGTTAACTCACTTATAAGCAAATAGTCAAATTTTACTTATATAAACCAACCCCATTTGAAAAAATAAAATGATATGGCCTTTTATAATTAGAATGTTTCATGACTTGAGGTTGTTGGGGTTTTTTTTTGCTTTTTTGGAGGAGGGAAGGCAGGGCAATTGGGGTTAAGTGACTTTCCCAAGGTCACACAGCTGGTAAGCAAGTATGTTAAGTGTCTGAAGTTGGATTTGAACTACACCACCTAACTGCCCACTGGAATTTTTGTATATAGTGAAGGGGCATACATCCAGATGCTTCTGTGGTCACATGAAAGGGATAAGACCATAATCCAGCAAAGTCAAAGGATACTCATGAGACGAAGGGCAGCAGCACACATTATACATGGTTCCACAGTGACATATAACACAGTATGTTCAAATACTTCTGTAGGACTTTTACCATAATGATGACACCATTCTAGGACCTGATCAATTGCTACCATCTCTGCATGTCGTGTAGCCTGAGAATAGAAAAAAATATTTTTCTTTTTATTTGATATTTCCATTCACTAAAAGTTATTGTTATTTTATTTATTTATATTCAAGTTAAAAGAAACAAAACATTATAATAATTTTTGTTGTATATTTCCTTACTCTATGATCATAATTCCTTTCCTTTGTCAAAGTCATGAACAAAGGTATCCAAGTTTTCCAGACTAGCTGATAATAAATTAATTCCCCATATATACATACATATAAATATGTGTGTGTGTGTAATCATAACCTAACCAAAAAAATCTGCAATTGCATAAAATTCCTCTTGATTTACACTTTTCTTTTAGCCAAAAACTCAAGGGGAAAAATCTATTAAACTCACATAGAAAAGACACAGTTCAAAAGAAAGGATTTGAAAACAATGGTTCTGAATATTTCAGGGAACTCTGAAATTTTCATAAGCTTATGCCCCAGTTTCAAATGTGTTCATAGATTTTTATGATCCTTCACTCTAGGCAAATATATATTTAATTTAAGAGAGTATCATTATTTGATCTATCTTTAGGATAAGACTTTATATACAATACAAATTTTCTAAATGAAAGCAAAGATTTAGTATAATAAATATCTTGAGAGCATGATTTAATGTGAATTATATATATTATGTATAACAATTATTTAGAGTATTTGCCAGCAACATTTTACATCATATAATGAGAGAAAGGCTTTGTTTTACAGTTGTAGAATAATAGAATTTATAATTGGAAAGCATCTTAGTGATCATTTAATCCAATTTTCTTTATTTACAGATGAAGAATCTGAGGCAAAGAGAGAACAAAAAATTTTAACAGGGAAAATAAATCAGGGGAGTGCTACAGACACAGCATACTTACATTTTAGCAAAATATTTGTCAAAGTATCTCTGCTAATGAATAAGACAGATATGTATTAGATGATAATACAGTTAGGATAGGAACTGGTTGGACCCAAGGTTAGTGAGTCTATGTCAACTTGGAAGGAGGAATTTAATGGAGAACCAACATGCCCTGCACTGTTAAATCAAATTTAAATGAAAGCATATATCAAGCAATTTGCAAACAACACAAAGCTTGTTGGGATACTTAACACAATAAATGACAAAACTAAGATTCAAAAAGATCTTGATAGGGTTAAAAAAAAGGGAGGGGGCCAAATTGAATAAGCTATAATATGGATAAAGAACAAGTTCTATATCTGGGTTCAAAAAAAAAACCTGCTTCAAAACAGTTAATGTGGAAATGATCTGGGAGTTTTAATGATAGACAAACTCAAAATGAGTCATCAGAGTGATATCATAACTGATGCAATTCAAGGGTGCCTCGAGAGGCATGGCTTCCCAAACAATGAGAAGCTAGGCACATCCAGGATATTGTGTTCAGTTCCTGGTACTACATTTTATGCTGAAATGTGTTCAAAAGAAGGCAATTAGAATGGTTAGTCTTAAGCATCATGCCATAGGAGGAGGATCTGCTATAGAAACTAGGGGAGGAGGGGACATTTAGTCTGGAGAAGAAAAGGTTTATATGGTACATGAAAGCTGTCTTCAAACATCTGAAGAATTGCCATGTGGAGGGGAAAAGAGACTGCTTTGCTTGCCAAACAGTTAGTCAGCAAGTCAACAAGCTTTTATTAAGCATGCATTTTGTTAAGCAAAGCAATTACAAAGAAAGGCAAACACTTGGTGCCAAGCCTTCCAGGAGTTCATATTCTAATGGGGGAGACAACATGCAAATTAACTGCAGGGCAAATGGGAAGTAATTTCAGTGACAAGGTACTGGTTGGGGGGGGAGGGGGAAGTACCCATGAAAGGCCTTTTTTAGAAAGTGAGTTTTGAGATGTTATGAAGGAAGGCAGGCCTTGAAGGTAATAAAGAAGTACATTCTAGGCAGAGGGAAGATCTACTAGCAATGAACAGAAGCTGGAGAAGGATTTTTTTTGCTCCACAGAGGGAAAAATTCCTAAAAATTAGAACTATGCAAAAGTGAAATGAATGGGCTTCATCAGGAGATGGTGGATTCCTCATTAGAATTCAAGCCAAGATACAATGACCATTTGTTGGAGATGTTTTAAAAGGGATTTTTGGTCTGGTATAAGTTGGAATAGCTGGTTTCTGAGGTTCATTCCAGATCTCAGACTCCTGAATAAGATTTTTTTTAATCTATCCAAAATTAGGAGCAGTAAAAGTGAGAACTCAGAAGATATAGTCTGTTCAAAGTGAGCCTATCAGATCAGTGGTGAGTGGAACACAGGGATAAAGATAGGAATCCTCGCTAGTAGGTCATAAGATACCACTTGAGACAGACGATGAAGAAGAACCCTTCTGAGCTTTTTTCCATTTTTCAGAAAATTCTGATAATGTAGATATTACAGAAGGATAAATAGGCATAATACCCTATTCTCAGGGGTGTCATGATAGTGGTAATAAAATGTGGGCTGTAATAGTGGTCTGAACTTACAGACATGAACATTTACAACACTTATCTTACAACAGTTTGCCTATTTATAGAGTACAATACAAGTCACCCTGGGCAGAGTCCAACTTTCCTTGATAATGAAGGAATGTGGGAATTCTGGTATATGGACCAGATTTATTATTTCATTGATAATAGGGAACTACTGATGAGGAAATTCCCTCTAGCAATACTGATTACCATCTGTTCTGCAAAATAAAAGTCTCAGAGGACTGCTTATGTATAAATCAAGGGAAGAAAAAACTAAGGGTAGAAATCTTAGTTCATATACAAAGACATATTCTAGATAGATAAATAGAGCATAAGGAATTCTATAGAGAGCAGTAATCAAGATGGTACCAGACAGAAGGTATAGCACCAAAGGTATTGCTAGAGGGTTTAGCTTATATAGTCTATCTGTTCATTGTACTGAGGGTGATATGTATAAAAAGGTGTCTTTATCTGAAAATTCAAGTCTAGTATAGTCCAGAAATGGAAAAGAGATAATGTGAGAAGGAAAACCTCACAGTGAGAAATTTTCCCTCAGGGATATGTAGGCAAGCTTGGTCACAGCACAAGTCCCACACAAGGAAATGAGGATTTCTATTGTGACTAAAATGGTATCATATCCCTGGATCAGAAGCAGGGTCATGGCAAAATATAAGAGGAATAGGAGAGAGCTGGTAGGTAGAGGTTAGAAGAAACAACTTGTGGGCCAATCCCACTGGTATCCCAAGTATTTATGTCACTGGACATGTCAGGCAGCACCATATTGTAGCTAGGTAGCTAGATGGCTCACAGTAGATACAGTATGGGACTCAGAGTCAGGAAGACCTGAGTTCAAATGCTGCCTTTAGATACCTAGTAGCTCTGTGACCTTGGGCAAGTCATTTAACCTGTCTGCCTCAATTTATTCAACTGTAAAGTGGGAATAATGGGAGACTGACTCACAGAGTAGCTGTGAGGATCAAATCAAGTAACATGTAAAGCACTTTGCAAACTTTCAACTGCTATATAAATGCTAGCTGCTATCATTATGATGAAGACAGCCATCCAAAGTCTCAGACAGCTCTATGTAATATCTCTAGAAGAATTCCCTGTGGCCCACCAAGTGGTCATGATAAATGTGGGGCATACAGACATGAGCAGAGGAGCAGGAGTCTATCTGGGAGCCACTCTCCCCTTTGGTGTTGTGTTGATATGGAAAGCAGACAACTGGACCTAATGAAGGCACCCTCTGCTCATTACTGGGTATTAATGCTAACAATTCTGGTGCAGATTTAGTGGGTCCAAAGTTTACAATCTGTAGAAGAGTTTGCTAAGGTGACTGACTTGTCAGTTGTCAAAATTCAAGCAATTTGTGTTTGTTTGTTTTTTAACTGGGCATCTGCCTGTAAACCATGATGTCCAGGGGTGCAAGTGATACTGAACTTGGAGCTACAGACAAGTGATGGCCTACAGCTCTATGTTATTGAGCTGCAAGACAGTGTAAAGGAGGACAGCTCTCCCTTAAGATGGTGCCCCAAGAGGACAGAAGCAGAACCAAGAAGGCAGAGGAAGAGGAAGAAGTATAACTGAACTCTCAGTCCTTCACTCCCCCCCCCAAAAAAACCCCCTCCTTTAAACATATATAGAAAAATGCACCAGACCCAATCATGATAGGGAATCTAACAAAAAAAAATCACAACGAGTCACTTTTCTATACCAAGTCAGAACAGGAAAACTGACAGAGAGGTTTCTGGGCCTGAGGACAGGGTCTGGCCAGGGGTAGGCCAGAGTATAGACTGCTCCAAGTCAGAGAAAGGGTGTACACCAGGGTAAGAGGAGGTAACAGACCCATGCTGGGAGTAGAAATGTATGCCAACTGGCAGCTTTGCTGCTCACAACCCATTTCTAGGTCACAGATTCAGGAAAGACTGAGGAGGGAACCTACCCCTAGGAGTGGTGTGCTGGGAGAAGCAATGAGAAGATAGGATAGGAATAGGAGTCCTATCTTATGTACCAAGCAAGGAACAAATTCAGAAGCAAGTAGAAACAGTGTGGCTTGGATCCCAGGAGATGAGCAGAGTCTCATTTCTAACTCTGAGCCTAGTCTGATGCCTGCAAAAGAATAACCAGAATAGGCTGATAGGGACTGAGTCTGGCAGTAGTCTACTGTTGCTCAGGCTCAAATCTAGGTCAGGAATTTGCAGACCTCAGACCAGAGGGGCAGTAATCAGATTTTTCTTGGGATCAGATCATTTTGTAGCACTGAAAGTTTGTTGGTCTTCAGTCTGAACTACCAAGAACCTGGAATAATATAACATGCAATACCAAGAAAGCATCAACAGAACAGGTCCAGACCTTCCCTCCAGAAGTACCAGAACCTGACTCTAACATCAAATTCAAAGTTAAAAATCAGGCTGGAAGAATGAGCAAATAAAAAAATCCAACCATCATAAGCTATCATGGTAACAGAGATGCTCAAGATAAAAATCTATTAGAAGGAAGGGACTCCCAGACATCTGCAAGCAAAGCCTTAAAGAAAAACACAGCTTGGACACAAATTCAACTAGAATTCCTAGAAGAGATGGAGCAAGAATTTTAATAAAGAGTTTAAAATTTTTTTATAAATAAAATGATAGCACTAAGGAAAAAAAATGGTGGTGGGGGGAAATGAGAGCTATCAAAGAAAGAACTGGAAAGGGAAATAATAAATTGGTCCAAGAGGTATAAAATCTTGGCCAACCAACAAACTTCTTGAAAATCAGAATGAACCAAATTTGAAATCAATGATTCTTTGGGACAACAAGAAATAATAAAATAAAATAAAAGGACTGAAAAAAAATAGAAGAAAATATAACCACAGCGAAAGCGACTGACCTAGAAAATGTAACGAGGAGAAAAAAATTTAAGACTCACTGGATTTCTGGAAAGCCATTATCAGAAAAAAAAAGGCCTAAATATTACATTTCAAGAAATTATAAAGGAAAACTACCCAGATATCAAAATGTAAAAATAGAATCCCACTGGTCACCTAAAAGAAACTCCAAAGAACAAAATTGAGAGCTTCCATGTCAAAGAAAAAATACCACAAGCAGTCAGAAAGAGTTCAAGTACTAAGGTACCACAGTCAGGATCATCCCTGTAAGGTAGTGGAAAACACAGAGTATTATATTACAAAAGGCAAAGGATATAGGCTTACAGTCAAGAACAACTGATCCAGAAAAAGTATATTCATATGGGGGTGGGGGGGAAAGGAATGGACTTTTAATAAAATAAAGAACTTAATTTTTCCTGAAGAAAAGATCTGAGGTTTGGTGTCCCTCTGCTTCGGATGCAACTGTGACTGAAAACAGCATTCAGAATTCCCACTTAGGATTCCTGGAATAATATTCCTTGAGATGCCTCACTTCACAACCCTTCTTTAAAACTGCTCCAAATTACTTGACACTGACAGTGACAAAGCTAGGGATGAGAGATCAGTAAAAATCAGGGACAAGGGCTCCAAGAGATCAGAGGCAAAGAAATTACGGGAGATGTCTCCTGCTGGGCTAAAGCGTGGAGACAGCTCCCTTTCCACTGATATCACCTACTACAGCATAGAGGCCATTAGAAATTTCCTGATTTTTTAATAATATTAACAACAAAGGGAACTGGAAACATTTTGAAGATGAAGTGAGGTTGTAAGTATCACCTAAGAAAAGTGCTTACTTCTGGTGGGATAGGATAGACACTGTAAGACGGATCACATTCTATTCTACATAAGGAAAGCAAGAGAGGTGAAAGACTGGTAGGAAGCAGGTTCAGTTGCAGATTCTGGGGGTTTTCCTTCACTCTCTTCATGCTTTCCCTCCCGCCATTTCTAATTTTGTCATTGCAGATGTCACCAGAGAGCTGAACACTGAGATAGAAGAACCAGGATTAGATGCTGAGGGTGCTAGGCAGCAGTAGAATTTACAGGAGCAAATAGGTATAGAAGGAAAGATGAGCTCCTGTTCTGACCCAGCTGGGGTGCCATTCATATGTAAATGATATAACTAAGTCAGATGTGAATCCCTTAGAGTGGGATTTTGCACTGCATATTTCCATTGGGCTGGAATCATTAACATATTTTTATATAATTATAGCTTTGGAATAATGCAGATTTTAATGCATGGGACCACTTCACAGGATTTACTATTCGTGTTAATTGGGACTTTGCATTGAAAAAAAGGTCTCTCAAAAGGAAAATGTCACTAAAGTATAAGAACCAATATGAGGGTATTTTTCTTTTTAAAAACGGATTGAATCTACTCCCACCTTCTCCCACAGCCACCACATGTTCCTTCACTCCCTTTACTATCATCATCTCTGTCTGATATTGTAGATTCAGGTATTTTAGGGAACATACATTTTTAGTTTGATTAACTTCATTCCTCCCCTTTGCCAGAACTTCATTGTTATAGACCATGAGGCACCCAACAGGAACTTCTCCATTTTCTAGAGCTTCTTTAGCCTGTAAAAAAAAAGAAAGAAATTTGTGATAAAGTATTCAGATTTGAAGTAATACTAATAACTAAGATTTATACTGCACTTTAAGGTTTACAAAATGCTTTACGTATCATAACTCACTTGCTCTTCACAGCAATGCTGCGAGATAGGAGTTATTATTGTTCCCATTTTATAGGAAACAGGCTAAGAAAGCAGTTCTAAAATAAAACACTCATATGAAACATGCAAGGCTCTAGGAGTCTTTTATTAAATAGCATTCCAGCCATCTTTCCAAAATATACTTCTATCCACAGTGTTTGGTACCTATCCTGAAAAATTCATAATCCAGGACCCATTCTGCCTCTCTTCTGTGTGCTTATACGACAGCTAGGTGCTACAGTGAACAGAGCACTGGACCTGCTCCTGGAGGAGGACTTGAGCTTAAATCCTATCTCAAACACTTGCTAGCTTCTGACCTTGGTTAAGGCACTGAACCTTTGTCAGTCTTGGTTTCCTCATTTGTGAAATGGGGATAATAACAGAACCTACCTCCTAGGATTATTGTGAGGATCAACGAGATAATATTTGTAAAGTGCTTTGCAAACTTTAAAGCATGATATAAACACTAGCTACAAGTATCCAACACCTTTACATGCCTTTGTCTATCCAAATGACACTGTCTTTCAAAATCAAGATGAGACAGCAACTAAGTTTTGACGTGCTTAGAACTCATGCTTACAACAGGGCTTCCACTGTTTTTAAAAAAGGGCTATGCTGGAATGAAATATTAATATGCTCAATGTTCTCCCCACATCTTGCTCCTAAGTAACTGTGGCCATCAAACACCCTTCTTTTGGCAAATAGGTCTGAAAAGAGATGCAGCCAATGGCAGCAAACTCTCTAGCTCAGTGGTTCTTAACCTTCCTAATGCAGCAACCCTTTAATCCTCGTATGTGGGCGGATCTGCATGGGGGAGGACCTGCCTGGAGGCAGATAAGAGGAGAGGTGTCTTGGTTCCTAAGACCACTGGAAATATGTGTTTTCCCATGGTCTTAGGCAACCCCAAAGGGGGTCATGACTCATAGGTTGAGAACCACCGCTCTAGCTCTTTATGGGGTGGCAAAGAATTGGAAACTGTAAGAGCACCCATAAACTGGGGGATGGCTAAACAAATTGTGGAATATACATATGTGAAGTATTATTTTAAGTAAATTAAGGAGACTAAACATGCTAAGATATAAAGATGGGATGACCATTCTATGCATGGGAGATAACCTCTTTAAAGTTATAGAAGAAAACAGAATGCAAAGTTCAGGAAAAAGTGAATACATTATATAGAAAGGGATTTAATATGAAGTAAATCTGGAAAGATAAGCTGGAGCCAGTCTATGAGGATCTTTAAATGTCAAGATAAAAGGCTTATATTTTACCTTAGAAACAATAAAGATTTTTTTTACCTTTCCTGATTTCCTTAATTGTTAGGCCTTTTCCCACCCAAAAATTATTTCATATTTATTTTATATAAAATTGGTATTTATCTGTATACATGTAATTTTACTACAGTAGAATGTAAGTTCCTTAAGGTCAACTACTGCTTTGGTTCTGGTTTTAGCTTTTGGATCCCAGCACTTAGTACTTCAATAGGGACCCAGTGAATACCTGTTGAAATTAAACTGCTGATGATGATGCCTTCAAGAAAAATAGGAGAAAATGAGTTTTGTTTTGAACATATTGAGTTTGAAATGTCTACAGGAAAATAGGGTGGAGCTAAGTAGTAAGTAGTTGACAACATGGGCTGTAGCTGAAGAGGAAGATTCGGGCTGCATATAGAGATTTGAGAGTCATCTGCACAGGGATGATAACGAAACTCATAGGAGTTTATGAAATCATGAATGAAAGGACATATTGAAGGAAGATAGGAAAACCCAATAAAGAGTCTTCTGAGAAACCCAGAAGTAAGAGACAGGAGTGAATGATGATCCTACAAAGGAGAATGAGAAGGTACAATGAGATGGGTGGGAGAACCAGGAAATAGAAGTGCCCCAAAAGCCATAGGAAGAAGAATTTAGAGGAGAGGCAGTTAAATGAGGCAAAAACTGCAGAGTTAAAGGATAGTAAAAGTAAAGCTGTGAAATAGCAGCCATGGAAGGAGACAACAAGTAAAGAAGGCTGAGTAGATACCATGAGAAACCTATGAAGTAAGGGCAGACAAATGGAAATAGCCTAGGAATGGGAAGAAAGCCATGAAAGTACTAATGAAAATAATGGACTGCTGAATTCGTGTGTGTGTGTGTGTGTGTGTGTGTGTGTGTGTGTTTTATAGACTAGATGATAAGCGGAACAATCTAAAGAAAAGGGGAATGTTGAGGACCACAGGAATATTTCTGGTTCCAAATGATTTTAATACTGTACAATATTATACAAAATTAGCCTAGGAATACATGTGAGCAGATACATACAAAAGCATGAAAGAGCTGAGCTATAGGTACAATTTCTGACTTCTAACTATATAACTTCTCTTATATAACAGACCCTCTTATCAGAGAAGACTCAACTCAAGTACTTACATGGTGAGACTTAGTTAGAATTTCCACCATAGTAAATATAGTGACTTTAATAATTTAGCTCTGTAACTAGAGCTCAGATTTGGAGTGGGTCTAGTTTAAGAGACAAAGGAACAGGGAACAGACAGACTAGAAGGTTAGAAATAATGAGTAGGAAAAAAAGGCTGTTTGCCAATGAGAGAGCAACTAGAAATGAATATATGAAATGAGACAATGTGGCTAGGATTATTTTTGTAAGACAATCTCCTAAGGAGATTTAAATGCATCTGTGTGGGCTATTTCAAACATGATGAAAAGGAAAGGCAGGGAATTTAGAGCAAAGGTAGAGGGGGAAATGGCAACACAGTTGAAGCTGAACCCATATAATACCATTCTGAGTTCAGGCTTGTTCTAATGAAAAATTGCCAGGATCACATTGCAGAGGTACATATTGTGAAATACTACCACTTTATACACCTATAGCTGTGGGCAATTGGAGATGTATTTTTTTCTACCTCTTTACTTTTATTCTACTTTTCTCCTACTCTTCTATCTTTCTATCCCCTATCTTATCTCTCATTTGTGTTTATACAGTGCGTCAATTATATTCTTTTTGTGTTGCTATAGATTGTTGCTGAAACTATAAAGAAAATATGGTGGATGTATGAAAGAACCAAGAAGACTATGATAATTTAGATACCCAATCCTCAGTGATTTTCCCAGCTTAGGTGTCTAAATATTTTACCTGGGCAGAGATGTGTGTATTAGGGTAAAAAGCCCAAAGTGCATGGAGAATACCTGGGACCACTACCATGTTTTATATACTTCTACTTCCACGTTCCACATATTTTATTAAAAAGACATTAAACAAGGAGTATAAGCAAATATGTTTGGAGGCAGGTGTGTGGGTCTATGCCTTACCATGGTGTTGAGATGATCCTGAGCTCTCAAAAGTTATGCCAAAGGAGTACAAGTTCTGGCAGGCCCAATCAAACTGGAAATTCTACAAATATAGATCTGGTATCATCCAAGTATCAGCCTAAATAAACTGAAAAGCTCACCATAAGGCTAGCTCTGCCCAGGAGGATATATCTTTTGGTCACAATAATTCTAGAAAACTATCTACTAAATTATTCAATCTGTATCAGTGAAAGAGCACTCATACTATCAAAACTACAGATCTTTTAAGTAAGGAAGATACAATATATCAGAGAAGCAGTGTATATATATATATATATATGTATATACATACACACACACATAAAATAATATAATATATAATATATATAATGTATACACACACAGAGTATATTAGAAAGAGTATTACATTTGAAGCCAAAGTCAACAACCATTTACTAAGTGTTTACTTTCTTCTAGTTACTGTGCCAAGTTCTAGAAATATAAAAACAAAGGGAAAATATTGTCCCTTTCTAAAGAAGTTCACATTCTAAAGGAGACAAAAAACAGACAACATGCATGTACATACGAGTAACCAGAAAATAATCTCAGAGAAAATGGTGATTGGGGTGAATGGGGAAGCAGAGGAAAAAGCTTTCTAAAGAAGGTGGAATTTGGGCCAAATCTTGAAGGAAGCTAGGCGGCACTGATGAGAAGGGCCTCCACAATTCTAATTCTGGCTCTACTACTTGTCACCTATATGACACTGGCTTAATTTCTAAGGGTCTCAGGTTCATTGTCCATAAAATAAGGGAATTGGATCTGATGATCTCTTAGTTCCCTTCTAGCTCTAAATCTGATGAGCCTGTATTAGCTTTACTAACAAGTTTAAAAAAATAATAATAACATGGTTTTTGTTGTTATTTTTCAGTTGTTTTAATTGTGTCTGACTCTTTGTGACCATACCTGGGGTTTTCTTGGCAAAGATGATAGTGTGGTTTGCCATTTCCTTCTCCAATTCATTTTACAGATGAAGAAACTGAGGCGAACAGGGTTAAGAGATTAGTTTCTTAAAGACCATACCTTAAACCCAATTCACTCTGGTTCTCATGGACTGGCCAACAAAAAGTTCCTACCCAAGCACCATTTGTTGGTTATTATTTGGGCCCTGATGGCTCAGACTGAACATAAATAAAAAGTTTCTCTTTTGGTCAGAAACTCTGGGGATCTTCCCCTCAGAGGATGATGTTTTTTGGGGGTGTGGGGGATTAAAGATGCCATCCATTTGGTTCACTTTTTTAAACAGCCCTAATCATTGAATGGGCATTGCCTCTGTCAGTCAGAACTTAGAAAGACTTTAGCTAAAAACGGCAGAGATCTCCCACTGCATTGTGGGCCATCTCCAGTGGTCCTGATACATATCTACCCACTGGATCCAGATGGCTTCTGAGGACAAAGTGAGGCTGGTGACTTTGCACAGTCCACCCTCACTTAAATCCAATTCCTTTGCAAGTCATGCTATCATCTTCCTTTCATTTTAATCAAACTATGAAAGGTACAAGAGATTGGCTTAACCATTCACATTGTTAACATATGGTGCTAGAAACAATTCTTATTTCCCATACTAAGACTTACAGCTGTTGAGTCAGCCTGTTAATTTGTATCTATGTCCTAGACAAAAAGTGATAGAATAAGATGCCTGGAGGAGACTGACTCCCTTTTTGTATTTTTATACCCAGCATCTAGCATAGTACCTGGAACATAGTAGTCATTTAATAAAGGTTGATTCATTGATTGAAGCAAACTGTACTGGATTTCATGCAGGAAACTGGACAATTCTTTTTAATAAACCTAAATTGTTCAGTGCCATGAAAGCCCACCTTTTTAATATCAATAAAGTTCTGGTAATGCTGTATGACTGCAAATCATGGAACATTAAAATCTCAGAAAAATCAAAATTACAAGTAGGCAGAAGGGTAACAAAAAGATGCACAGTGAATATTAAGTGGGCAACATGCTATAACTTGTGCAAAGGAGACAAAAGACATCTTCAAGGATAATAGTAGGTAGCCAAGTTATGCATGGGCAATGAGAGACAAAAGAAGTTCCCATATACAATATGGGAACACTCAGTCCTCAGGCAGCATGCCACCCACAACATTCCACAGTTATGCCTGAACCAGATTAAAATGTAATTGGGAAATATTTAGTAAAATAAAAAAAAATAATAGAACATACTGTTGATATATGGCTCTCTAAGTCAGTTATGTGGACCACAGGGATACAGTTTAGTGGCCCTATTTCTACTGAAGTTTGAACCTACTGTTGTAAAACATCCATGACAGCTCACTATTATTTACTGAAACAAATTTAAATTCTTAAAATGAGCAGTTAGGGCTTTCTACCTCAGCTTTCTCACCTACTTAAATTACCTGAGGTGCTAAAGTGGTTGCCATTGAGCCAACCAGTAGCATTCCCAAGTACAAGTGGAACCAGATTAAAAAGTAATTGGGAGATGTTTAACAAAATGAAGAAAAAGAGAGTAAAGCAGGGAAGTGTGAACTGGTGGTTTTCTAAGTTAATCAATATGTGGCTTACAGATGGCCTGTTCTATTTTAGTTTGACACTAACACTCTAGAGCAGCGGTGCTCAACCTATGGGTTATATTCAATTTAAATACATCCTGCACATCAAATATTTACATTACAATTCATAACAGTAGCAAAATTACAGTTATGAAGTAACAATGAAAATAATGTTATGGAGGGAGGAGCCAAGATGGCGGTGTAGAAGCAGCAAAGTTTCGCAGCTTCCATACAGATACCTTAAATACCCATAAAATATGACTAAACAAATTTTAGAGCTTCAAATCTCACAAAAATACAGAAAACACATCTCTTGCAGAAGGCAGCTCGGCAGGTGGGGATCATCACAGCAGGCTGGGAGCCAAGGCCAGCCCAGCCTGAAACCACGGCCCGAGGGTGGTCGGAAGGAGCCGCAGCTGGAGTCTACAGGAGAGTGGATCTGTGGCAGCTGGAGCAGTTTCCACATTTATCAAGCCAGGAGAAATAAGGCTAATAGAAAGGTCAATGGAATTCAAGCTAAATTTGGGGGAGAAAAGCAGTCCGGTCAAACTGCCCCCAGTGCAAGACAGCAGCGTGAAGCCACGGGAATGGCTTCAAGGGGCAACTGCCTCCACTGGGCTGCTTCAGAGCTCCTGGCCTGCAGATTATAGGGGGGGCCAAGGCGATTGATGAGGGCCAAGAGCTCTTGAACTGAGTGGCCTGGATCCAGATCGTGGTCTTGGATGATGGTCCTGGGGTGGGCTTTCAGCAAGTGAAAGCTGGTGGGGGCTGCAGCACCCACCTAATAGCTCTGACAGCTGTGAAAACCCCAGCAATTTGGGACAGAGCTTCCCTCCCACCCACCTACCCCCAAAGCAGAGTTCCACAGAGCTAAAATATCAAGCAATTACTGACTGGCCAACATGAGGAAAAGGAAACAAAGTAAGAACAGCAATAAAACTCTAGAATCCTTTTTTGGGGACAAAAAGGATCAAAGCATGGAACGGGAGGAAGACAACACAGTTAGAACTCCCACACCAAATGCTTCCAAAA
>CM053593.1:303015592-303057407 GCA_028646575.1 Pseudocheirus occidentalis
CCAGAAGGACATTATTCTTTGGCTTTTTTCCCAGGTGATCATAGTTCAAGGAGCAACTTAGATTTAAAAAAAGATGCAAAGAGCTTTGTTGCTATACATTGTAGATAGAGGTACATGTAAGTGGGGTGCAAGAGAAATATTTAGAACAGGAAGAGAAATTGATCTTATGGCCTTACAGACATTAAGAAAACAAACATTTCCTCCCTCCCCCCAAATTGTAGTTAGTCAAAGAAAAAAAAAACAGTGGAGGATCACAATAAACATTTACCTAAAATACATCAATCCTCTCAATTAAGGATAAAGCATACATTAATTTAGATGTCAGACCCAAGGCCAAAAATATGGAGAGAGAAGTTGCTAAAACTATGGGAACTATCATATCTGTTGGTTGAGGTGACTCTCTGTCTTCCTGGCAGATGTTTGAAAGGGAAATATGGCTGGCTTCTAATAAGACTAAAATAAGTAAATGTTATATAATAATGGGTTACCGGTTACATACAGTACATCTTAATTTGTTAACTGACCACTATGAGAAAATATAGCACATAGATTTAATTCATGATTCTGCCTTCCATTTATCAGTGACCCCTCCAGAAACTGCTAGGTCATTTTGTTTGTAGCTTCTATGTTTACAGTACACAAAATTTTTACAGAAAATCTAAAGTGAGCGACAAGCAAATCATTCAGGGAACTCTTTTTTCCTATTCTTCATCTCAAAAGCCATCCTTTTCTCTTTTATTCCAGTCTATGATGAGGAGGGGTGCCCTTCTCCTTGCCAACACCATTCCCTCTAGTTATATTCTTGCTCTTGTCCCTTCCCTTTCCTTTAGCAAGTTCCACAATAATTGTCCCAACCCTTATCTTCAATTTCTTCTTATCTACTGGCTCCTCTTTCCTGTTCAGGTTCTTTTCCATCCTTAAAAAACTCTGAATTGTCCCTACCATCTTTTAAAACTATTATCCTGAATATCTGTTTTCACAGACAAATTCCTGAGAGGGAAAAACAAGTCATCTACTTCTCCTATCAATAATTTTTCCAACCCATTATAATCCTGGCTTCTAACATCATCACTTAAATTAAACTGCTTTGTCAAAATTATCATTGATTTCTTAATTATCAAGTCTGATGATCTTTTGTCAGTCCTTATTGTTGACCTCTCAGCAACTTTTGAAACTGTTGACCACTCTCTCCTAAATACTATCCTATCTAGGTTTTTCTGACACTACTCACCCTTGCTTTTCCTCCTAACTTTCTAATTATTCCTCAGTCTCCTTTGCTAGAATGCCAGCCATAAGATGCTCCCTAATTATAAATATACTTCTAGAACTCCATTCTGTGCCCTCTCCCCCCCTCCATATGTGTGTATGTGTGTATATAATATATATATATATATATACATATATAGTAATCTATGATCTCTTAATTTCTCTTGGTTCAGTTATAAGCCCCATGCAGATGATGCACAGATTTTTTTTAATGTAACCCTAGTTTCTCCTGAGTACTAATTCCACTTCAGCTATCCATTAACAACTCATTATCTTTTCTCCCAAACTCTACCCTGTTCTTAACTTCTTTGTTTCTGTTCAGTGTCACCATCCTCCCATTAACGTGGGTTCACAAACCCAGAATCATCCTCTACTTTTTCTTTCCCTCATATCCATTCAGTCTTCAAGTTTTGTTGATGCTACCTTAATAATTTGTCTCCCATCTTTTCTTTCTCTCTATTCATAAGATTACTACTCCAGCTCAAGCCCTCAGTACCTTCAGCCTGAACTATTGTAATATCTTTCTAATTGGTTTTTCTTTTTTTGGAGGGGGGAAGACAGGGCAATTGGGTTTAAGTGACTTGTCCGAGGTCACATGGCTAAGTAAGTGTTAAGTATCTGAGGTCGGATTTGAACTCAGGTCTTCCTGACTCCAGGGCCAGTCCTCCCTCTATTCACTGCCACCTAGCTGCACCATTCTAATTGGTTTTTCTATCTCAAGTCCCATTCCTCTCCATTCCAGCCTTCCCTCAGTTGCCAAAGCATTTCCTTACTCAAAAAGTTTCAGGTGCCTCTAGGATCAAATACAGACTTGCCCTGTGTAGTATTTAAAGCTCTTATCAAACTGGTCCCTGCCTACTTTCCCAACTTATTATACAAATTGCTATATACACTGCTCCCTTTCTCAAACTATATCATCTAACTAAACTGGCTTATTTGTTCCGTGTTTATGACATTCTGTCTCACAGTTTTCCCAAGACTCTACCCCTTCCTACCTGGAATGAACCCTGTCTTCTGTTTCTTAGAATCAACAACTGCCTTTCTATGCTCAGCAACAGTGCCACCTGGCCACCTGCTACTGAGTCCTTTTCTGATCTCTTTTTATATTGCTTTCCTCTCCAGCAGGGAAAGTAAGCTCCTTGAGGGCAAATAGTGTTATTTTTTTCATCTTTGTAGGCACATATTATGTACTTTATTTAAAATTTTATTGATCTTAATATTGGCAAATAAACTTAATTCATTTTCCTTGTATTATCTAATTTTGTAAAACTCATGACAATGGTTTTGCCTTTTGTATTAAAAGAAAATTAACTTACTTGCAGTGTGACTCTGGGCAAGTCACTTAATCCCAATTGCCTTCTTCCTCCCCCCCCCCAAAAAAAATGTTTAATTTCATTTTTGATCTTTCACGGATAGAGATTCATAAATGGATAAATCAGGGTTTTGGTCTTTTTCATTTTTTAGCATTGTGAGAAATATTTTGATACCATAATTAGTTCATTTTAAAAAAAACTTCTAGGAGTATATATCCTTGGGAAATATGGACAAAAGAAGATCAGAGAAATACAAGAAAGGGAGGCTGCTGAATATATAGCCCAAGCAAGACGACAGTATCATTTTGAAAGTAACCAGAGAACTTGCAATATGACAGGTAAGACAAAAGAATGTTTCTCCATGTATACAATTATTTATATATTTATATTGCACATGTATATAACTGTGTATAATACGCACATATATAAAGTGTGTGCATGTATGTAACTTTGAATGTATATATACATTGTATCTGTATATATATATATATATGTGTGTGTGTGTGCATGTGTAATAACGTGTGTGTGAGTAAAATGAACTTTGAGGCTGAAGATTGTTTTTTTGTTTTGTTTCTTGTCTGTTGTTGTTATTGTTGTTGTTTTATAGTAAATAGAGAGTTAACACAGAAGCCAAAACATCTGAAGTCCGGCTTCTGACACATACTGACTCTGTGACCCTGAGCAAGTCCCCTAATGCCCTTGGGATATCAAGCTCACATAGAAATGCATCCCTGCAAGTCACATATTAATTTAGAAAACCATAAGTTAACATTTTTGTTGTATTTTTATTTATTTTGTTGAATATTTTCCGATTATATTTCAATCTGGTTAGGGCAGGACTGTTGGCTTTGAATAGACTCTGCTCTAGACTATTCTCTAAGACCATAATTTTTGATAAAGTACAGGACCTACACTGTGGGAGGGAGTTTCCTAAACCAGTGAAATAACAGGTCTGGTCCTTATGCTTGTCCTAAGGATACTTAGCACATTGTACCTTTCACTTATGCTTAATATAAATGTCTGTTGATTTGAAATGACTAGCCTTGCATGAGGGCTTCTCACCATTAGATTGGCTATCAATTTATCAGTTCTTTTGGTTACAGCATCTTATGGAGATCTTCTGCTATGGCATAAAGGAGTTGTAATCTGCATTAGTGGAGAGAGTACCCACTCTAATGAAATCATGGTTCTTTTGAACTATTAAAGTAATTTCAGAGATGGGTGTTTCAGTAAGATATGCTTTTTGTTATTTAGCTGTTATGTCTGACTCTTTGTGACTCCATGGACCATAGCATACTAGGCCCTTCTATCTTCCATTATCTTTAAAGTCTATCCCAGTTCATGTTTGTTGTTCCATGATACTATCTATCCGGCTCATCCTTTGCTATCTCCTTTTCCTTTGTTTAAAAAAAATAATTAATTTATTTATTTTTAGTTTACAACATTCAGTTCCACAGTCCCTTGAGTTTCAAATTTTCTCCTTCTCTCTCTCTTCCCCTTTTCCCCCCATAACAGCATGCCATCAAATATAGGTTCTACAAATACCTTCACATTAAACATTAGTCAAATTGTAAAGAAGGATTATGACCAATGGAGTGAACAATAAGAAAGAAGGGTAAAACAAAACAAAAAAGAGAGAGAGTGAGTAGTTTGCTTCAATCTCCATTCAGACTCTGTAGTTCTTTCTCTGGATGTGGATATCTCCTTCCATCATGAGTCCTTTGTTGTTGTCTTCTAACCCTGTATTGCTGAGAGGAGCTAGTCTATCAATGTTAGTCGTCCACATATTGGATGTGTCTGTAATTGTGTACAAAGTTCTCCTGGTTCTGCTCTCCTCACTCAGCATCAGTTTATATAATTCTCTCCAGATTATTATGAAGTCCATCTGCTCCTCATTTCTTATAGGTTAATAATATTCTATTACATTCATATACCACAACTTGTTTAGCCATTCCCCAATTGATGGGCATCCCCTTGATTTCCAGTTCTTTGCCACCACAAAAAGAGCGGCTATAAGTAATTTTGTATTACATACGGGTCCTTTTCCCACTTCTATGATCACAGCTCTGGAAGTGGTATTGCTGGGTCAAATGGTATGCGCTTTTTTATAGCCCTTTGGGCATAGTTCCAGATTGCTCTCCAGAATGCTTCATCCCCAGTTCCTTTTGCCTTCAGTCTTTCCCAGCATCAGGATCTTTTCCAGTAGGTTGCATCTTTTCATTATGTAGCCAAAGTATTTAAGCTTCCATTTCAGTTTTTGGCCTTTCAGTGTATAGCTTGAATTAATTTCTTTAAGTATTGACTGATTTGAACTCCTTGTTGTTCAGAGGACCCTCAAAATATGCTAAGGCTGAGAATTATTTGATAACAAGATTTTATGTAAGAGTAAACAATATCAAGATGTAAATGCTTAATGTTATAAGAATATGTAGCTTTTTTTTGGTATTGGAAAAACTGCAGACCTTTTAGTTTAGCAAAGTGACTTCCCTGGAATAGATACTCAACATGTGTTTGATAAGTTTAATACCTGTGGCTAGAGAAATTTGGGTAAATATGATTAAATGCCCTTCCCCCAGTTGATCTGATAATTACAAGAGCTAGATTTTCTCCTACTTCTTTGTCAGATAGCTCCCCCATTTTTCACCTCTTCAAAGTCTAGGGCAGAGGCCTAGTAATAAGATGGATGGTTAAGAGAGATAAATGTATTCATTTATTAAATATTAAGCACATACTTGTACAATACTACCTTAGGCTATTGGGGAAGATACAAAATTTCAGTTAGATGACTTTCTGCCAAGAGGTGCACCTATAATCCTTTGTTCCATTTCTTAATACCAGTTCCTAGGCTCCCCTCTTGTTTTTGCTTCTAGGACATAGAATTCAGGAGAAGCTGAAATATTCATGATATGGATATGAAAGGAGAGAAACCCTAGTTGGAAGAAATAGGTGGTAGCAGTGGGAATGGAAGAGAATAGGATGACACAGAAATAGCATTAAGACATGTCCCTGAGTATATGTCTTGGACTCATATATTGAGAGTAGGCCCTGCCTCACCTCCCTCATCCGATTGTCCTTACTCTCAAGGGGTTCTTTGCCTCATTCCTTCGCTTTTTCCTCCTTGACCCATTTCCATGATGCTAATCTCAAAATTTCAGTTTACCAAGTTCCCCCAGTGTCTGTCCCTCTTCTTAACATACCAGTTCTTTTCCTTAGATTTTGAGAGCCAACACAAGCAAGTACCATGCAAAATAGAAGCTGGGCAAGTTCCCACTGTGAGCAAAGTGAAGCCCTTCGTCTCCTGGCAGATGAAAAAAAATCTGGTGGAAAAGGTTGTTTGTATCACAAAATGGAATTTTGAATGTATTTGCCCATGCAAACACTTTCCACATAGTGGTTAGGTTTTGTTGAATTGGAGAGTTGTATACAGTACTGTACTTCAAATGTGGATTAAATTGACTTTTTTGGAACCTGTTACATAACATTATATTTAGGGAATTGTTTATATGGAGATTCAAAGAACCAACTGCAACACGAACTTTAAGCATGTAACCTATTAATGACTGTTAGTACTAGAAAGATGTTATCACAAAATGTTATCAGTGTGTAAACACTTTGAAGGCACCCTTCTAACGAGTTATTGTAAGCTCAGCTTCATGAAGAGCAAGTTTTGTCAAAATTATCCTACTATGAGGAGATAATAAATATCATAGATCTACAGCTAGAGGGTACCACAGAGGCCATATAGTATAATACCCTTATTTTACAGATGTGTGCTCTTGCTATATTATTTCTAATGCATTTATTTGATTAATTGACTAGAAATTGAATCTTTAAGCTCAATCTACATCTCAAATGCTTGATAGATTCTATTAATCTATTTGCAAAGAGTAAACAGTCTTAGCTTTGTGATTAGCTGAAGTCTTTCAGACATACCTTTATTTAGAGAGAGGTTTGGCCAAGTTTTCCCTTCTAGCCAGTGACTTTTCAGACTTAAACTATTTCCAACTCACTTTTTATAGTAATCATGAAGCAAAAGAAGAAGAAATTCTATAGTAGTGAAAGGACAAAAGTACATAATTTTAAATAAAATTTTTGAATTATTTTCCAAAAGGAACATTGGTAATATGTGTAAAACCATGGGAGGATCTGCTTGGCAGTTGTGACTTCTTGATACTAAGATACTCACAAAACCTAATATAGTCAATGATTAAAGGGAGACCCTGGACACTCTTAAAATATTAATTTTAATTTTTGCAATATAATGAGAGACCTTATTATTGTCCTCCAGAATAACTTGCCCCCTTATTTTTACATTCACTGTAATTTTTACCTGTATTCCTACCTCTTCTAGAGCACATCCCATACAATAGAATTTTTTTTTTAAAAAAGAGAGAGCAAAAGTCAGCAAAACTGATAAATACAAAAAATAAAATCTGAAAATATGTAGTGTTCCACACTCACTGACCTTCCCTCCATCTTTGCAAATGTGTTGGGGGAGGTGTCTTCTCATATCTTGTCTTTGGGGTCATGCTTGTTCTTTATAATTTTGCAGCATTCACTTTTTTTTAACAAATAAATTTTTAGTAATGTCTCTTTATATCATCAAAATTTCTCCCCTTTACTCTTCTCTTCCCCCTCACAGAAAGCCATCCCATGTAATAAATATTTTTCAGGAAAAAATAAGCAAAACTGATCAATACATCAAAAAAAATCTACATTGAAATGTATAACACTTGTCAACTCCCCATCTCTGCAAAGAAGTGGGGTGAAGATGTTGTCTCATATGTCTCCTTTGAAGCCATGCTTATTCTTTGTAATTTTGAAACATTTACTTTCAGTTGTTTTAAAGTGGTGGTTCTTGCTGGTAACATTGTTGTAATCATTGTACATATTACTTTTATGTCTTTGCTTACAAAACTCTGCATCAGTACATGTCAGTCCTTCCACGTATCTATATTCATTATATTTGTTGTTACAGCAAAGTACAATATTTCATTACATTCATATACCACAATTTGTTTAGCCATTCTCCAGTGTATACTTTCTACTTAGTTTCTAGTTATTTGCTATCACAATATATGTGTGTATCAGTGTGTATCAGTACTTTTTGTGGTATATGGTATATATGAAGACTTTCTTCTTATCATGACCTCCTTGAAGTATAAGTCTAGTAGTGAAATCTGAGACATTTTAGTCACCTTATTTGCATAATTCCAAATTGCTTTCCAAAATGTTTTACTCATTCTTGGCTCTTCCAACAATATAGTAGTTACAATCCCTCATCTTTTATGAGCTATATAGTAACACTAATAAAATATATAAGAAAACACTACTCAGTAATTTATCGTATGTGAGGACATTTATAAAGACACATTCATACTGAAAATGAAATTTAATAGAATGTATTATGCCTTAGGTGATTCCAAAGAAAAGGAGGAGTTGTAATTATGATTTCAAATCAGGTAACAAAAATTTGCAGTCAGGAAAGATAAACAAGGAAAAACTGCCATACTGAAGAGCACCATATACAGTGAAACAGTATGATTGCTGAAGATATACACCATTACTAGAGGAGGCATTGAGACATATGAATCAATACAACCCTGAGACAAAAGAAGAAAGGGAGAGGGAACTAGGAATGAAGGAATAAGAAAATAGAAGGAGGATACAAAATATATTGAAACAGGTAGCCATCTCAACTCCATCTCAGTGGATAAGCACATTACTAAAGCAAATTCTTCAGGTTCCCCCAATATAAGAATCAAGCAACTCTTAAGGACCTCCAGAATGGTTCAGAAGAGTATTAAGAGGAATAAGGACAGAAATGGGAACTTTTAAGGAGCCAATCAGCAAATCTAATCAGAGATTAAATAAGTTAGAATGAAAGACAGACATACTCCAATGTCAGCAAATTATGAAGAAAATATAATTGAACCACGAAAGTGCAGAGGTAAAAGAAAAAGAAATAATACAATAAATTTTAAAAGATCAATAGAACATGTAAAGGAGTGCAAACGAATGCCAAATTTGAATATATGCAAAGAGATCATTTAAGATTATAGGCTTTCCAGAAAAAAAATAATGAAAAAGAATGCCTGAATACCATACCACAAGAAATTATACAGAAAAAATGTGAAGAAACACTGGAAACAAATGAAAAAATTCATATTGAGGGGATCCAAAGAAAGCCAACAGAAAGGAACTCCAAAGTTTAAATTACCAACAAACAAGAACTGTGTCATCAAAGCATGAGTGTTACAGGTAGCAAGGAAAAAGAATTCAAATTCCAAGTAGAAAAAGAAAAACTACAGTATTATTCTGACATTATGTGAAATCAAATGGAAAATTGGAATATGTTCTGAAGCATGAAGGACATTGGATAGCATCCCAAAACAGTACATCTTGCAAACCTGAGACCAAACATAAGGGGAGGAAAGTGTTTATTAATATATCTAGGATTAGACAAGGAAATGGATTGTGTCTGTCTGTGTATGGCAGTGGGGGTTAAATATTCTATTTTTCTTTTTTAAAATTCTCATTATATAAGTAACATTGTAAAGGCAAAGAGAAAAACAATGGGCGAAGTAATTGTAAAGAGGTACAATGGAAAATCAAGAAGAGAGTGCATAGATGAAATTAATGTTTCAGGGAAGAAATTAAAACTCATTAATAAGTCAATATTATAGGTAAGACAATACAGAAAAATCTTTCTCAGATGGAGAGAGGAGAGGGTGAAATCAGGGGGCCCAGGTCATGACTGGTCAAGACACAAGAGGATAGACAGGTGAAAGACATTCATTTTACTGCCTTGCCTCTGAATTGGTATGAGAATGAGGGTTAAACACTACAGATAGAATGTACAGGAGTGGGAGTTTGGTATGGTCAGCAAAAAGGGAACAGCTTGGCAGCAGTGTGACCAAACACTACAGAGATAAGAGAGAGGATAAGGCACAGGTTTTGCAAAGGACTCTGCTATTGGAATGTGTGGTAGACATTTCTAGAGATAAGCTTCCATAGGATCCAGAGACGTATCTCTCAATACTGACTCAAGCTAACAGAGAGAAAATGGTTGGGCACCTGGGAAGGTACATTTTGGAGAGGATAGAGCAATAATATATAAGCTCACGTGGAAGATAGCATGGAATTAGAAAAGATTAGAGATAAGAGAAAACATAGCAGGATTATACTCCAGACCAGGATTACTGAATATTTCACACTGTACTGGAAACTGCCTCAGTTGATTAATTTTTCAGCTATTTTTTAGGTGCCAGGCACTATGCTAAATAAACCCTGGGGATAGAAAAAGAGGCAAAAGATAATCTTTGCCTTCAGGGAGCTTATAATCTAATAAGAGAAACCACAGGGGAAAAAAAGATATGGTGTTGTTTGTCCTTCTTTTTCAAAGGAGGAGGTGACGTCTTGACTCACCTGAATTGGATTAAGTAAGGTAGAGTTGCAAAAAGTCGTCAGCCTCACTCTCTCTTCCAGAGTCATCAAAATCCAGTGACAGGACAAAGTCAAGATGACTGACAATGGCCCAGGATCCAGGGGATGACCTTGGCGTCTTAGATGTCTGATCAAGCTCTAAGCACTCCACAGTGCCTGCTTCAGCCACGTTCCTGGCCGATGGAACAAATTGTTCTCATCCATCCATTCTATCCAGGGAAGTCTTCACATGCTTGGATATCTCCCAGCTCACCAATGGGTTTGAGACCTGTTGGTTCCCCTAAACCTTATTTAGCCTGTCTGCCAAAATGTTTTTACTGAGGTGTGGCCACAGCAAATGCTACAGCTTCTTGGAGCTATAGGTGAGAGTTGAGTGCCAGGTGGACACCAAAAGTGGATAAGCAGCCCTGAAAAGGATTTGGCAAGCCTTCATACCAGAGGTGTTCATTCTCCCTGAACACCCCATATATTTTGCATGACTGTACATGTATAAAATAAATGAAATTCCTTGCCTTCTCAGTGAGGGAGTAGAGAAAAGAGGAAAGGAGAGAATTTGGAAATAATTTTTTAATGTTAAAAATTGTTTTTACATGCAACTGGAGGAAAAGACCTACTGTGTTCCAGGTACTTTGGTAAGCACCAGGAATACAAAGGCAAAAAGTCTCTTCCTCAAGGAGTTCTCAATCTAGTGGATGCTTACCTAACAAGTGTGTCTTTTCATGAGTAGTTGATGGGAAAAAATACAAACAGTTGTTAAAAGGACCACTAATAAACATTCATGGCTATGCACAGTAGAGAAAAAATAAGAAGAACTTTATGTGCAAGTTTATGGAGTGACTGGTATTAGATACTTCACTGGTTTTGCTCCTATGTAAAGATCTCCCTGAGCATTCATTGCATGTTTTCATTGTTTGCCTTTAAAATTCAAGTTTTGTGTTGCAATTATGCCTTCAAAGTATAATGATGAACTTCAACATCTGTAGTAGCTACATACTTCTCAAATTCACCAGTCAAGTCAGGGGTTTTTCCAGAACATCCATCACCAACCAATGTTGAATTTCACTTGGGGTTGGTTTTCCTTGGGTGGAGATAATGATGGTTCTTCCAGAAGTATCTCAGTCTCTGTCTAACTGAATGATGGAAAGATGACAGAGGTGCAATTCAATGATCTTTTTAAAAAGAAGAATAATCTCCAATATTACGACATTTCAGCCAAAAGTAAAAACATCTTTTAGAAGCCCTTCCTTTGGCTTGCTAGAAAACTTATTGGAGACCCAAATTTGGAGTTTTTTGCAATACCTGCTCTTGCACCTTCAAAGGTTTTCCTGCACCTAGCACTGTCAACACAGTCTGAACAGGCCTTACAGACTGCTCAAACAACTGTTTTCCCTGATGAAGATGATGACCTGTAAGCTAGAGCCCAGCATATCAGTGGTCTAGTTTTATAGGCAACTGTCTTGTGATGTCAGGGGGGTAGTGTGTTTGTGACTATTATATAGCTGAGCAAAACATGTTCTTAATCTTTGGGATGCAGAATGAGTTTCAGAGTGAATGTGGAAGTTTAAAAAAATATGTAATTCATGTTTTGGACCTATAATATTTAGCTGTTTTGGACCTTAATTACTTTCCCTTAAGTTTCAAATATAAGACTGCTACAGTAATAAGTGGTGATATTTTTTAAACTTTAGACCAGAAAAAATCTCAAATACAGAATAGATAAAAGAAAAAGAAAAATATCATAAACTTAAATATTGAAAGTTAAATACAAAGTAAGAAAAGAAAAAAAAATATGTTATGTGCACAGCAGAATATAAAGGATTCAAAAGATGTAGCAATAAATTTTCATTTCAAGAAAGCCTGTATGAGAAATATTACATATTGTGTTGAGAGCTGTCCATCATTTCTTTGCTTCCTTGTAAGTTTTGCTCTCTTTTGTGTACTTTTTACTTTGTTCTCCCCCCCGAAAGCTACAATTAAGTGCAGATATATTTATACACATATACACATATACATACACACGTACATATATAGACATATACTTTCTCTAACAAATTCTACTCCTGATCTTTGTTTTTATGTTTATGCATATCTCTTATTTCCTATCCCTCCTGCTCCCCTGCTTTATTTCTACCCACTACCTTGCCCTCCTTTTACTTAGCCTACCTCCCCTCTCTAAGGATGCTTCCCTATTCTCTGATTCCCACTGATCTTAACACCCTTTTATACGCCCTCTTTAACCTGTTCCCTCACCCTTTCCTCTAGAGATCCTTCCCTTATCCTCTCCACCCTCCCTATCCCCTACCAAGTGGTGAATCTTGTTTGTTACTTGCATTCCCCCTTTTTTTTCATTTAGATTATAATAAAGCATTTCATAGATCTTTTTTAAAGAAATCATTCAGGACTTAACCTTATTATGTATATTGACAGGTTTGTCAGTCTGGCTAGTGAGGGAATATTCTAGAGCTTAATATTCAATAGGTAGGTAGTGAACTTTTAGAAAAAAACCTGCAAAGACTTACACAAACTCATGCAAAGTGAAGTGAGCAGAAACAGGAGAACATTGTACACAGTAATAGCAAGACTGTGTAATGATCAACTGTAGTTGACTTAGTTCTTCTCAGTGATACAGTGATCCAAGATGATTCCAAAAGGCTCATGATGGACAATTCTCTCCACATCCAGAGAAAGAATTTATGGAATCTGAATTCAGACTGAAGCATAGAGTTTTCGCTTTTTTTCTTTCATGTTTTTTTCCCCTTTTATTCTCTTTCTTCTTTCACAATATGACTAACATGGAAATATGTTGCATAGGCTCCCAAAGTGGCTAATACCATCTCCTAGGGGAAAGTGAAATGATTCGGGGGGCAGTAGTAACCTTGGGTGCAATTGAAGGGCATTGAATAAAAATAAGGATTAACCTAACCCCAGGAATATGCTGAGTACTTTTTTTTAGGTGGGTGGTAGATCAAATAAATGTGGGAACCTCTGAACATGATTGCACAAATATAACCTATATCAAATTGCTTATCATCTTAGGAAGGATAGAGCAGAGGGAGGGAAAAATTTGGAACTCAAAATTATATTTAAAAATCAGTGTCAAAAATTATCTTTATGTGTAGCTGGAAAAAATAAAATGCTCTTTAAAAAAAAATAAAAGGAATTGGCAAGGTTCCCAAAAGTAGACAGACTATCCAACTCTTACAATTTTAGAGATGCCAAGGGTTAATACAGGGTGAGGAAGCTGGACTGCCCCAGCCTACTACCCTACTACCGTACCATGCTCTTTTAGATGGTCTTCTTTTAAATAAGTTAAATCAAAGGGCATTTTGCTTTCAGCATTGACTGGACCTTCTGTTGGTAATGTATGGTCTCTTTAGTCTTAGTAATAGACCCTCACAGTAATCCCAAGCTTCCATCTTTTTAATATCAGTAGTTTTACCAGTGATAGTGTATAGCTATAATTAATGGAAACACGATAGTCTCTGAAGAATTAATATAGATCATCTAAAAGACAATAAATATTTAGTCAAAGAAATTAAATATACATTTATTTTTTTATTTTTACATTGTAGAATTAGTGGTTTGTGCTTAATAGCTTTGTTTTGCATCACTTTCCTCATTTTGTCATTTTAAATTATAAATTCTAGTATCAGAAATTAATTTTTGTTTACATTTGTATGTTTTTTGGAGTTTCTTAGGTTATTAAGAGCATCAGTAAGTGAAATAATAACTTGTATATTACATATTATTTCCAAAGCACTCTCTCACATAGAATTTCATTTTATCTTTACAGCATTCCTGTAATTTAGGGATAAAGATTATGTACAGTAACACAGAGATGTACAATAAATCACATCCAAAATCACAGAGGCAGAGATAGAAACAAAACCAGGACTCTGGTTCTCCTGACTAGTGTTCTTTTTACCAAAATGCAAAACTGTTTATCTCTTGTCTTTTAATAAGCCCTTTTGCCATAAATTATTATGGGAGTGTGAAGCAGAAGCTATAAGTAAAAAGAAACACTAATTTGAATTTCCATTCTTCACTCTACCAATATATACCTACAAAATGTTTTATATTATAAAATAGCTCAAGACTTCACTTTTTATTTATTCATTCATTCATTTGCCCTTTGGGACCTATGTGAACTGATACAAAGTGAAGTGAGAAAATTGGAAAATTATTGTGTACAGTAACAGCAATGATGCAATGATGGTCAACTGTTAAAGACTTAGCTGCAGTGATCAATATGATAATCTGAGACAATTACAAAGGATTTATGATGAAAAATGATGTCCACCTCAAAAGAGACTGATGAACTAAGTGCAAATTGAAATATAATTCTCTCACTTTTTTAAGTGGATGTGTTTTTCATGACTTCACATATATAACTGATATATTGCTTGCCTTCTCAGTGGGTTGGGGGAAGGATTGAAGAAAGGGAGAAAATTTGGAACTCAAAATTTAGAAGACTGTTCATTTAAGATATTTAAGACTATTCATTTAAGACTGTTCATTCAAGATATTCAAATAAATTTTAGTATTTTAACTGGTATTTTTGTTTGAATTACAGTGCTGTCAATGCTTCCCACACTGAGAGATGCCTTAATGCAGCAATTAAATTCTGAGAACCTTACAGCTCTTCTGAAGAACAGGTAAATACAAGAAAAATGTATTTAATTCATAAATCTACATAATCCCAAATTTACGGTTTAATGTAAATAAACGTTATTTTTCCAATACACAGGAATACTTTAAGTCTAGGATTATCAAGTTTCATAAGGTCTTTAATACATGGGAAAACTTATGAGAATAGTTAAGTATCTATTTGGGATTGGAAAATAATTGCACACAGGTTATTTTAATTAATATAGCTTAAATGCTCTTGTAATAATATTTTATTTGCTTGTTATTTCTTGCAGCTTATTTTTAAATACTTAGACACACTTGTTGTTGACATTTCACAGCATTGTCCTCCAGTCTTGATCACCATTCTCAGCTTGTCCTTCCATTCATCATCTGTTTCCAATCTCTCTGTCTTAACATTAAACTTAATTGCTATAAACCCCAAATTCTTTAGCTGCCAGTCTACTATCTAAATCATTCTGCTGGTGACACCAGCATTGTCTGGAAAGAACACAGAACTTAAAGCCAGAAGGCATAAGTTTTAGTTCCAGCTTTGCCACTTAGCTATATCGCTCAGTTTGTTCACCCATCTATAAAATGGTCCTGCCTTACAGGATTGTCATAAGAACTAATTGTTATTATATATACACATAAGATACACGTGTGTGTGTGTATGCATTCATATAGTTATGTTGTATTATAAAATGCAGTGTAAATGTAAGCTATGTTTATTATTGCATCTGAATGATATTTTGGTCATATATTTGCCCCATTTTTTTTCCCTATGGCTGCCTAGTCTCTTTTATTTTTAGCTACATTGATTCAACCTAAGAGGGAAAAATCTGTGGAAATCAGACATTTGATTCAGCAGTTAAGCAAGGTCATGAAAAATATTTTGTCTGAAGACATCTTTAGGGCCAAATTCATTTATGAAATTATCTCACATACAAGCTTCTCTATGGCAGATAGAGACTTCTAGCACAGAAAAATAAGCAATTTATCTTGAGTAGAAACACATTAAGGAAGATTAGAGCAGGAGTGAGTATGTTGAGAAAGCTCACACTGTTTAAGCTAGGATTCTACTACTGTTGTTGTATGACCTCTAGTAGTGGAACCCTACAGTTTCCAAAGAATTAAAAGTGAGTATCACTCTGAGGGAAATGGAGAGGCAGATTATAGATGTGAGCAGGGTTCACCATAAAGTAACTTTGTAGAAGAATCTGACTAATGGATATCATTGAAGAAAATAAACATTTACGAAAGAATACGGACTAGTCACCTTATAAGGTTATTGCATAAACAATGAATAAACCATGTGTTGTGCTAAAATTCTCATGCTATTTAGGAGAAAACAAGAAAGCTCTTCCCTGACCTCATATTGGTTGTGTATCTTGGATGACCTTCTAGGAACATAGGAACAAGAGAGTCCTAGAATGCTATTCTCTGAAACATTATAGAGATCACCCATATCCATAAAGTTACAGATTCATAGGAATATAATTTTTTGTGGCACATAAATGGGAGTGTTGTACAGTGATTAGAGGTGAGAATAATGTCTGCCTTGTAACTATACAGTCTTGAAAATGGAAATAATCCATTAAATACATATGGATAAATGGAACATTGACACAAAGACAAATATGAGACAGCTGAAAATGTCTTTTTTTGTTTGTTTTTTAAAGTCTTTAATAAAGCAATAAACATTGTCTTTGGAACCTATATGAACTGATACAAAGTGAAGGGGGAAAATTGGAAAATCATTTTGCAAAGTAACAGAAATGTTATAATGATGGTCAGTTGTGAAAAACTTAGCTACAGTGATCATACAATAATCTGAGACAATTCCAAAGGACTTATGATGAAAAAATGCTATCCACCTCCAGAGAGAAATGCTGAACTGAGTACAAATTAAAATACAATTTACTCCCTTCTTTTGTAGTATGGCTGAGATATGGCTAAGATGTTTTGTATGACTTCACAAATATAATTGATACATTGCTTACCTTCTTAGTGGGTGGGGGAAGGAATGGAAGGGAGGGAGAGAATTTGAAATTCAAAATTTAAAAAGAAAAGAATGTTTAAAAAATTGTTTTTAATTGGGAGGGAAAAAAAAGTTGTCTTTGGGCTTTCCATAACAGACAAGTATTATTTGCATGGTACAATGGAAGGAACAATGGATTTAAAGTCATTACACTGAGGTTCAAATTCTGGTTCTGCCATGTGATCTCTTTTGGTTTCAAATTCCTCATTTGTAAAATTATGGTCTAGATGACCTCTCTAGTCCTTTTAGCTCCAAATGTATGATCCTATGATACTACAATGTTGAGCTATCAGTATTCTGTGGTAATATAGGTGGTCATGCATATAATTAAGCCAATCATCTACCACCTTCAGAGCGAGCCTAACTAAAGCAGCAAGGGCTCCCTGAGGGAGAGACAAGAGGCAGCATGTGGCAGGTCAGGTTTGACTAGGTGGTCAAGCCGCCACCACCACCACCATCTCCCTTCAGACCCCTTTGGAGACAGGCCATGACCCTGAGCCCAAGAGCCTTGATAATAGCAGTGCTTCTAGCCCAGTATGCTCAGCCATCATCCTTGGAATCAACCCCCTGTGGAGCTGTAGCCTGGCAACTGCTCCTCTAAGTCCTACAATCATAGCTACCAAAGACCCAGAAAATTATCTTGCCACTGACGCCCATGGAATTGTCAAGTGGTTAAACAGTCAAAAATCATATGACTATATCAGTGGAAATGACATTAAAGAAAAGGCATTACTAACTGCTTTGCCACTGCACCCTAAGGACCATGGGACTTTTTTTTTCTGACTTATAGCTGAAACCTTCCATATATGTTGTCTCCTTCATTAGAATGCTAGCTTATTGAAAGCTGGAATTGTCTTACTTTTCTCTTTGTATTCCCAGCACTTAGCTGAAGCACTTAGTAAATGTTTTATTCATTTGTTTCCAAGAAGTTTCCCAAATGAAAATGCTTTAAGAGGTGACATGTATGTGCAATATAGCATATTTTCATATGAAATGAATACAGTTGGAGTTTGTTGCCAGGTCAAAGCATGAAACAAAGTAGTCTAAGAGATGTTCCTTAGTGATGATTGTCATTTGAAGGAATTTTTTTTTATCATGAGAAGATTTCTAGGAGTGTATGCACTTAAATTCTCATTTCTGTTTCTAGCTAATGTAATTAGATATATAAAAGTACCAGTTTTGTGGCTTATGGTTGAAGAAAGAACATCCAAGCTCAAGTGTGTTTTGTGATTATTATTTGACAACTATTTAGAATGCCATGGTTTGTCTGCTATTAAGTATGAAGAGTTTTACTTTTGGAAAAGGGTAAAAAATCTGAGACATACAACAATAAATTAATTTAAAATAAAGTAAAATTTCACCACTGTCAAAGAAATGTCAGCTCAAGATAGCCCAAATTAAGTACAGCAAATATTTAGACCCCAAACCCCATTTAATTGTAAGCTCCTTGAGAGCAGATCCTATCTTTTACCTTTCTTTATATTTCTAGTGCTTAGCAAAGTTCCTGACACATAGTAGGAGCTTATTAAATGCTAGTTGCTGGACATTTAAGTGCGAAGTATTGTTCTAGGTGTTGGAGATACAAACTCTTACCCTCAAAGAGCCTACCTCCTATTGAGACTAATAAGGCATATGCAGATAAGCATAATACAAAACTAAACTTTATACTACCTCTAGTCCTGATTCCTACACACAGTTGGTGCTTAATAAATGTTTTTGAGAAGAGCAGACAGGTGAAACAGCTAAAGAAAACAACGAGTAAAAAGCTTTTACATAGACTAGCTCATTTGATCTTTGCAATATCCCTGTGAGATAGGCAGAACTATGACTATCACTGCCACATAAAAGATGGAGAATCTGAGGCTTAGAGAACTGATGTTTTACCATAATCACACATCACATAAATGGTAGAACTCTGAGACTGGAATCCTAGGTAATCTGCTAGGTAAAATCTGCTAGGTAAAGCACTCTATCTTTATCACAGTGCCAGATTCTTGACTCTTCTGGTCTTCTTAAGGCAACAGATTTACAGTGGTTAAATTTTTGTGTAGTTAATATAATCAGTGTTGATGTCATCTCTGTTGTCTTTCCCCTTTTACACTGCTAATTACTTGTTAAAAACTCAGATAAAATTACTCCCTATTTTACTCAGTCTTTTTTTTTTTTAATAAGCAAGCTTTGATCTTTGCCTTAACAAATCAGCGAATTTACACAAGGAACTTTTTAGGGACAAAAGGAAAAATCTTGGATTCAGAGGATTTGGGTTCACATTGCACATCTGCCACTTACTATGTGTGAGAAGCCTCTTAATGTCTCTGGGACTCATTTTCGTCATCAATAAAATGAGAAACTTGTGCTAGATGACCTCTCAGGTCCCTTTTACTAACTCTGTAAATCTGTGGTATTGTGATAACTTCCATGTCAATATTGTTTTTTCATGTTTGTTAAAATATAATCAATTTCATTTTTTGTTAATATAATTGGTGTTCATCATGTCCAAATCCTATACTTTTCTTGAAGAAAAAGTTTGTGATATAATAAATAGTGTGAGGCTTCTACTTAATCTCTTAGTTTTTGGTCTCTTTCATTCCCACCTACCTCACCCCCCAGGCTATCCTCATCTTTTTCCAGCTTTGCATTAAAGTGATCTGAGTGCATGTTGATTTAAAATGGAGGATTTTATCAAATCCTGTATGTATTGATATAGTTTTATCATATCCTGTATATTATCTCTTTATCCTTAACAGCTGAAATTGGTGCATTGGCTGCAGTTATTTTAATGATGGTCCTTTTGTAAATACCATCATTACTACTATAAGATAACCAAGTAACCATGAAATAATGTTTCTCTTTCCTTTGGATACACAGTAAAAACCAGTTTCACCCATTCTTTTCTTTGCCTTTTCACGGCATAACATGATGCATCCTTCTATTTAACTGCATTTCCTTCTTCTGCTTTTCTTTATAGCAAGAAAGTCAAAATGACATGATTTAGGTCCAATTTTCATTTATTTGAAAGACTTGTTTCAGAAACGTGCTGTGTTGTAGTGCCCTTTTGTTTTTCATGCACATAATGAACATAGCATGTCATAGTATGTGCATAATGAAAATAGACAATGCTTCTTAATAATTTGTGTGTTGATTTTAATAGCATGTTTTATAATAACACTTTTTAGATTCTGTAGATTAATTTCTCATTTTCTGAATTTAAGTATTATGTTTTCCCCCCTTAGGCCTTCAAACAAGTTAGAAATATGGGAAGATCTGAAGATAATAAGTAAGCTTGCATATTTTATGTGTGAATGTTAAAATGTAACTGAAATACTTATAATTCTAAAATATAAGGATTTGTTGTTGTTATTCTTACTTTCAGTTTTAGTGCTTTTTCTGTGGTTGATTCTTACATAATATGGTCTAGAACACATAAAGTAGTCCATTGTAGGTGTTTGGATTCTTTATACCTCTGCTGTCATAATTAAAGTGAATAAAAAATTCATTTTATTCAAGGTAATTGATAGTTTTACTCAACTTTACAACATAAACATCTATGATAAGACTTTTTAAAAAGTGTTTTGTTTTACCTTGAAAATTTCAGAATGGTATTACAAGAGAAAGGCAACATGATGTAATGTATAGTTGGCCTTGGAATCAGGAGACATGGGTTCAAGTTCTGCCTCTAACATATAGTGTCTGCTCCACCCTGGGCAAGTCAATTTATATCTGAGCACTTCAGTCAATTTTTGAAGACTAAGTTGTAGAGAATATACTGACCTTCATTGGTAGAGGGAATTTCCTTCTCCAGGGAATTCCCCATATCAGCTAAATTATTGGCCCAGGCTCTATCTTTATACCTGCTGTGGAAACCATATAACTGCATTACAAATTCTCAGAAATAAAGATTATACATTTAATTAAAATGTATGTAAATAACTGGTCAAAGATGGGACCTGAACCAGGTCTTCCTCGCTCCAAAGATAACTCTGTAGCCACTGTAACATCCTATCTCTCATTATGTTCTGTTCTCTGCCATGTCCTGCCTGTGTGACCCTGAGCAAGTCCCCTAACCTCTCGGTGATCTAGGCAAGTCTCTAAAACTCTAAATGTCCAGAAAGTTGCAGAGGACACGTGGATCTAATGGTAGAGGAGGGTTCCTCAACTGGAAATTCTCTGCACCAGAGAAATTATAGGTCCAGACATTCTGACTGGATAAAACTGCTATGGTTCTGTTTCCTGTTCCTTTCCAAAGTAAGATTTCTATTTTTCTTTGCTTTCTATATTCTTTTTTTTTTTTTTTTTTGCGTTTTGGAGGACAGGGCAGTTGGGGTTAAGTGACTTCCCTGAGGCCATATGGCTAGTAAGTGTTAAATGTCTGAGGGCAGATTTGAACTCAGGTCCTCTTGACTCCAGGGCCAGTGCTGTATTCACTGCGCCACCTAGCTGCCCCTACATTTCTAAAAAGACTAGTAACCAAAATCTAATAATGAAAAAGTTTAGAGTCATATCATAGGTTTTTGAGGGAGTAGGGGAAGGATTGAGATTATTGCCATCATATTTGAGTTAGTGTATTTTAAAAATTCTTTGACACAAAAGGAATAATTCACCCTTTCCTTCCCTCCTATTTTTAGACTGTAAACTGACTATATTCGGTATAACAATTACTAAATAACAAATTACATTAATAGTTCATATCTGTATAAAACTTTTTAGTACAAATTCTGTGACTCTCATTGTAAAAAAGTTGAGGTTCAGAGAGATTGAACTTATTCATAAGTCACATAGCTAGTAAATGGTACAGTGAAGACTTATACCCAAGTCTTCTTGTTTTCTTCCTGTCCTTGCTACCTGACAGAGTTATTAGTTTCAACCTCCTTCATTAAACTTTTTTACAGAACTACTCATAAGTTGCAAAATATGATAGATTTGAGTTTCAGCAAGCCCTCTACCACCTCCGATGAAGGTGTTTATGAATAATAGCATAACCAAAAGATGGGCAGCAGAAAAGAACTTCACAATTAGCTCTTGTATAACTGATAGTGAGCTTTTTTCAAATTACAAATTATAAGCCCTATAACTATATTACTTAAATTGCTATACTTAATAAATCTCTTCCTTTAAGACGGTATTTTTTTTTTACCCATTTCCCTTCATGTATACCAAATAATGTTCTATAATGTAGTTTGATGAGCCAGTCAAGTACAGTCTTCCTGGGTTTTTTTGGCATGCTATACTTTGTAGCTCTCAAGCACTCTTCCAGGCCTCCTAGCTTGGGTTTCTAAGCTGATAAATATAAAACTCTTTGGGTTTAATATTTTTTTTTTTTGTCGGGCAGCTAGGTGGCGCAGTGAATAGAGCACCGGCCCTGGAGTCAGGATTACCTGAGTTCAAATCCGGCCTCAGACACTTAACACAAAAAACTAGCTGTGTGACCTTGGGCAAGTCACTTAACCCCAAATGCCCTCCAAAAAGCAAAAAATAAAAATAAAATATTTTTTTTGTCTTTTTTCTTTTTGGACGGGGGAGGGCAGGGCAGTTGGGGTTAAGTGACTTACCCAAGGTCACGGGCTAGTAAGTGTTAAGTGTCTTAGGCTGGATTTGTACTCAGGTCCTCCTAACTCCAAGGCTGATGCTCACTGGGCCACCTAGCCACCCCTGGGTTTATTATTTTGATTAAGAAATTGGATGTTTCTAAAATAGTAGGAAGCTCTGAAAAAATAACCACTTGCTCTAGTGAATATCCTCTTATATCAAATGAAAAACAAAAATATTTATTTTTCTTTTCTAATTTTATAGCTATATATCTCTTTATTGGTGTGGTTAAAGAAAGTTTTGGACTGACAAATTTCTGTGCTTCTTACAATTGCAAGACAATATTATGTACATTTTTAAAAGTAATAAATCATGTGAATGAATAAAATCCTGGGATAATGCTGTTTTGTTGTATATGTGTGTGTGTGTTAGTTTTAACAACCACAAAATTATTTCCTTTTCCCTTTGAAGGTTTCACGAGAAGTATTGTTGCTGTATATAGTACTTGCATGCTTGTTGTCCTTCTACGGGTCCAATTAAATATTATTGGTGGATACATATATTTGGATAATGCAGCAGTTGGCAAAAATGGCACCGTAAGTTATCACACTAAATAGACACTTGTCTCCCCTTTCTTTCAAGAAGCTCTGTAAGTTCATGTATTGCATAAAAAAAAATTCTGGTAGCATTCCTGTGTTGACTGTATTTCAGGAGATGATGAACTTGGGTACAAGGTTATGACCTTTAGCATTCACATTTCCAGTTTCATTATATGTTACATGACACTGTCCTTTGCCTGTTTGGGAAGATTGTATACTAATGTTGCTTACAATTTAATAAGAAAATGAAGACATTTGTAGATCACTTTCACTCAATTTGATTTTTCACTTCTGTAGACACTTCTTGCTCCCCCTGAAGTCCAACAGCAATATTTGTCAAGTATTCAGCACCTCCTGGGAGATGGTAAGATGCTAAGATGCTCATCTGAGAACTGACCAATTTCACTTTATTTGGAGTAATGGATAAATGATTTGGATTTCGGTTTTTGTTATTTATTCATAGGTCTGACTGAGTTGATTACTGTTGTTAAACAAGCTGTACAGACAATTTTGGGAAGGTAAGACTAACTTGGTAAATTTACACTTTTTATCCTTTATATTTCTAGAACACTGAGAGATCATTAAAATAAGTTTGAGAATTGAGTCAACTTAACAAAGTGTAATTTGGATGACTATTACCTATAGCCCTTAGGAGAATCTTTCCTCTTCCTTATAGCCCTTCCTCATTGATGGAAATGTTTTGGTATATTTGAAACTTTTTCATTTTTAGGGTAATGTTTATATATAAAAGGGTTTTTATATAAAAGCCAAACAGAAAAAAATATTTCACATGCCAGCGATATCATTAATTACCATGGAACTTCTTTTGTGAAATCCCCAAAAGCCTAGCTTTACTAAATCCCTACTCTATTCTTGGTCTGACAACTAGAATCTTATCTGTTAAAGTGTTGGGGGGGTTTTCAGCTACCAAACAGCAAGAAGCAAGGTATGTTAATATATAGTATTTAGTATGCTCTACCCCACTTACCTTTTCTTTATTCCCAGTGTTTCCCTTAAGCATTCTTTGTCCCTTTTGGAGTTGGAGCAGAAACTAAAAGAAATCAGAAAAATAACTGAACAGCATACATCTTCTTCATGGATTGATAAGACTGGATCTAAATCTTTATTGTGTCAATATATGATGCCAGATGAAGAAACTCCATTAGCAATTCAGGTGCTTATTTCTTTGTCCTTTTAACTATACTGATTTTTGCCTGATTTTTCCAAATAAAATATTGACTGAACTTTGGGGGCTTTTTTTAAGTTCTTAAAACTTGTGGGTTTTAAAAAAATAATTTAAAGATGATACTATAAAATTTCAATAATCTGGAAACCAAAACTCTGAAGGGGAAGAAAGACTAACTGTTAAAAATATTGTAGATTGATAACTACTGTAATTGTCTTTTACTAAAATGCTACTTTAATGCTTCATTATGGAATGTAAATAACCTTGGATTTTCAAAAGCTATACCAGTGGAATACAAATTCTGACTGTCCAACAAGCTGGAAATGTTTTGAGTATGAACCCAACGACAGACTGTATTCTTGTTATCGAGGCACCATCCTTGCTACATTAGGAGAGGTTCATTAAAAGGCTGGCTGCAAGGATATGAACTTTTTTTTTCAGCTTTAGTACCTTAAGGTGTAGAGGACTTATAATATGCATAAATGGAAGGAAAACATGAAAATACTGGTCCTTAAAGAATTGAAGTGTAGGTTGTGGTTGTACTGGTGCTTAACATTGAAATAATTTTGTGTTCTCTTTTAAGAAAAGTATCAAATTGGTTGGTAAATATCAGTTGCTTCATATTTTGATCTTTTGTAAAAAGTTGAATGTCAGACTGATAATACTTTATTTTATCTATCTCTTTAAATGTGTCTTTATAAATATAGTCTATGCCATCCTATTTTATGCACTGTATACATGTACCCCATAATAAATTTTTATTAGCTAACCATGAATCTTTAAAGAGTTTCTATATACTCATGTCAGTATACTCATGTCTCCACACTTAGTTTTTTGTTTTACATTTACTTAATTTTAACATTTTTATTAAACATGAACATTTCAGTGTATAAAGATGATATGTAAGATTATTTGTGAGACTTTAAGCTGCAATTATGTACATGCTATTTTTATATTTAAAGGTATATTAAGTTGCGGCAGAGCCAAGATGGCAGAGTTAGGACAGGGACTCACTTGAGCTTTACCCTAAACCCCTTCAAATAACTGTAAAAAATGACTCCAAATAAATTTTAGAGCAATAGAACCCACAAAATGACAGGGTGAAACACATTTTTAGCCCAAGACAACTTGGAAGATTGACAGGAAAAGTCTGTTGCATCAGTCTGAAAGAGGAGTACAGCCTAGCATGGGCCACACTGGCACAGAAGTGACCCTAGCAAACTTGGAGCAGACCTCAGGGGACTGAATCACTGGCAGCTGTGATGGTTTCCAGACTTCTCAACCTACAAATGCCAAAGACAACTTAGAAGGTCAGTAGGAAAAGTCTGTCAGACTTGGGTGAGAGGAGCACAGTCTGGCCTCAGCCCCATAGTGGCAGCAGAGCCACAGCAGCAGCAGTTACCCCTGGAGCTTTTGGCTCACAGATGATGGGGGGATCAAGCAGCTGATCAGAACAGGGATCTCTTTGCTGACACTGAGGCAGGATTCTCTTGCTTTGCCTATGCCTGGATCTGGATTGCAGTCCTGAGTGGCAGTCCTGGGGTGAGGAGGAGAGCTGGCATGACAGAACTTGTGGCAGCAGTAAGGAAGGACCCTTCCTCACAGTTCCAGGGCAGGAAAGAGTCCTTGTGGTCACTCACAGACCAGCATACAGACCAGGAGAGGAGTAACATCTCTCCTTCTTTGATCATACAACTTTAGAAGAAGTAAAAATTTATAGGTCTCTAGAAATATCTCTGAAAGCAGCTATACAAAACCCCTGAAGCTTGGGACACAATGGAAGCCCTCCACAATGGAAGCAGAATCCTACCTTAACAAAGAGTTAAAAAGTCAAGTAATAGGTTAGGAAAATTAGCAAAAAGCAAGAAAAAAAATCAGACTACAGACTCTTACTTTGGTGACAAGGAAGATAAAAACATACAACCAGAAGACAACACAGTCAAAACTCCTACATCCAAAGCGTCCAAGAAAAATATAAATTGTTCTGAGACCATGGAAGAGCTCAAAAAGGATTTTGAAAATCAGGTGAGAAAAGTAGAGGGAAAATTGGGAAGTGAAACGAGAATGATGCAAGAAAATCATGAAAAATGTGTCATCAGCTTGGTAAAGGAGACTAAAAAAATGCTAAAGAAAATAACACCTTTGACACACTAGCTGTGTGACTTTGAGCAAGTCACTTAACCCCAACTGCCCTGCCTTCCCCCCTCCAAAAAGAAAAAAAAAATTAGAAGCTAATGACTCTGTGAGAAATCAAGAAATTATAAAACAAAACTAAAAGAATGAAAATAGAAGACAATGTGAAATATCTCATTAGAAAAACAACTGGCCTGGAAAATAGATTCAGGAAAGGTAATTTAAAAATTACTGGACTACTTGAAAGTCGTGATCAGAAAAAGAGTCTAGATTTCTTCTTTCAAAAAATTGTCAAGGAAAACTCTCTTGATATTCTAGAACAAGAGGGTAAAATAGAAATTGAAAGAATCTAGCCATCACCTCCTGAAAGAGATCCCAAAAGGAAAACTTCAAGGAATTTGTAACCAAATTCCAGAGTTCCCAGGTCAAGGGGAAAATATTGTAAGCAGCCAGTAAGAAACAATTCAAGTATTGTGGAAACACAGTCAAGATAACACAAGATTTATTAGCTTCTACATCAAGGGATTAGAGGTCATGGAATGTAGTATTACAAAGCTCAGAGGAGCTAGGATCAAAATTGAGAACCACTTACCCAGCAAAATTGAGTATGCTCCTTCAGGGGAAAAATGGGCATTCACTAAAATAGAGGACTTTCAAGCATTCTTGATGAAAAGACCAGAGCTGAATAGAAAATTTGACTTTCAAGTACAAGACTCAAGAGACAATGAAAAGGTGAACATGAAAGAGAAATCATATGGGACCTATTAAAGTTGAACTGTTTACATTCCTACATGGAAAGATGATATTTGTAACTCATGAGACCTTTCTCAGTATTAGGGTAGTTGAAGGGAATATATACATACATACATACATACATACATACATACATACACACACACATACACAGACACATATAGACAGAAGGCACAGGGTGAGTTGAATATGAAGGAATATCTAAAATATAAAATTAAGGGATGAGAGAGAGGAATATACTAGGAGAAGGAGAAAGGGAGAGGTAGAATGGAGTAAATTATCTCACATAAGGCAAGCAAGAAAATGCTTTTACAGTGAAGGGAAAGAATGAGGAGATGAGAAGGATTGAATGAAGTTATAACATTGTGATTGCTGTGTTTTTATTTCTGTGAATGTTTTGTCTTAGTTTGTTACTAAATAAATAGAGAGTTCGCTATACTGTGTAATCAGAACCTTGAAAGCTGTTCACAGCAACAGTCCTCTGGAAAGCTGCTCGGGCTTGGCTTTACAGAAGGGAGGGCACAATGGGGGAGATGGTAATCACAAGCAAACACTTTTGAGGAGGGACAGGGTTAAAGGAAACAATAGAATAAATGGGGGACAGGAAAAGATGGAGAGAAGTATAGTCTTTCACAGATTGACTGTTATGGAAGTGTTTTGCATGACTCTACATATGTAACCTATGTTAATTGCTTGCCTTCTTGATGAGGGTGGGTGGGGAGAGAGGAAAGGAGAGAATTTGGAACTCAAAGTTTTAAAAATGAAAGTTAAAAATTGTTTTTATATGCAACTGGGAAATAAACTACACAGGCAAAGAGGTATAGAAATCTATCCTACCCTACAGGAAAATAGAAAGGGATAAGAGGAGTAGGGGACGATAGAAGGGGGGGGCAGTTTGGAGGAAGAGGTAATCAGAATACATGCAGTCTTGGGGTGTGGGGAGTGGAGAGATGGGGAGAAAATTTGGAACACAAAATCTCGTGGAAGTGAATGTCAAAAACTAAAATTAATTTTTTTTAAAGAATAGTATGTTAAATTTAGTCCAGTATTAAAGAATGACCATCTGTGTCCCTTTATAGATATTTCTTTTGTCTTCTATGTTCTTAATGTTTTGTGATTCTTTTTCTTTGTTTGTTTGTTTTTTCTGTTTTACTACCCACTGACTGCTCCACCCACAAAAACAGAAGCCTTCCCTTGTCAAGGAAAATTATTTATCACATTGGTCATATCTAAAAATGTTTGTCTCCTCTTGCATTTCGATTGCATCTTTCTGCCAAGGGGTAGCTGGCATATTTCTTCAGTTTTCTCAAGTCATGATTGGTTACTGCATTGATCCAGAGTTCTATCTTTTCATTGTTGTGGTCATCATATAAATTTTTCTCCTGGTTCTATTCATTTCAATCTGTATCAGTTTATTCAAGTCTTTCCAGCTTTCTCTGAATTTATCTTACTCATAATTTCATATGGCACAATAATATTCCATTGCATTCATATGCCATTTTTTTTAAGTCTTTAGTGGATGAGCATCCAGTTTGTTTCTGATTAGTTGTTACAACAAAAAAAGTACTAGTATAAACATTTAAGTACAATGTCGGGCATATTTAGTGACTTTTAGGATATAGTAACAAATTAGGGAAAATTTTTAGTGACTTAGGATGTAATACAAATTGTTTTTCAGAGTGGTTGGACCATTTCACAGTGATCTTATGTGCCTATCTTCCCACATTCCTTCCAGAAACTTCCATATTTCTCTTTCATAATCTTTGCTAATCAAAAAGGAGTGAAGTGAAACCTCTGAGTTTAAGTATGTATTTTTGTTATTATTAGGAATTTGGAGCATTTTTCATATGGCTATTGTTAGTTTGTATTAGTTTATTTGGAAACTATCCGTTCATATCTTTTGACCATTTATCAATTGGAGAATATTTTTATTCTCATATATTCGCATCATTTCCTTATATATTTTCGATACTATACTTTTAGCAAGGAAATTTGCCACTAAGATTTTTTTCTCCCATGTTACTATTTTCCTTCTAATTCTGATTTGGTTTTGTTTGTGCAAAAGCTTTTAAATGTTATATGAACTGAAATTATCCTCTTTATCACCTATGACCATCTCTCTATATATTTTCTTAATTAAGTACTCTCCTTTAGGACACAGTTATGAAAGATATCCTCTTTCCTTCTCTTATGATAATGACCCTGTATATCTAGGTCATATATCCATGGAGTTTTCTTGTACTATATGGCATAATGCATTGATCTAAACCTAATTTCTTTTGGACAGTTAATTACAGTTCAGCAGTTTTTGCCCTTACCCTAGTATGGATGTGGGGAACCTGTAGCCTCGAGGCCACATGTAGCCCCCTAGTTCCTCAAGTGCAACCCTTTGACTGAATCCAAACTTAACAGAACAAATCTTCTTGATAAAAGGATTTCTTCTGTGAAGTTTGGATGCAGAGGGCCACATGTGGCCTCGAGGCCACAGTTTCCCCACCTTGCCGAAGTAGTATGTATCCTTGGGTTTACTGAATATTATACTACTGTGGTCATTTACTTCTGGAATATTTCTACCTAATCTGTTCTATCTTTTCTGTTTGTCGGCCAATACCAAGTAATTTTGATAATTATTACTTTATAATGCAGTATGAGATGTGGTACTGCCAGGCCTCCTTCATTTCTATCTTTTTTTCCATTATTTCTCTTTAAATTCTCAAGTGTTTATTCCTCCAGATTAATTTTTTTTAATTTTGTCTAGTACTTTTGGTAATTTGATTAATATAGTACTAAGTCTATAAATTAATTTAGATAACATTTTTATTATATTGGCATGGCCTAAACGTGAACACCATGGCTTAACTTAATCTCTTCAGTTATTTATATCATTCTTTATTTCTCTAAAGAGTATTTTATGGTTTTATTTATGTATGTACTAAGCATATTTTGATCAATTAACTCTCAGATATTTTATATATTTTAAAATTATTTTAATGGAATTTCTTTTTTTATCAGCTATTGTTTTGTTTGGAGAAGGAAATGGCAAACTACTCCAGTATCTTTGCTAAGACAACCTCATGGAGAAGTCATGTAGTCATACATGACTGAATGATTCAACAACAAAATTGTTTTCTTAATGATATATGGAAGAGCTGATTGTTTCTGTGGGTTTATTTTATCTTATACATATATTATAACATATATTTATATTTTATATTACTTTAATGAATGGTTTCTTGTTTCATTTCCTTTTTAGCTGAATTTATAGTATGCTGTAAGTCATTCATTTGCAAATCATAATAATTTTATTTCTCTTCTTTGCCTGTGCTTATCGCCTCAATTTCTTTATGTGCAATAGCTAGTATTTCTGGAAGTATATATTGAATAAGAGTAGTGAGAGGGGAATACTTATTCTACGTTGATCTTACTGGGAAAACTCTAGAGTTTCTTTATTATAGATAATGTAGCTCTTGTTTCTTTGTATTTATTGTTTGCTATATTATGGGAAAGTAAAGAGGCAGGTGGTAGTGCAGTGGATAGAGTGCTGAGTCTGGAATAAAAGAAAGACCTGAATTAAAATCTGATCTCAGACACTAGCTGTATGACCCTGGATAAATCACTTAGCTTCTGTTTGCCTCAGTTACCTCAACCATAAAATAGGGATAATTATAGCACATACTTCACTGTGTTTTTGTGAATGAGATAATGAAATAATATATATAAAAGTATATTGGTTTGTGCCAATATTTTGGTGCAGTTATGTTCTGTATATTTTTATATATTTTATTCCACTGTCTAGTATATTTTATGTACATAAATATTTAATAATAGCTAGCATTTATATAGCACTTTAAGGTGTACAAAGTGCTATATGTATTATCTAAATCTTTGCAACAATCCTGTGAGATAAGTGCTGTTATTACCTACTTTTTATAGATGAGGAAACTGAGGGTGAAAGAGATTGTGACTTGCCCAGGTGAACACAGCTAAGATAAGTCTCTGAGGCAGGAATCTGAACTCAAGTCTACCTCACTTGACATCCAGCACTCTCTCTGCTGCAGCACCTAGCTATCTAGTTCATTATTGATTGATGGTATCATATGCTGACTTTCTTAGTGTTTTTTTTGCTGGGAAAATATGTGTAAAAGATAAGTCTAAGGGTAGATGCTTTTAAAACATCATCTTTATATTCATTTTGGGAATGTGTCACTAGGACAGTTAGTCTTAAAACATTTTCCCCTGTGGCAAAACTTTTGTAAGTATTTTGAATGAAATAAAAGAAATACATTGTGAAAAAATGGAAAATGGAATAGATCTTTCAATTAAAGGTGGAGAATAAAGGAAGGCAGCAAAATACAATGGGAAAGAGCAGTGAACATAGAGGTTTAAAATATGAGTTCACATCCTGCCTCTGCTGCTTATTACTTATGTTAAGTGATTTAACTCTCAGGTTTTATTTTTCTTACCTGTAGTATGAGAGGTATGTACTAGATATCATATAAATGTTGGCTATTACTATTATCTGCAGAAGGCATTCCCACTTGTTGGGTAAATCCACTTAAGAGACAAGGTTGTCTTAAGGAGACAACCTCAAAAGGTTATTTGAGCATAGAACTAGAACAATATACAACTACCTAATAGTATATTCTTAATAGATATTGCTAGACTCTGCCCTTGACACAAGGCCAATATTAATTAGGAAAATCCCAGGAGGAGTGGAAGGCTAGGCTTCACATAGGGTAAAGCCATGAGATGTGTAGTTCCCAGACGAAACAAAATCAAAAGAGTAAAGAAGAATCCTATGCCAGTCTGAGTCCATGGCCAAGAGTTCTGCCAAAGCTTGAGAGTCAGAAATACAAGAAGTCATGGAATTTATATTTTGCCTAAGTTATAAATTCCCCAAAACTAGTTCTTTTTATTCTGGAGGCTTTTAAGTCCTGCCTTCAGATGGCACTAATGATTCAAATAGCTCAAGGGGCCCTGCTGCCTCAACCATTCATACCCAGTCACGTACCCACAAACTGTACTTTTCCCTAAAACTTTACTCAAGGACTGGTGAAACATAGGGGTAGATATAAAGTAAAGAGTGTGCTTCCAGCTGGTGCTTCCAGATTTAATTTGTGAGTAATGGGGAAAATCTTACCACCCATTCAACCTGTCTCTGTGTAAGTTTCCTAGTGTAAATGTTGTGAGGTTGTCAGACTTTGATTCTTGTACTCATAGGTTTAACTGATAATTTGCTGTTACTGCAGCATCTGTGTTTTGCAAGATGAGTACAGATAGAAACTCTGTGATTTTATTGGTTTAGGTAACTCCCTGTCAATTCAGAATAGCTCCTCTTCAACTTAAGAGTATTAGAGAGTTGCCTAGAGCACTGAAAAATTGACTTGACCAAGATCACACTGCCATTATGTGGCAGAAGAACAACTTGAACCCAGATTTTCCTTGTTTTGAGCCTACTTTTCTGTCCTCTACTTCTTGCTGCCCTTCTCAGGATTATTTTTTTTAATGTGACTTAAAAGTTTATATTGTGTAGAAAGGTCTGCCAGGGTGATGGTCACATTATGAATTTTGCCATTATATATGTGTCCTATAGATTACTGCGTCCAAAAATGTAGGTTTTGACAAAATTGTACCTACTGAAAAGGTCCAGTGCATCTAGTGCTGATTAAGCTGCTAGGTTACATGAAGATACTTCAGGTTACGGACTGATTTAGAGGATCATGAAGTCTCTTCATATAACTATCTTGTATAAAGAAATAAATTGGTATTTGTAAGGTGTGAGCCAGGCTTAAAAACTATACTTGTGTACCCTTTAGGTATGGATTATAAATATACATACATTAGACATGACTGTGTATGTAAATAATGTTTTTCTTCTTTAAATATTGTTTTGACATTGACAAAGCTTAGTTTTTGAAAAATTTTAAATTCTTAAATTTGATTAGCTTCCATTATAACTCTATTAGCTTCCTAAAACCTAAAATATGACCTGTTTGTTTTTTTAGGCTTGTGGTCTCACAGCAGGTGATATTACTACTATTAAACTACTTAATGAAACAAGAGATATGTTGGAAAGGTATGTGTGTCCTGCATATTAAACGTATATATTTGAATGTCTTATGTACTTTAACACTACAAAAATGGTATAAATTTAAATTGAATTTTCAGCTTGACTTCCAAGATTGAATCATAGAATCCCAGAACTATAAAGATATATAACTACTCTACCTGCTAACTCCAGGCATAATATCCCTTAATCATTGGAAATATATGCATCCTTAAATGTTTTCAGGCACAGAGATTCTATGATATAATTAACCAATTTGTTTTATAGTTTATCATTCTTAGTAGCTGAAAATTCTTCTTCTACCTAAATCACTTATCATTTAAGCCTATTTGTATTCTCTGCTAACTTTGATATTTCCCTGGACTTCATTGTGGGCATTTTCTTCATCAGTTCCAATCACAATCCGTCTTGTTGTTCTGTGAGATTTTTGTCCGCTTGCATGTTCATCCGACATGCTTGAACTCTTCCTCTATGTCTTTTACATCTTGTAGTTACCAGATGGTACCTCTCAAGGACATGTTTCTGGGGGTTGTTTTGTTTTCTTATGCATGACCTTAATCTGGTGAATTTGAGATCTTTAGTTTTGGCAGCAGTGCATCTTGGCAGATTGTATCTAGTAATTCATACAAAGTTCTTCTCTGAAAACAGTTAAATATCTAGAATTATGAGATACCTTGAGAGGGAGGCAGAGTCAAGTTAAGAGGAGTAAGAGGAAGCATTTTTGCCTAGCTCCCCCAGTTCAACTCCTCCACGATAACCTAGAAAATACATTGGCCAAATTCTGGTTGGGAAAGCTAAGAAAAAGTCACCGTGAGTCATTTTTTCCATCTGAGGGCAGCTTAAGAAAACAAAGAGGGAGGTCTGCAGAAACTGGAATGAAAGGGTAGCCAGGAGCACTACAGCAACAGCAGGGAGCATTCCAGTGCCTACATATACAAAAGAGGACCAAGGCAGGAAATACTTGAGGAGAAAGAGACAGGATCCCTGAACTCATTGGCTTATTACTCAGTTCAGGGTCACAGATCCGAGACATAAGGGTGCTGTTACAAATGAGCTTGGGTCCCAAATGTCTACTGGGGAAGGAACAAGTTCCAGAAATGTAGTTGTGTGACTCTGAGCCCAGAGCAGATTGGTGACTCAGTCTCTATCTTGCTGACTAGATTTTATCCCAGCACAAAAGCTTATAGTGGAATAACCAGTTAGGAGTACCAGACCAAAGGGGAGCTAGCAGTTCAGTCACTCTGAACATGCAGAACCTACCAGGGAGCTAACATTGACTGAGTCCAACAACAGTCAACTGCAAGCCTACACAACTTGTAGCCCAAAGGCTGCTTACAGCTCTCAAGCCACTTGTATACCAAAGGATTTCCCCTACATGCAAAAGATGTTTTCCGTCAACATTTTTCATGGGCACCCAAAATCCTTTAGCATGCAGTAAGAGGCCATTATACAGACCTGATCTACTGAAACCTAATCACCTACAAGCCAGCAGACCTGAATGTGTGTCAGGAACCTGCAGAACTCAGATCAGGACAGTGAAAAACCTCTCCCTGTGTCACCAGTTTGGGAACACTTAGAACTTGCAGGCCTCCAGACTGAGCCATGCATGAAAGCAGCAGAAGTAGAAGGACAGAAGCTCAGCCAGACATTTCCCTCCTTCCCATAGAAGTATGCAGAGTTTAGCACTAACAAAATAAAGAAGTAGGCTAGAACAAGAAGCAAAAAGATCCACCTAGCTTGAAAGTTACTGTGGTAACAGGGAAACTTAATACACAAACACAGAAGAAGATAATGACTTGAAAACTTATACAAGCAAAGCCTCAAAGGAAAAAATACAGATTGGACTCCAACCAGAATTCCTAGAAGAGTTCAAGAGTTTTACAGTGCAAGAAAAATTTTTTAACTGATTTTTAAGAACCAAATGAGAGTGGTAGGGGAAAAAATAGGAAAAGAAATAAAAATTATGGAAGATATGAAAAGAAAATTAACAGCTTGGTAGAAGAGATGCAAAACCCTACTGAAGAAAATAGCTCCTTGAAAAAATTAGAATTGGCCAAATTGAAGCTTATGAGATATCAAGAAGCAACAAAACAAGTCAAAAGACCAGAAAATAGGGGGTAAATGTGAACTATCTCATAGGAAAAACAATTGATGTGGGAGATATATTGAAGAGAGATAATTTAAGAAATGCTAGACTAACTGAAAGAAATTAATAAAAAGAGCATAGACATTATATTTCAATAAATCATAAAGGAGAACTGTGAAGATATCTTAGAACCAGAGAACAAGGTAAAAATTAAAATAATCTGCTGATAACCACTCCAAAATGAAAACTCAGCAATGTTATAGCCAAAACCAAGAGCTCCTAGGTTAAGGAGAAAATACTGCAAGCAGCCAGAAGGAATTCAGGACAAAGAGCTACAGTCAAGATCCCACAAATTTTAGTAGCAACTGCTATAAAACATCTGAGAACTTGGAGTATGATTTTCATAAAGGTAAAGGATTTAGACTTACAACCAAGAATAACCAACCCAGTAAAACTGAGGTTAATCTCACTGGGAGGAAAAATGGATATTTAATCAATAAAGGACTTTGAAGCATTCTTGATGAAAATTCCAGAGTTGAAGAAGAAATCATGACATTCAAACACCACACAAGAGAAATATGAAAAAAGGTTAGCATGAGTGAGGAATCATAAGGAACTAAAAGAAGTTAAACTATTTACGTTCTTAAATGGGGAGACGATACGTTACCTTGAACATGTATATCAATATCAAATTGCCTTCTCAAGGATGGGAAAGAGGAGGGAAGGAGAAAGTTTGGAACTAAAAATTGAAGAAAAAAAAGTAAATTGTTAAATTAATTAATTAAATTTAAATTAATTAAATTATTAATTAAAAGTTTTGTTTACATGTAATTGAGAAAAAATTAAATGTAAAACAGAAAGAAAGAAAAAAAAAACAAACCTCTGTTCTTCTCCTGACATTTCTCCTAGAGTTGTTAGATAACTTCATTTCTTGATTCTTTCTGAAGCCACACTGGCACCATCTTCTAGGTGAAGGGCCCAGGTGAAGTTCTCCTATGAAGGAGGAGTCTGGCAAGAATCTTGCCAGCAATGACTAAGGAGAGACCTCCCTGTGATTGTCACAGAGCAATGTATTTTCTTTACCTTTATAGAGATAGACAATGGAGGCATCCTTTATCTCCTGGGTGATAACTCCCTCTTGCCATATAATCTAGAAGATTTCAATCAACTTTTGTTAGGAGTGGTGGACCTTCTACCTTGTAAATCTCAGCTGGAATAGAATCAGCATCATACACTTTGCCACATGAGAAGAGCCTAATGGTATTCAGTTGGAAATTAGACTAGAGAGTAATTGACTTCAACTTGGGTAAACAGTCAGTGGCCTCAGCATTGATTGATGACAATCTGTCCAAAACACTTCAGCCCTCTCCAGGATCATATCCTTATAACTTATCAATGTAGCTCCATTAGCACCAAGTTGTTGAGATGTACGAAAGGTCATTGGCCCATAAATAGCCTTCAGGGCATCGTGAAAGCACTTTGAATTGTTACTGTGAGTGTAAAACTGAATTTCATCTGACTTTTTATTAAACCAAGGACCCTGCATTTGTACTTTACTTTTTTTTTGCTTTTTGGAGGACAGTTGGGGTTAAGTGACTTGCCCAAGGTCACACGGCTAGTTTTTTTGTGTTAAGTGTCTGAGGCCAGATTTGAACTCAGGTACTTCTGACTCCAGGGCCGGTGCTGTATTCACTGCGCCACCTAGCCGCCCTGTACTTTACTTTTGATGGTGTTAAATTCTACTTCTTAGAGATAGATGAACTATCCTGCTGATGAACCCTGTGGAATTCGCATTTTTTAATTTAGTAGCTTCTGAATTTCCCCATAATTTTCATCAAACCAGTCTTAATGTTTATGACTGTTCTGTCCCAGATGAGTATATGCAGTGCTGTACATCAGATCTCTGAAAGCTGCCCACTCCTTTTCTGTTCCATTGTTGCCAGTCTTATGCTGGCTCAACTTCCCCTCCAAATTAGAAAGCACTCTAATCTGTTGACATTAAGTTTTCTGGGAAAGGCCTCGGGTCTATCTTGCCTTGGGGCTATAACTTTTGTTGAACAAAAATTTATCTTGAGAACACGTACATGATCAGTCCAGCACTCTAGCATACATTACCTTTGTCACTCTTAAATCCTTTCTCTTCTCCTTACAATGACATAGTCTGTTAAGTGCCAGTGTTTGCTGTAAGGATATATCTGCAAAGTTTTATTGCATTTAGGTAAACAGAAGACAGTGTTGTTCATAAGGTGCATAAGTCTTCAGTACTAAATGACCATTGCCCTTGCTGTTTTCAAGGCCATTCTTCCGAAGGACTTCCTGCCATATCTGGTAATCTGTGCCTACTCTTTCATTAAAGTTGCCCAAAGTTATAAGCTTGTCCTTTTTCAGCACATTGATGATGAATATTTAAAATGAAACATTTAAAGAACAATTAATTACAGTACTATGTAAACTATTTGAAAAATAGCTAAAGAAGTCCTACCAAATTCTTTCTATTACACAGATATTGTCTTGATACCTAAACCAGGAAGTCAAAACAGAAAAATAAAACTTTAAATCAGCAGTGGGGAATCTGAGGCCTTTTGAGGCCTCATGTGACCTTCTAGGTCATTGGGTATGGCCTTTTGAGTGAGTCCAAGTTTTACAAAACAAATCCTTTTATTAAGGGGATTTGTTTGTGAAGTTTGGATTCAGTCAGAGGGCCACACTTGAGGACCTAGAAGGCCACATGTAGCCTCAGGGTTCTCCATTTTTATTTAGACCAGTTTGCCTAATGAACATTGTTTCAAGACTTTTAAATATAACACTATCAAGGAGATTATAGCAGTACATCACAAAGATTATATACTATAACTAGGCTAGATTTATACCAAGAATGCAAGGCTAGTTCAATATTAGGAAAACTCTAAGCATAATTATCTATATTAACAACAACAACAACAAAAAACCCCACAACAATCATAATTATTTCAATGAGGCAAAAAAAAAGTTTTTGGAAAGCATAGGAATAAATGGAGCTTTCCTTAAAATAAGTAGCACCTAAAATCAATAGACAGCATTGTCTGTAATGGGAACAATCTAGGAGCTTTTCCAGTTTGATTGGGAGTGGACCAATGATATCCCTTATCATTTACTCTTCAATAATGTAATAGAAATCCTAGTTATAGCAATAAAAAAGGAAATTAAAGGACGAAACATAAGCAAAAAGGAAGCAAAACTAGCACTTTTTATAGCTGATACGGTGGTTTACTTAGACAACCCTAGAGAGTTAACTAAATAACTAACTGAAACATTTAATAACTTCAACAAAGATGAAGGATATAAATGAAATCTGCAGAAATCTTTCACATTTCTGTATATTACCAATAAAATGTAATTGGAGGAGAAAGAGAAGTTCTATTTAAAATAACTACAGACAATATACAATAGTTGGGGGTCTGCCTGCCAAGATACACATAGAAACTTTATGAACACAATTACAAAACACTCTTTACTTAAAGGCAGATATACATAATTAGAAGTATAGTAGTTATTTATGAGTAGAGCGAACCAATATAATAAAAATGACAATACTATCTAAATTCATTTACTTATTCAATGCCATGACAATTAAACTACCAAGGATTACTTTATAGGTCTAGCAAAAATAGAAACAAAATTTATCTGAAGGAATAAAATGTCAAGAATGTCAGGGAAATCAATTTTTTGAAAGAGTAAAAAGGTGACCTATCAGTACCTAATTTCAAAATATACTACAAAACTATACTTGTCAAAAATAACTTGGTATTGGATAAGAAATGACAGGTTAGTCATTGGAAAATATTAGGTTCACAACGTGCAGAAACAAGTCATTATAATACCCTAGTGTTTGATAAACCTAAATATCCCACTTTGGGACTTACTTTTTGACGAAAAAAAAAATTATTGGGAAAACTGTAAAGCAGCCTGGCAGAAACTAGTTGTAAATCGGTATCTTACACCAAGATAAGCTCCAAATGGGCGCATGACTTGGACATAAAGAATGATATCATAAGCAAATTAGAGAAAGATGGAAGAAGTTACCAGTGAGATCTTTGGAGAAGAGTTCATGACCAAATAAGAGATAGAATGGTATACAGCAGTAAAAGGGAAACTTACTTGAAATTAAAAAGAGGTTGCTCAAACCAAACCAATTCAGCTAAAATTTGGGGAGAAATGAAAGTTGGGAAAAATTATTTGCAGCAAGTTTCTCTGACAGATGTCTCATTTCTAAGATATATAGGGACCTGAGTCAAATTTTTAAGAAAGGAACCATTCCCCAATTGATAGGTAGTCAAAGGATATGACTAGGTATTTTTCAGAAGAAAAAATCAAACTATCGATAGCCCAATGGAAAATTGTTCTAACTCACTAATAATTAGAGAAATGCATATTAAATCACTTCTGAGGTTCTACTTCATGTTCATCAGATTGGGTAAGTTGGCAGAAAGATTGCAAATGACAAATGTTAGAGTGGTGGAAAATAGGTTCTCTATGTACTGTTTATGAAATTGTGAACTAGTTCAACCATTCAGATCTGTGCCCAAAAAGCTGTGGGTCCAAAAACTGTGCATACCTTTTGTGCCAGAAATATCACTACTAGGTCTATAACCCCCAAAAAAGGTCAGAGAAAGAAGAAAAAGAACCATATGTACAAAAAATATTTACAGCAGCTCTTTTTGTGGTAGCAAAGAATTGGAAACTGGGGCAGAGCCAAGATGGCAGAGTAAAAGCAGGAACATGCATGAGTTCCCACACCAACCACCTCCAATACCCATAAAATATGACTCTAAACAAATTTTAGAGCCACAGAACCCACAGAGTGACAGAAAGAAACAAGTCTGCTGAAGGCAGCGTGGGAGGCCAATAGGAAGTGTCTGTTGCACCAAGTTGGGAGCCAAGTAGTACTGCATGAGCCGCGCAGGCCCAAAGCAGCCAAAGCCAACTTCAGGAAAGTGAATCACCAGCAGCTGTGGTGGTTTCCAGACTTGTCAATCCATAAATGCCAAAGAGAAAATAAAAGATCAGTAGGGAACTCTGTTGGAACTGGGTGATGGAAGAGCACAGTCTGGCCCCTGGCCCTGGAACAAGAAGTGGTGGAGGCGCAGCAGCTGCTGCCACATAGCTGCTTTCTGAGCTCCTGGCCTGTAGAACTTAGGGGAACCAAGTGACCATTCAGTGAGCAATTGTTCTTGCTTTGACCTGCTTGGATCTTGGTCTCAGTCTTGGGTGCTGATTTTGGGGTGAGAAACGCCAGTGGGCAGAGCTTGTGGTGGCTGTAGAAAGAGTGTCCTCCTCATAGCTCAAGTAACTGTGAAAACCCCAGTAATCTGGGACACAGCTCTCTCCACTCTGGAAGCAGAATTCTACTGTGACAAAGATCTCAAAAGTCAAGTAATTGACTGGCAAGATGAGCAAGCAGAGGAAGTGCAATCAGACCACAGAATCCTTTTTTGGGGACAAAAAGGATCAAAACATGGAAGAAGAAGACAACAAAGTCAAAACTCCTGCATCAGAAGCTTCCAAGAAAAATATGAACAGGTTATAGGCCGTGGAGGAGCTCAAGAAGGATTTTTAAAATCAAGTAAAAGAAGTAGAGGAAAAATTGGGAAGAGAAATGAGAATGATGCAAGAAAATCATGAAAAGCGAGTCAACAGCCTGCTGAAGGAGACCACCCCCAAAAACTAAAGAAAATAGACTAACTCAAATGGCAAAAGAGGCCCAAAAAGCCAATGAGGAGAAAAATGCCTTTAAAAACAACTGAGTTGCCCATATGGAAAAAGAATTTCAAAAAATCACTTAAGAGAATAATTTCCTCAAAATTAGATTGGCGCAAATGGAAGCTAATGACTTTATGAGAAGTCAAGATACTATAAAACAGGTCCAAACAAATGGAAAAATAGAAGGCAATGTACCACTGACCTCAAAAATAGATCCAGGAAAGATAATTTTAAAATTATGGACTACCTGAAAGCCATGATCAGAAAAAGAGCCTAGAAATCATCCTTCAATAAATTCTCAAGGAAAATTGCCCTGATATTCTAGAATGAGAGGGCAAAATAGAAATCAAAAGAATTCACTGATCACTCTTGAAAAAGATCCCCAAAAGAAAACTCCTAGGAATATTATAGCCAAATTCCAGAGTTCCCAGGTCAAGAAGAAAATATTATCAGCTTTCAGAAGAAACAGTTTGAATATTATGGAAACACAATAAGGATAACACAAGATCTAGCAGCTTCTATGTTAAGGGATCAAAGGGCTTGGACACTGATATTATAAAGGTCAAAGGAGGTGGGATTAAAACCAAGAATCACCTACCCAGCAAAACTGAGTATAATGCTTCAGGGGAAAATATGGTAATTCAATGAAATAGAGAATTTTCATGTATTCTTTTTTTTCCTTTCTTTTTTTATTATTTTATTTTATTTTATTTATTTTTATTTGTTTTCTTGTTTACATTATTCATTTTCATTACATTTTTGAATTACAGATTTTCTCCCCGTCTTGCCCCTGCCCCAACCCTAAAACAGCAATCCCACTGTAAAGCCCCTCCCCTGCTCTGCTCTCTTATTTTCTGGTAGGGCAGGGAGGGTCTCCCTATCCCAGCCCCTGTATATCTTAATTCCTAGTTGCAGATATTGCAGAACTTTAAATTCTAGATGCTTTCGATTCCTCCCTTGTCACGCATTCCCACTGGAAGGACACTCAATTCAATACAGGCTGTAGATGTGTGATTATACAGGACATCTTCATA
>CM053593.1:303057907-303107208 GCA_028646575.1 Pseudocheirus occidentalis
TTTGGTTTTCAAAGTCCTTTTTCAGTTGATGTATAGCTTCTAGGCATTCTTCAAGTGTCTTGGAAGCATTTGGTGTGGGAGTTCTGTGTTCTGGGCTGTCTTCCTCCTGTTCCATGCTTTGACCCTTTTTGTCCACAAAAAAGGATTCTAGAGTTTTATGGCTATTCTTATTTTGCTTCCTTTTCCTCATGCTGTCCAGTCAATTAATTGGTTGGTTTTTTAGCTCTGTGAAACTTTGCTTCCAAGGGGGGAAGCTCTGTTCCAAATCGCTGGGGTTTTCCCAACTGCCGGAGCTATTAGGGGGGTGTTGCAAGACCCCCCCCAGCTTTGGCTTGCTGAAAGTGTACCCCTGGACCACCACCCAAGACCATGATCCAGATCCAGGCCACTCAACGCAAGAGCACTTGGCCCTGATCAATCAATTCAGACCCCCCTGCAGCGTCTGCAGCCCAGGGGCTCTGAAGCAGCCTGGTGGGGGCCACCTCCAGTTCCAGCAGTTCCTTCCCCCACTGCTTCCTTGCCCCGAGGGCAGATTGGCCAAACTGCTTTATCACCCCCAAATTAATTTTCAAAGTTTCACTTTCACTAACGTCTTTCACCGGGGTTTGAAGCTCCCCTAAGGCAGGTACTTTAGATTTTCTTTGAAGTAGACTCAAGCTGCGGTTTGGGAGGCTCTCCTCGTGGCCGCCCTGGGGCCTTGCCTGGCTGCGGCTGCCCTTTTGGTCTGGCCAGGTCTCTGCTCCGCTGTGGTGCCAGCTGCTCCGCTCCTGTTCCTCACGCCTTGGCAGATGTGGACGTGCTGGAGGCTGTAGAACCTCTGCAGACTGCTCGGCTCAGCTCAGCCCAGCTCCTTCCCACCACCCCGAGCGGTCTTGGCTTCAGGCTGTTCCAGCCTGCATTCCCGCCATGATGAGCCCCTGCTGCTGAGCTGCCTTCAGACAGAGTTGTGTTCTCTGTATTTTTGTGAGTCTGAGAGTCTTAGACTTCCTCTGAGCTCATAATTTTATGGGTGTTTAGGGTGGCGGTGTGGGAGCTGCGGGACCTTGCTGCATCTACGTGGCCATCTTGGCTCCGCCTCCCGGATTTTCATGCATCCTTGATGAAAAAACCAGAGCTGAACATAAAATTTGATGAAATATGAAAAGGAAGAGAAGCATGAGAAGATAAACAGGAAAAAGAAATCATAAGGAACTTATTAAAGTTAAGCTATTTACATTCCTACATGGAAAAATGATAATTGTAACTCATGAGACTTTTCTCAGTATGAGAACAATTGAAGGGAATATATGTATGTATATATGTATATATACATATAAATGTATCTATAGGAAGAAGTATGTATATATATATATATACATATGTGAGTGTGTGTATAAGTGTGTACATGTATACATAGACAGAGGGTACAGGATCAGTTGAATAGGAAGGGATGATATCTAAAAAATAAAATTAAGAGGTGAGAGAAGAATATAATGAGAGGAGAAAGGGAGAGATACAATAGGGTAAATTATCTCATATAAATGAGGCAAGAGAAAACTGTTACAATGGAGGAGAAGAGCAGGAAGGTGAAAGGGAATGGGTCAACCTTACTCTCATTGAATTTGGCTTAAGGAGGGAATAATATACACACTCAACTGGGTTTCTTACCCTACAGGAAAATAGGAGGGAAGGGGATAAGAGGAAGGATAATAGAAGGGAGGGCAGATTGAGGGGGAGAGTAGTTAGAAGCAAACACTTTTGAAAAAGGAAAGGGTCAAAGCAGAAAATAGAATAAGTGGGGGACAGGATAGGATGGAGGGAGATATAGTTAGTCTTTCATAATATAACTTCTGTGGAAACGTTTTGTGTAACTACACATGTACAACCTAGATTGAATTGCTTGTCTTCCCAGTGGGGGTGGGTGAGGAGGGAAGGCAAAAAGAATCTGGAAACCAAAATTTTAAAAATAAATGTTAAAAAAAAATTGTTTTTTGCATACAACTGGGAAATAAACTATACAGGCACTGGGGTATAGAAATCCATTCTGTGTTACTAGAAATTTAGCGGGGTGCTGGGTGGGGATATAAGAGAGAGCAGATTAGGGGACGGGGTATTCAGTAGGCTCAATATCTTGGAGTGGAGGTAGAGGAAAGATGGGGAGAAAATTTGTGACTGAAGATCTTGTGGAAATGAATGTTGAAAACTAAAAATAAATAAAATAATAAAAAAGAATTGGAAACTGAGAATGCATATCAATTAAGGAATGGCTGAACAAATTATGATATGTGATTGTGATTAACCTTGATTTCTAATGGTACCTTTAGAGAATGCACAAGGCCAAGATTAATAGGAGGAGAAGACATACATGAAGATAGAATATTGAAAACTAAAATATAAGCAGTGAAAGTATCCTGGGAAGGAGGGAACAAAGGAATAAATACCCTTCTCAGGGCCCCATTAGACTCTTCTTGCTGAGATGCAGTGGAACCCCTGAGAAAGCAAAAAAGCAAGAGAATTTCTGAACCTTAGTCCAAAAAACAAGTGAAAGAGAGTATGAGGGACAAGACAGAGAGAGGCTTCCATGCCACACCAGAGAGAAAAGAGCACAAACAGCCCATGTAAAAAGCTTTGTCCCAAATTGCTGGGGGTTTTGCAGCTGCTGGAGCTATTAGGAGGCCGCTGCAGTCCCCACCAGCTTAGGCTCACTGAAAACGCACCTCAGGACCACCACCCAAGACCACAATCCCCATCCAGGCAGCTCAAAGCAAGAGCACTTAGCCTCTGAATGATCACTTGGCTCCCCTGCAATTTGCAGGCCAGGAGCTTCTGAAGCAGCTACATGGAGGTGGCTGCAGGGCTGCCACTTCTGCTGCTTTCTTGCCCTGGAGGCAGACAGGTGGACCAGCTTTTCTCCCCCAGATTTGGCTGAGTTCCACTAACCTTTCACTTAGTCCTTGTTTCTTTTGGGTTGATAATTCTGGAAATCGCCACAACTACCTGTGATCCACTCTCCTGAAAGATCCAGCCACAGCTTGTCCTGGCCACTGAGGCTTGTCTTGGCTGCCCTGGTGCCACGCTGCGGTTTCAGACCAGGATGGTTTTGGCTCCCAGCGCACTGTGAAGAACCCTTCCTGTCCTACCTGCCGGTCTGCCTTCAGTGGGAGCTTTGCTACTCTGTACTTTTGTGGCTTCTGGAGCTCTAAAATTTGTTTATCATATTTTATAGGTATCTGAGGTGGTTATGGGGGGAGCTCCAGAGTTTTCCTGCCTCTATGCCACCATCTTTTCATTTTATATTGATGGCTCATTTAAATTTGTCATAGTGTCCTCTCATCTTTTGTCTTTTTTCAAGTGTGATTTTGATTTTGGCCCTTATTCTAACTTGTGGCTGATATGGCTCTACATATACCAGCAACTAATTCTGACTCCCACATCAGTAACTAGTTTTTCCTGTGTGTTAAGATAACATGGAGTCAGTTCACTTTTTGTAATGTCCAGTGCTTGTCATACTCAGAATCTTCTGACTCTTCTGTAAGAAAACATTCATAATAGATAAATATGAGATTTCTGAGTAGTCTGTAATCTTTGACCTGTTCTCACCTTTGTATTGAAGTTACTAAGTTAACAGAGTTTTATATTGACTTGTTTTGAAAGATTATGCCCAGTTCTTTATAAAAGTTCTTGCTTTCTACATCTTCTGCAATAGATATTAAACCTAAGCTGCAGTTATCTTTTCTTATATCCATCATGTATCCTGCAATATGAAATGATCAAGAATTCCATGAAATGATCATTCTTATTGCCTTTGGGTACGTGATGAAACCAACTATGCCAGCTCCTTTTTCTTTTTTAAAAAATGTTTTTCCCCAATTACATGTCAAAACTTTTTAACATTTACTTTTTTTTATTTTAAGTCCCATATCATCTTTCTCCTTTCCTACACCTTTCATTGAGAAAGCAAGTAATTTGATATAGATTATGCATGTACAGTCATGTAAAACATATTTCCATATTAGTCATGTTGTGAAAGAGAACAGACCAAAAAAAAAAACCAAGAAAGTTTTTTTTTAATTGCTTTGATCTCAAATCAGACTTCATCAGTTATTTCTTTGGAGATGGATAGCATTTTTCATTGTAAGTCCTTTTTGAATTTTCTTGGATCATTGTATTGCTTAGAATAGCTAAGTCATTCGCTCCTGATCATCATACAATATTGCTATTACTGTGTACACTGTTCTAGTTCTGCTCACTTTACTTTGCATCAGTTCAGGCAAGTCTTTCTAGATTTCTCTGAGAGCATCTTGCTCATCATGTCTCATAATAGCACAATGGTATTCCATAATAATCAGAGGCCATGACTTGGTCGGCCATTTCCAAGTTGATGGGCATCCCCTGAATTTCCATTTCTTTGCCACTACTCAAGGACCTGCTATAAATATTTTTGTACATCTATGTCCTTTTCCTTTTTGTTTTTTTTTATCTCTTTGAGTTACAGACTTAGTAGTGGTATTGCTAGGTCAAATAGGCCAGCTCCTTTTTCTGCTTCTCTGGGGTAGCCTCTGTGCTCTCCCCCCACATAATTACAACTTTCTTTTATCTCCTGGTTTCATTTATCAAGAATATTTCTATATTTATCAAAGAAATAATTATTTACTTAGTGACAGAAAGTATAATAATTATATATAATATGTAATAATATACGTGTATATATATGTGTGTGTGTATATATTTACATATATATAATGTAGTGCCTTAGGGCTCTAGTGTCAAACTCATACAGAAACAGGGCCACTAAACCTCATGAAAGGATTCCTGGAGGCCTCATGTTGACCTAGAAAACCACATATCCTCATTATCTATATTTTATTTTATTTGTCTTATTAAATATTTCCCTATTATATCTTAATCTTGTCTAGGTCACTCTTGAGAGCATTGTGGGCCATATGCAGCCTGTGCAGCTGCATATCGGACTAATAGCTCATTTTATCTAATAGCTCATTTTTCCTGCATGGAAACTGTGAGATAAGTGCAGTAGGTACTGTAATCCCTATTTGTACATGGAAAGAAACTGAAATTGAATAAGTTTAAGTAATTTGCTCAGGGTTATACAGCTAGTAAGTATCTGAAGTGGAATCCAAACCTAAGTCTTCTAGACTCTAGTCAAGTAGATACCAGTCAAGCATCCACTGTCATATAGGTTATCTGGTTCAGTTCTTCTAATATTTTGTGAACTTACTGGCAGTAGCCAAAGATCTCATATTTAGAGTATCTATATCATCCTAGAAAAGAGGAACAATGCCCACAAAAGTATGGATGTGAGAAAGCAAAGGGCATACATAGAAAATGATTTTGTTATAGAAAAAAGTATGTGGAGTAGAGAAGGATTATAAAATGGAGGCTTTGAATACAGGGTAGAAGAGTATGAACTTTATTCAATTGGCAATAAATAGGCATTGGAGAATTCTGAGCAGAAAAAAAGAACATTACTAAATCTGTGTAAGAAAGTTGAATTTGGTTGTGATATGAAGGACAGACTGGATAGATGAGCAAGTGAAGGCAGAATGATCTTTTGGGTGGCCATCCAGATGAGTTGTAATAGAGACCTTTACTAGGGTGGAAATTGGAATATATAAAAAAGGCTACAGATTAAAGAGATTATGAAAACAGAGGTAGAAGACAGGACTTGGTAACTGATTGGATATGAAAGAGAGGTTAAAGGAAGAAGAATCAAACATAACACTGAGCTTCTAAACATGAGAGATTAGTTGAATGTTGATGTCCATGATAGAAACAGTTAACTGCCACTCATTCTCTAGACTCGATAAACCTACTTCCTTGACCATTGTCCCTAGATCCCAATTATTATTTCTTTAATTGTTCTGCTTTTTGAAGCCTAAGAAGTTCCATCATATATCTCTATCTTTTAAACAGAGACACCAAAAATAAAAGCAATGTAAGTAGGCATCTTTTACCATTCACAATGGCCTATTTTATTAGTTTTTCTTCAGACTTGAGTACTATTACTGCTTGTAATCTGTGTAATATAAAAATCTTTATTCACCTATAATCTAACAATGAATCTAAGAGACCAGAGGAATTCTGAGGTAAACAACATTAACATGTGATGTCAAACTAAATTCTGTAAATCAATGAATAATATAAGGAAAGATGTGCAAGTCTTTTTTCTGTGCCTGGTACATAAAAAACAGTTTATTCATATTACATTTATTAAAACAACATTGATTATTATGGGTACTAATATGCAGCGTTTTAGCTAAAGTCATTATAAATTTGAAACTGATACTGTTAGCTGTTGATTATGACCATATATAAGGCAGTTTTTAAAAATTCCTTCTCTATAAGATAGGTAAATATTAACATTTTTTTCCGTCTTATACAGTCCAGACTTTAGTACGGTTTTGAACACCTGCTTAAACCGAGGTTTCAGTCGTCTTCTGGACAATATGGCAGAGTTTTTTAGGCCTACTGAACAAGATCTGAATCGCAGTGACTCTATGAATAGGTAAGATCACATATAAAACAAGAGTTTCAGGATCACAACAAGGTAAGCGCTTCAAATACTAAGAAATTTATTATGGAAAAAGTTTTATTCCATCTTAAGATACTCTAAGGACATACTAAATACCTTAGTATGTAAAATTAGAGAAGTGTTCCTTCTGTTGAATTGAATTTTGCTAAGCCAAAGACTAGGGTTCCTTTGCAGAAACTTCTATATAGATTAAATATGATATTAGTATTTCCCCCATAGAAACTTTTCTGTAATATAATAGCTTGTTGTAAAGCTATCTTTTTATAAGCTATCTTCCAGTGATCACTCTGGGAAGCAGTATGGTTTAGTATAGGAGAGCACCAACTCTGGAGTCAAAGGACTTGGGTTTGAATTCTCCCTCTAATGCTAAAAGTATCCTTAAAATATTTTATAGCTACACTGTCCATGATAAGTAATAATTTTTCCTTCCTTTTAAATCTGAAAATTAACTTTTAAGTTAGTCAAAAGCAATTAATTTGCTCTCTACTAGCTACATATTGCCTCAAATAGAATTTTGTACACATTGGGCACTGAATGAACATTAACTAAAAGAAATTTAGAATTTCTGAAGTTCTTGACACCTGCATTTTAAATCTTTAATACTTTATTCTTTTTATTGTGTACTATGCTATAAAAACTACTATAAAAACTATTGATTTAGTATTTATATAACTTAAAGAATAGTCTTTTTTTAACTCACCAATTAAATGTAAGAAAAGCTTTCTGAATTATTGGATATTTTAAAAGAAATGCTGTTTTGCTTTTGTTTTAAAAAAGTACATATGTAACTTTAACTAGGTTAATAAAAAGTGGACTAGTAGAGTTCCTTATGGAGATATGTTTTAATGAATGACCACATGTTACAGATGATGTACATGTGATTTATGTTTGTGTTGAGATTAGTTTAGATTGTCTCTGAAGTCCCTTCTTACTCTACCATTGAGTGATTCTGTCAATATGGTCATTCTTTTGCTGTAAAAATAATGCATTTGAAATATTTCTTAAGTTGTTTCAAAACAACTTAAGTACTTCAAATATTTCCTTTAGAATTTTATTTACATATTTTACTTAGCAAACCTTTTCTTTTTAGATAACGTAAAACTAAACACCAAGATTGGCCTGTCTCTCAAATCACAATTTCCCACTTAGTGGAGTTCTAATTAATGTGATTTTGTTATAGTACCTAAATAGCAAACTGTTGATTATGTGTTTTCCTTGTAATAAGATTCATAACATAATTTGTTACCATTAGGATTTCTGGATTGGGTAAAACGCTGAGCTAGGAGATTTATAAGATTCCTTCAAACTCAAAAGTTCTTTGACCTTACAAAACAATATGAAGGTAAAGGTGGCGGTGAGAATATAAACCCATTGACAAGTCAAGGATTGTTTTAAGGTCAAGATCTTAGATGATTCTAGATCATAAGGTTTATCAGGACCTTAAAACATCATGTAGTTCACCACCCTCATTTGGTAAATGAGGAAGTTGAAGTACAGAGAGGTTAAATAAAGACACGTAACCTCAGAAGCATACAGGTAGTTAGCAGAGCTGGGATTCAAACTCAGGTCCTCAGACTCCCAGCCCAATGCTCTTTGCTCAAAATTTCCTTAAAGCATTTTTACATAGACCTGGTCTTTGCCCTTATCATATTTTACCTTGTTCCTTACTGATTTATGTAGATGCATAGCTTATGTCTTCATTAGATTGTAAAATCAAAAAACACTTTGCACTGTGTTGTTTTATACCTTAATATCCTGGAGGACCCACACAATGCCTTACACGTTGTAGGCACAACAAATACATATTAAATGAGTTTAAGTATATCACTCATTTGCCTACAGATCATCTAGTTGTAATCTTTTTTTCCAGAAACTTTTGTTTTTTGTATTAAGTTATATCCTTCTTTAAGGTAAGAACTCTGTTTTACACTTCTGTGTTCTCCAAAGTGCCTAGAATAACAACCTGCACATAGTAGATACTAAATAAATATTGATTTTGAGAGAAATGAATACTATAATAGAAACATCTTTTACATATCATTATCATAAATGACATTAGAAAAGTTTTTAAAATTAACATATGAATGAAACTCTGCTGTTATTTATAATTTTAGAAAATCTGAACCCTAATATGATAACATATTTTCCTTATGGGATTTTGTTGTGTAAATGTAAATTGACCATATTTATGAAAATTCAGATAAGAAGTAAACTGTATATAAAGTTCCAATTCCATAAAGTGATCTTCAAGACTTCAAGCCTCCGACTAACTCTGCCTTCCATTTATCAGACACTACTTCCCTATTGAAACCTATACTTTGTTTCAGCCAAACTGCTCGATGCCTCATGAAAATATTCCTAAGTCTCAAGCCTATCTCTTGTCTTGAAATGTACTCCCTCTTCCTTTCTGCTTATTTAAATCACATTCTTCTTTGAATGTACACCTCAAGACCTCCACTATAGAGCCTTCCTTGACTTGTTGCAGTTTCGATGAACATTCCTCTTCCTCTTGCACTCTGGAATCTGGCTTAACTAACCTCCCCTCTATTCCTCTCTCTCCTATCTGTTGGCTTTTTCGCTGGCTCTATCCTATGCCTAAAATGAACTTTCTTCACTTCTCTTCTTTAAGATGAAGCTCAGGCACTATCTTCCCCATGAAGCTTTTCCTAATGGCCCCAGCTGCTGGTGTCGTCCCTCCCAAACAAATTTGTATTTAATCACTTGGTCTTTATTTATGTTTAGGTTATATTAATACTGCACAGTATATTTTTATATGCACTTATCATTTCCATTAGCATGTAAACTCCTTTGCACTCAGAGTTTGTGCCACTCTTTGTCCTTACGACCTCAGCATCTGCCCAGAGCAGGCACTTAATAACTATTGTCTGTTGACCCATCATTGAGAACCTAGTGTATGCTGCCTTGTATCTTGTTCATTCCTTTATGTCCATGTCTTTTCTCTAATGACATGAATCTTTTAAAGGTAATGGAACGGTCATGACTTTTTTACATCTCAAGCACCTCACACAATGTTTTTGATTAAAATTTTGTATTCTGGTATTACTTGTCTTGGAAGATGACCATGCAAAATAGTTCTTCTTGTTGTATTCCACAGTCTCTCCAGTGTCAGCCTGCCATTAGCTAAAATAATTCCAATAATAAATGGACAGATTCATTCGGTTTGCAGTGAGACCCCTAGTCACTTTGTTCAGGTAAGAAGCACATTTTCTCAGCACCATAAAATAAGAGTATACAGTAAGTCAGGGATGTTACTACTGAATTCATGTATCTGAACTGTATTTCTCTCCTACAGTATAAAATGTTTTTGAAAACTGTAAAATATAGTGAGCGGTAGGCTGCTGTTTGGGGGTCAGTACATATTATTCTGCCTAACTTGTAAAATTTGGGCGTGAGTCTTATGGTGTTTCTATAGGTCATGCCTGTTGGAATACAGATTGGATTAGGTATACCATAATGGTCAATGGAATTCATATTACTAATAATTTATATTTATATGTAACTTTTACTGTTTCCAGAGAGCTTTCCTCAAGCACTCCTGATCTAACAAAGTTAATATTAGTATTCATTTTTAAGGGAGATCTTAACTGCCTAGTTTAAATTCCTCTAAAGCAGGCTTCTTACCCTTGGATCTACAAATCTGGTGGATTTTTTTTAGCTTTTTGATAATTATATTTCAACATAATTGGTTTCCTTTATGATCTATGTATATTATTTTATGCACTTAAAAACATTCTGAAAAGGAGTCCATGACTAAACCAAAAAAAAAGCCTAAGAAATCCAGATCCAAAGTAACCCAGTAATTTCTAGAGTATTTTAATATGTCCTCTTTTTTAAAAACGATCATTTCTATAAGCTATATATAAGCATACCAAAACATTTCTGAAAAGGGTTATTATAAATTATTAGAAATAAAATTAGGGCTTTAGTATTGTGACTTGTAATCTTTGTTAATATGGGATAATTTTTTGTGAGGTTTTTAACTCAAAAAACTTTACTTATGTACTAAAAAAATCAAGCCATATGAATTATAGCATCTAATCCAACATCAAAGAGATGGAGAAAAATTACAAGATAGGAATGTATTTTATCCTATTATGATGCAAAAAGGGACATGAAAAATCAACATAGAAACTGCAAATACATTAAAATAAGGGAGAACTAGCATTTCTTTGTGTCAAGCAATTATTTTTTTAAAAGAGTGCTCTCATATCATTTAAAATATTTTAAGAAGTCAAATTTCACAGGCAGCTCAAAATCCCATGATGTGATTTATAAATCAGTTTACTGAAAATTCATTTAAATTTTTAGGGTTTGTTTTCCTAAGCACTTATTAGTGCTTTATGTAAATTGATTAAGATTTTAACACTGCATTGTCATCTCTATTAGGACCTATTGATGATGGAACAAGTGAAAGACTTTGCTGCTAATGTGTATGAAGCTTTTAGTACCCCTCAACAACTGGAGAAGTAATTCTCTTCTTCAAGATAAACCCCAGTGAAGTCCACTTGAGTGGAAAACACATACACACACTGCATTCAGATCAAGTATTTATGGTGCAACGATTTGTTACTGAAATTCCCATTAAAGTTATTAATCAAAATATTATTTCATAATAGAATATTTGGCTTGTTAAAAGTGTTCATTTGAAAAAAATCATCCAACTGCACCAGTTGTTGACATTTCTGTGTGCTTATTGTACACACAGTGGAAAAACACATTTGTATCCTTTCACCATCAATATCCTTTTAAAATTGCTCTTATTAAGAGTTGAGTATACCATGTTATTAGTATCATATGTACTAAAAAGCTAGTTTAGTTATTTTTATAATACGTGAAATACAGTATACTTTAATGTAATACCAAGGAATATCTGTTTGGGAAATAAATGATGGGCTTGGAGAATAGTGGAGTCTAGAAATTTTGTTATTAAAGTGAGAAAAAAAAAAAAAGGTTGTGCTGGCTGTAATAAACAGGAATGAGTTAGCCTTTTTTCCCCAAGTCACCATTCAAAAAAGGTAAACCACTCATCCTCAAAAAATGCACTGGTAGAGGACTTTTCTCCTTTATATGAAAATCAGTGAATTTGAGCTATTTATCAGATATGCCTGACCAAAATGTTAGGTATTCTCTGTCTATCAAGCCTTTGAAAATTATATTGAATTAGAGGTTAAAATTGTACTGATGCTGTTTATTAACAGCTCTTGTTATTACACAATTGTTGTGAACTTGTTTGTAAATATTCTTATTAATTTACTTTGTAATTGATTTTTGAACCCAGTGAATGTCTGTATTGCAATAAAGTATTTTAATGTAAAATGTGATTGTTTCGAGTTAAATCTTTTCCATTCCTAATTGCTTATTCCATAGTATGAACAAAACTGATTTTGAGGACTAGATTTTTAAAGCTCAGTTTAGCTTTCTTTTGACTTGCAATCTGATTAATACCTTTTCTAACTATGTGACAAAATGAGAAAGTACTAGATTTTGAATCAGAAAGACCTGAGTTCAGATACCACTTCAGATACTTAATAACTGCAATAACTGTCTCAGCCTGTTTTCTCATCTATAAAATGGGGCTGTTAAAAGAACATATCTTACAAGTTTCTTGAGAGGATGAATGAGATAACATGTATAATGCTTTATAAACTTTTAAATATTATACGGTGTCTTCCAAAAGTTTTAGTTCAGTTTTAAGCTTTAATTTAGCTTTAAATAGTCATTAATCAGCTTTAATGGTTCAAAACTTCACTTAACACTTATAGAACACCTTGTATAAATGCTATTATTAGCTATTGCTCAAGGAACAGATGTTTCAAAAAATGAATAATGCAAAAGTATCTATAGGTCTGTTCTTTATTTAGGGATAGAGTAGAAATAAATGAGCTGGTTTTTATATGACATGATGCAAACTGAAATCTCTTAATAGCATTTGTTATCTTTATTCTGGTTAATGACAAACTCATGAAGGAAGCTGTGGACTTGGATCCTGCCTCCAAAAGCTTACTAGCTGTGTGATCATAACTGTGAAACTTAACCTTTCATCACTTGAGTTTCCTCATCCTTTAAAAGGAGATGCTATTATTTGGACTACTTATCTCACAGGATTGTTGTGATGAAAGAGCTCTGCAACCTTTGAAGTGATTTATAATTATGAGTTTTCATTAGTGTGTCCTTTAGATCTCTAAGAAAGTACAGGTGACTAGTCATAGGTAGAAATTCAGTACTGGAGTTGTTGAAGAGCATTTCAAGGCACTTTAGCACGGTGGAGTACCCCAGAAGTCTCTGCTTAGCCTTGTCTTATTTATAATTCTTATGAGTTGGATAAAAATCATCACTATTCCTCATATATGTGTTCTCTTTCTGTCACTGTGCCTAGTATTTCCCCTTCTTGTAATCCAGTTTCCACTCCTCTTCCCCAGAAAATCCACCTTCCTAAGGCTCAGTTCAAGTTGCCATCTCCTACATGAGACCCACCCTTATTTGCCAAAATGCCCTTCCACAAAATTACTTTGGATGAAATTTTCATATATTGTGTTTACCTGTGTACACATCATTCCTAACCATCTGTAATAAAGCATATGCTTGAGGGCAGGGACTGTTTTACTTTTGCCTGTCATGTAGTAGATGTTTAATACATTCTTGTTTCCTTCCTTCCAGTTTTGAGTACCACCCTTTTAGAAAGGACATTGATAAGCTGAAGAGTATCCAGAAGAGGGCATCCAGAACAGTGAAGAGACTTAAATTCATGCCAAGTGAGAACTGGGTGAAATACATGGGGACATATTTAGTTTGTAGAAGACTCAAGGTGGGAGGCATGATAACTATCTGTAAGTGTCTGAAGGGCAGCAGGTGAAACACAAAACAAATAAATCAGTCTAGACTTTTTATTGGGGAAGAAACTTCCTAACAACGAAAGGTAACTAGAAGTGAAATGTGCTGTCATGGAAAATAGTGAAAAACTTCAGTGGAGATCTTCAAGAAAATCCATTCATTGAGCATTTATTAAGTGCCTGCTATGTATGAGGCACTGTGGGATACAAAGGAGGACCAAAAGTTGTCACTGCTCTCCAGGAAACCACAGTCTAATGCAGTGGTTCTCAACCTTCCTAATGCCACAACCCTTTAATACTTGTATGTGGGCATTATCTCCATGTGGGTAGACCTGCCTGGAGACCCATAGAGGAGCAGTGTCTTGGTTCCTAAGACCATCGGAAACATGTGTTTTCCTATGGTCTTAGGCGACCACTGTGACACCTGTGAAAGGGTCATTTGACCCCCAAAGGGGTCATGACCCACAAGTTGAGAACTGCTGGAAGAGACAGAATGCTAACAACTGTAGTAGGCAAACAAGCTATGAGTAGAGTAAATTGGACATAGACTCAGAGAAAATGCTGAGATTAAGGAGGAACAAGAAGGCCTTCTTACAGAAGGTAGGACTTCAGCTGAGATCTTCAGGCATCAAAGAGGTTAGGAGGTTGAAATGAAGAGGGAGAGCATTCAAGGCATAGGAGACAAGCACTAAAAATAATCAGTTGGGAGACAGTTGTCTTATTGGAGGAAGAGCAGGGAGGCCAGGGTCACTAAATAACATAGAAGGTATACAGGGGAGTAAGATGTAAGAAGATTGGAAAGGTCAGAAGTGACCAGGTTACTAAATATTTTAAAAGGAAATTTTTATATTTGGTCACAAAGGTGATAGAGAACCTCAAGTTTATTAAATAAGGAGATGATATGGTCAGGTTTGTATTTTAGGAAGATCAGTTTGATAGCTAAGTGTACAATGAATGGTATGATGAGAGACTCAGGGCAGGGATACTGATGAGGTGGTTGTTGCAATCATCCAAACATGAGGTGATAAAGGCCTGTAACAGGGTAGTTGCAGAGTTAAAGGAGAGAAATGATATCCTCAGCAGTAATAGGGAAGTTAGGAGGGGGGAGAGTTTGGGGAGGAAAGCATGAGTTCAGTGTGGACATTTTAAGATATTTAAGAACAGTTAAGATATTTTAAGAACATCCCGTTCCAGACAATTGGAGACGTGAGACTGGGGTCAGCAAAGAGGTTGTGGAGTTGAAAAAGTAGATGTGAGCATTATCTTCCTAGAGATAAGCTCATAAGTTCACCAAGTAAAATAGTATAGAGGAAGAAGAGAAGAGGTAAGCTCCAGAATGGAGCCTTGGGGATCCCCACAGTTATCAGGGACAATGTGCATGAAGATCCAGCACAGGAGACAAAGAAGGAGATAACAGTGTCACAAAAACATAGAAGAGAATTTTAAGAAGAAAAAGGTAATCAGCACTGTCAGAGGCTGCAGAGAGGTCAAGAAGCATGATGACTGAGAAACAGTTATTTGATTTGTCAGGATCAATAGTAACTGTAGAAGGCAGTTTTAGTTGAGTGGTGAAGTTGAAAGACAGATTGTTAATCTTCTCAAGGAGTTTAGCCACAAAAGGGAGGAGAGATACTATAAGACAATAGCTAGCAGGGATGAATATATCGAGTTCTTTAAGGATGGGGAGACATGGACATGTATGTAAATAGTAGGGAAGCATACAACCTCTTTTCAGGTGCATCATAGAGGTGATTTCTTTTCAGGTATGATACAGACTATACAGACACCAAATTAACTTCTATCAGAAATTCTGTGATTTTCTGAGTCTAGGCTAGTGCAAAGGCTGAGAGGTGCCTTCAAGAGAAAGATCTCCAAAATCTTAAAATTAAGTAGGGGAGACTGTGAGATCTAAGTAAATCAACAGATCGAGATCAGAGAAAGAGGAAAAAGGAACCATGTATACAAAATCTTAGACATTTTAGAGGTGGCAAAGCATTGGAAAATAAGTGCCTATTAATTGAAATACAGCTGAACAAATTGTTCTATATGAATGTGATGGAATGGAATACACTGAGAAATTGTGAAGGAAAGACTTTTATAGAAACCCAGGAAGACATGTTATGAACTGATGCACAGGGAAGTGAGCAGAACCTAGAAAACAATTTATACAATAACATCATAAAGGCAAAGAACTTTGAAGGACGTAACTCTGATCAGTACAATAACCAACCACAATTTCAGAAGATTTATGATGCTCCTGATCTCCTAACAGAGGTGATAGAATCAGGGAATAAATTGAAACATGGTTTGTTTGTTCGTTTTTAACACGGCTAGTGCAGAAATTTATTTATGTATGCATGCATCTTTGTTACAAAGGTTTTATTGTGGTGAATTTTTCCCTAATGAGAGGGACAGGGAAAGTAGAGATTTTTGTTCATTGAAAAAAATAAAATTTAAGAAAAAAGAGGGCATGCCCTGATGATGAAAAATGTTATCCAACTCCTGATAGAGGTGTTTGTGGATATAGTCAATGTGGAAATGTGTTCTGCTTGACTGTTTATTTCAAGGGTTTTATTTTTCTTGGGGAGCAGAATGTTAGGAAGAAATAAATGCTTCATAATTGAAAAAAATAAATTTTACTTAAAAATAACTAGGTAACATTAAAGAAGAGGATAACACTCTCTTGACAGTCTAAGACCAGGACAGATAAACCTGTGTGTCTTGACCTGTGATTTCCTTGGTACAGAGCACTCAACTGTGAAAAAGCTACCTCTATCAACACAGCATGGATTTGCAACTGTTCTGCAATTTCAGGTCTCAGAAAGGTGGCATAGGAACTGAGAGATTACATGACTTATCTGAAGTGGGTTTTAAAGCCAGTTCTCCCTGACTCCAGGGGTTTATGAGAGTGAAGACAGAATAATTTTTGAGCAGAGCCAAGTATATAATGGCTGTGAGTCCCTTCTTATATATCAAAGACAACTAAATTGTACATAATTTAGCTTCTGGAGAGAGTATGAAACACATTAAATAGGTGTGTCTTGATCAATAAGGACATAGGACTGGTAACTGGATCAAAAAATCACCTGAAATAGTTGTCATCTATAGAGAAGACAACTAGTTTTTAAAGGATATGCTTGAAATTAACTAGCCTTAGCTTTAAAACATGATTTTTAAAAAAAACGTTGTGTGAGTAGGTCTCCCTGTCTCACCCAGGTTATATTCTAATGAGCACAGAATCTTTAACCTGCTCCATGTTTCCAATCTCTGCTAGTTTGCCCTTCAACCACTGGTCCTCCAACCCTGGGACTCACTATATTACTTGTCAGACTTTCTGTAGAGATCCTGTTGGCTTTATCCCTACAGTAGCTCAGAACTCCTGAATTCAAGTAATCCACTATCCTCAGCCTCCTCCAGTATCAGAGGTTTACAGGTCTGCACTACCATGTCTGGCACATGTATTTTTTTTGTTGTTCAGTCATTTTTCAGTCATGTCTGACTCTTCATGATATTATTTAGGGTTTTATTGGCAAAGATACTGGAGTGGTTTGCCATTTCCTTCTGCAGCTCATTTTACAGATGAGAGCACTGAGGCAAACAGGGTTAAATGACTTGTATGAGGTCACGTAGCTAGGAAGTGTCTGAGGCCAGATTTGAAATCAAGAAGAGAAGTATTCCTCATACCAGACCTGGCACTCTTCTTCACTGTGTTTTCCTCACAAATCTGTAAAATAGGAAATAAAATTATTGTCCCCTTTTACAGATAAGGAAATTAAAATTCTGAGAACTTAAACAACTTGATCAGGGACACACACCTAACACATTTGAGTGCATATTTGATTCCAAGTCTCCCTGATTTCCAGGGTTATTCTACCTGTGTTAGCTTAATTTAAAATTCCATCATACTAATATGCTAGCTGTATTCCAAAGGGATACACTTAAATGTGAAGAGACAGAGAAGACTAAGGAGACTGGAAATCAGAGTAAATTTCTAACTTGTAACAAATAGGCATCTCCTTTACTTACAAAAATAAAGTGAACAAAAAGTGTAAAATTGAAAAAAAAAAAAGAAAGAAAAAATTGAACAAGTATAAAAGCACCTGTTATCTGTCTCCCTGTTCCTAGCGCCTGGGTTTTTTGTTTTTTCATTTTTTTAAAGCCTTTCTTAGGGTGCTCCTCCTCTGCCTCTGAGTAAGTGGTCTTGGTCTTATCAGTTCCTGTAGATTCAGTTACTGAATTATGCTGATGATTTCCAGATTTACCTATCCAGCTCCTACCTCAGCTCAACATCTAGAACTGGGATGTTGGGGTGGCTAAGTGGCACCGTGAGCTCCACTGGCCCTGGAGTCAGGAGAACCTGAGTTCAGATGTGGCCTCAAGACACTTAACACACTAGATGTGTGACCTTGGGCAAGTCACTTAACCCCAACTGCCCTACCTTCCTCCCTCCAAAAAAGCAAAAAAAAAAAAAATAGAACTGGGATGTCCTATAGTCATTTTCAGTGCATAATGTCCAAAACTGATCTCCTTTGCCCCCCAAACCTCCCTTCTTTCTAACTTCCTTACAACTACTGAGAACGTCATCATCCTCCCATCCCCATCACCCAGGCTCCCAAGCTTGGGTGTCATCCACCTAACTCTCCCCCCACAAAATTCAACCTGTTGCCTTTCAATTTTACTTCTATAACATCTCTCATTTGTTACACCCCCCTTCTCTCCTTTGACACCACTGCCACACTATTACAAGCTCTCATAACCCCATACCTGGATAACTATAGTAGCTGCTGGTTGGTCCCCTTGCCCTGACTCCCCATTCTAGTCCATCTCCCACTAAACTATAAGAGTGACCTCCCTGAACTACAAGTCTGACCATGTACTTGGTAAACTCCAGTGGCTCCCTATCACCTCTAGGATCAAATATAAAAGATTTCCCCTTAATTTCAGGACTTTCTCTCTGTTGGTCATTTCCCATTTATCCTGTATATAGTTTGTACATAATTGTTTGTATATCATTTCCATTACATTCTGAGCTCCTTGAGAGCAGGGGCTGTCTTTTATCCTTTTTTAGCCCCAATGCTTAGCACAATGCCTAGCATATAGTAGGTGCTTAATCAATATTAATTGTTTCTTTCAACACAGCTGTCTTTCCTAAATTCACAACAAAATACCTCAGGGCTATCTCAGGAAAAATGAGACAACAGCCTAATATCAAAGTTAACTGTGCTCTTCTGAATAAAGGTCCTGTATAAAGTTAGCTGTCATAATAAAATTTTGTTTTTCAGTATGATTTCCAAGTTTGCAATTTATCTTTCAAGTATTCAAAAGGTCTTTATAGAGATTGAACAGTTAGTATGTATTTATTGTTTTCTCCAGATTAACCACTGAAAGGAATGTCCTGCCAAACAAGCATTTATTATACACTCCCACACCAAAGAGAGAACCTTTCCTTATTAATAGGTTTTTGCTTAGAAGGTTCCCTGTCAAACAAAACGTTGGCAACACCTTATGAGTGGATACCTGTCAACATTAGTTTCTTCCCTGCCAAAGGGAATGATGTATGATGTACTGCAGATTTTTTCACAGTGCATTTACTCTAAGGAGAATACTGTTATAAGGACTTTGAGGGAGAACAAATTAGTATTTATGAAGTGCACTCATAATTACTAGTTGTATATGAAAACCCAGAGGACATTTCTATTTTCTTTTTGAAAGGGGGAAGGCAGGCAATTTGGGTTAAGTGACTTGCTCAAGGTGACACAGCTAGTAAGTGTTAAGTGTCGGAGGCCGGATTTGAACTCAGGTCCTCCGGACTCCAGGGCTGGTGTTCTGTTCACTTCACCACCTAGCCACCCCAGTATTTTTATTCTTAAACTAAAATGTAGCATCATATTATACTAGAATGTCTTAGTTATGCCTAAAGCACAAATTCACTTACGAAAAAAAAAATCTCCATCAAAACAGTGGTACAAAATAATGTTCTTTAATTACAGTAACTCTCTGGATAGACAAATTATAAAGTTGCCAGTAGATGATTTATTTGATTGATTGAAAACATCTAACATTCAAAATGGAGGCTTTATATGTAGCTATTCACTTTAGTCCAGTCAGCAACAAAAAGCATTAAGTTCTTAATTTTCTTCTTGAGTTAATAATGAACCTGTGTCAGAATGAAGTGTACTTTTTCTCATCACAGGATCAGAAAAAAAGCCTTACTGGTTTCTAATAGAAGAGCTACTGCTTAAGGTCAGAAACTGGGCCTTAAATTAGCCCTAGATGTTCTTTGTTCAAAGGATTAAAGTTAAGAAAAATAGTGAAAAGCAAAACAAATTACCTAAACATGATTACAGTCATCTAATTTCTAGTACATCAACTGCCAGCTCATTTGAGGAAACAAATATGACCTGCAAAATCCTATACACACACACAGACATACACAGACACACACAAATACACACACACACACACACGCGCGCGCGCGCGCGCGAACAAGATCAAGTCTCTGATGACCAAGCACGTTAGAAAGCTGAAGCAATTAATTGGGCAATTTAGGGTCAAAACAAACTCTTGTCAAGCAGATAATTATTTCTACTCTTTGTTTTACTTTGGCTGTTCTCCTGGATCTCCATTTTGCTTTTTATACTGAATATGAAAGAATTCAGTCTTAGGTTCATGTGTAAAAGGTTTCTCTTCCACAAGGAACACAGAAAGTAGGCAAACCTCAAATTTGAGAATGAGTTTGCATCATTCAGTCCACATTTTTCATTTCCAGAGACCAGCCCCATTTACATGGCAATTCATCAAGGGTTAGCTCTGGAAGTTCCACTACTATTCCATGATTTGGCAAAGAAGTCCATTTAAGTGGATGCTCATAACCCAGTAATTTCACCTGCAATTAAGAAGTTAAAAAAAAAGTCACTAAAATGCATTGGTGCATCCATTATTCATCCATTTTCTGTTTCATTATTTTTATTCAACTTTTTCCTTCAAAAAACACCACTCTTATTGACAGAAAATGACAATTCTTCCATCCACCCTAAAGTAGATACCATGTGTCTGGTAATGGCACCAGAATTCATATTAGTAGTTTAATGTTGCATCCTAAGTTGATTTAAATGAGATGTGTACTAAGCAGACAAGGCAAACAGAGCAACCTTAATGTTAAGTGGGGGAGGAGAAAAAATAAATTGAAAAAAATAATAAAAGATCTAATTTAAAGGAACCTTGGTGGTTAATAATATTGCAAAGCAGTCTCTAGGCATTTTGTATTCATATTAATATGGTTGTTTTAAAATTTTAGTTTTCTTCAAAATGATGACCATTGAACCCAAACTTTTAAAGGCTTCAAAAAATTATTTTACTTGTATGATTACTTAATTAACAAATCCTTATGTACACTTATTCAACAAAGCCAATCTGTTTCTAAGTTTTACCAGTTTTACCTTTACATTTCCTGATTTTTATTTCACTACTCAGCTGCCACTCTAGTGCAGGCCCTCATTACTTGACTTCTAGACTTTGTCTTCTTATCTCAAGTTTCCCATTGCTCAACTGCCAAAGTGATTTTCCTAAAGAGCAAGTTGGATCATGTCACTCCTCTCTTCAATAAATTCCAGTGGCCCCCTATTATCTCCCAAGATCAAATATAAAATCTTTTTGGCTTTTAAGTACTTTACAATCTGGCTATTTCTAACCCTTGAAGTCTTCTTACACTTACACTCTTCCACATGTTCAACAATCTGGTTATACTGGCCTTCTCTGGTTTTCCTTGAAGACTAGATTCCATCTCTCTGATTCTGTGCCTTTTTCCTGGCTGTTCCCCATGCCTGAAATGTCTGTCCTATTCTCAACCCTCACCCACCCCCAACTCTATCTCCTGGCTCCTCAGTCTTCCTTCAAGACAATTCTTCCTGCAAGAGGCCTTTCCTAGTCCTCATACTCCCATCTTTCCCCAACCCTCCCTGCTAGTGCTTTCCCTCTGAGACCACCTTCTATTTACACTATTTAAATTTTGTATGTACGATTTTTTTGCACATTTTCTCCCCCATCAGAATCGCTCCTTGACGGCAAGGACTGTGTTTCTGCCTTTTTTCATATCTCCAGCACTTAATCGTGTTTAGCACAAAGTATTTAATAAATGTTAATACAACATCACTACAAAGTTATTAGTAATTTCTCTTGTATATAACAGTACCTTTCAGTTCATTAAATCAAAATTGGAATTGTATATATATATATATATATATTTTATCTGGAAATCCCACATAGTATATGGAATTGTATATATATTTTTATCTGGAAATCCTACATAGTAAATACAGAAACAGGAAGGTTAATGAAATTCTTACTTCTGTTGCCCCAAAAGTTGCTGTGGGTCGCCCAAGTACCATTAGCCTTGATGATGGCCACCTAAGGAACATAGCATAGACCAGATTCTCTTTAGGTTTTGATGTATACCTATTTTTAAAAGAAAAGAACAGGCAGGAAGCACAAGAAGAGACCATTAAAACAAAAGTTAAAGCATCTAAAAAAATTTCTGCATCCCAGCTAGGAGTTGGGTCTTGACATATTTTATTAAAAAACTTTCTTTTAAAAAAAATGTATTTAATTTTCATTGTCAACATTCACTTCCATAAGTTTTTGAGTTTTACATTTTCTCTACTTCCCTCCCCTCTAACATCCCCAAGATGGCATGCAATCTGAGAAAAGCTCTACATATACATTCTTAAAACACTTTTTTTAAAAGACAGTTTACTATAATCTTAACAAATTAAGAATCAGCTATCTGAATTTTAGCTTATCCACAACAAATCTTGCTCTCAGGCTCTTGGTGATAATTGTTCCTCTGCTCAAGGACATGCTATATTGACACACTGTTCTCTTGAGCACCTTCTCATGTTAAGTGGTTCCAGTGTATAGTATTTCACAATGATGTCAATGGAACATAACACAAACTGTACCTTAACAATGTAAAATCTCACTGTAATGTCATGTCAGTTCATTCAGTCACCAGATTGCAGTCTAACACTCCCTGCTTTCTGTTTCTTTGTCTCCACTGCATAAAGCCAACTTAAACCCAGCCTAGTTTTTCTGCCTTGTATTCCTCCTACTTCTAACCAACCCACCCTTAAGACTTCTCTGAACTTTCCTTGGAGCCTCAGTCTATCACAAACCTAGCCTAGCCTAGGTCCAGAGCTCCACTGCACTCAGCAGTAGGATCTTCATATCCAAAGAATTATACTTCCTATTTATTATCTTATTCACATAACATTCACTATTCCTTATAATACTGTTTTCTCCTGAATTTGTGTTTTCATAGAATTAGCTGTATTAGTTATATTAATTATAGAATGCCATATTATTAGCTATATTAGGAAGTTAGATCTGTACTTTTATTTTTCTTTGAAATTAAAAAAAATCATCCCTAGAAAGATTAGTTAGTGATATCTTTGCCTAGGTTTTACTTTTCATCAGTATTTTCATCATCATAGCAGGAAAAGGGTCGCTTAATAGAGGATACTGAAAGCTTGCCACTTTCTAGTGAGTCAAGTCTTCAGGGTAAATCTTGATTCTTATTCAAAAATTAATTTTCAGAACACCAGATATTCTCATATTCAAATGCAAATAAAAATATTCCAAATTATTTTAAAATTATGTTTAATTTTAAACTCTTTTTATTTAGCTCCTCTCCATTAGTATGGCTAATTAAGCACCAACTACATTAGTCACACAACAAATAAGAATAGAGACTAAACATTAAGCTAATGTAATGACTCATGTTCCAGTTATTTCAGCTGAGTTTAGGCACACCAAATTCACTGTATTCTATATGACTACTGTGCTTCTTCATCTCTTTTAAAACAGGCTCATATACAGAAACCCAATCTATTTTAAGATGAGCAGACCTAACTACAGGTTGGCAACTGCCCAAAGCGGAGACATAGTGATTTGGAACTTTGAAAAAAAAATACAGTAGAAACCAATGATTTTTTTTAACTGAGTAAAAACAAGTAACATTTTTAATTCTCTGAAAAGCATGTTTTAACTCAAAGGTGTTACCTTTGATTTTAATCTACCTCAAAATATATTTTCTCTATATGCAACTGTTAAGTCTTCCAGTTTGCTTATGAGCCAGCCTAATTCTGTCTCTCTGCTATTTCTACCCATTTCTCTTACTTTATCCCTGTGGGGTCAAGAAAAATAAGCTATCCCACTTACACTTGAGCAGTCCTTCAAATGAATATTTGATGGGTACCTTCTGAGAGCAGGAAGACACTACTTGACCTTGCCTCTACCTACTCCTAGCCCTCTAGCCTGCACAGTGCATACACAGACACACACACATACTCCTACTCTACAGAAGATACCTGAGAAAGTTCAGAATCCTGACAATCAAGAAAGTTATAGAACAGAACGAGAGCCAAATGTAAATAAATATATATATATATATACATATACATATATATATATATATTTCACCCAGAAAGAGGCAGTGTGTAGATAGCAACAAGAAAATTCCTCTACCTTTCAGTTTCCATCCTACTAGACTTCTTCAGTATTTAAGACCTTTTTTTTTAGAATAAAGAGTAATAATCTTATACCTCATTTAGTTGTTCATTGTGTGATTTTAAAAGCACATCTGTTCTGAAGAAAGGCCTCTACCCTCCTGTATATAGAATCAAAGTCCTTTCCACCCAGTATTGTATTGTATTGTACTGTATTATTAATCCACAGCATGGCAAGCAGAGAGCTGTCTTCACAAGTCAAGAAAACTTGATTCAGATCCTGCCTGACTGAAGGCAAGTCACTTAACCTCTTGGGGCCCTAGGCAACCTTCTAAGGTTTTAAGTTGCAGAAAAGGTGTCCATCTGCACTGGTAAAGGAAAGCCCTTACTAGAAGAAGGCCCAGTAAAGGAAATCTCAGATCTAGTGTTTGGGAAAAAAAATCAAACCACTCACCAGACTCTTGGTGTGATTGTGTCATTCTGTGCTCGCCAAGGTTTGGTTCCATAAATGGATTCCCCATTGACTTGCATCCAGGTTCCTATTTGCCTCAAACGTTCTTCAAATATCGGAGGAATGACACCATCTTTTGTGGGACTAATATTCATCAAAAAGTTTCCTCCACATGAAACTGTTTCCATTAGTTGCTAAAACATTAAAGGGTACAATTGTTATTATTGTTGTTATTATTGTTGTTATAAGAAGGGTTGAAAAGGTAACAAGCATTTAAGTGCTTACTGTGTGCCAGCCACTGTGCTGAGCACTTTGCAAATATTATCTCATTTGATTTATTATTATCATTATTTTTATTGTTTACTTTAAAATAATTCCTTATTTGGTGCTTTGTATTTTTTAATTCCTCATATAACACACATATGTAGCAATCCATCAAGTTATGTAATAATTGATATCTGTATCACAATTTACATACATAACATCATTAATCCTTACAACAAGCCATTGAGGTAGGGAATATATTCTCTTTTTAGTGATGAAAACTGAGGCTAAAAGCTGTTAAATAATTTGTCCAATATCACATTACTAACAAGTAGCAAAGTCAGAATTTGAACCCAGGTCTTTCTTCTGATTCCCAGGCTAGGTGCCCTTCCACTGCAGCAAATATGAATGGATGTTCATAATTAAATTTTCCTTTGTATTAATGGATCAAAGCAGTTTTCCATGTTGAGCTGTATTGTAGGAAAACATTAAGCCTAGAACTGCAAAGTTTGGAGAATCCTTACAAGTCTTCTAGTCCAAGACCCAAATAGGCTGCAACTTGGCCATGGTCTCACAACCTTTAGTGAAAGAGCCAAGACCAGAACCCAGACCTCCTTACTCCTTTGTAAGCTACCATATCAGTAGTTAGTGTGTATTTTATCATACCTCCACTATTTCTTCAATTGTGAGGTAGTCAGAGAGTTTAGCATTCCTCCTATAACTCCAAGATTGCTTGTCTATCGTCAAACAGTTTTCCCACTTGTGAGGCAAGAGATGTCCAGGGTTGTAACGGTCAGCGCAGGTAAAGAAGCCACCATGTTTGCAGATGTTATGGAGGCCCCAGCGATCATTGGTTACCACTGTATCCCGAACTGGGCTAAAAGGGAAAAATACAGTCTATTTTGCTACCAAGAAAAATCATGAGAAATTTTGGTTTACATACTCATAAAAGTGCTCTTCATTTTTTCCAACTGTAATCTACACTGGGAAAGTGATTTGGAGCTTTTGTTTCGTATTGTTATCCAAAACTAAATGTAACATTTAATACAGAAAGGTCCCCACACAATATCTGGCATCCATATATAGTTTTAAGGTTTGTAAAGCACTTTACAAACATCAACTCATTTAACACTCAAAATAACCTTTATGAGACCAATGTTATTTTTGTCTTCATTTTACAATACAGAAACTGAATCAGAGATTTAAGTAACTTGCCCAAAGCTACAGGGTTGGAAGTGTCGAACCTTGAACTCTTCTGACTCCAAGAATAGGGATCTTTCTACTAAAGGGTAAAATGGTTCTTCTGTCCTACCAGTTTGAAAAAGAAAATGAAAAGAGAAGATAAAAGGCATACATCTGTGTAGAAAGGAGGGAAAAGGAGGTGGAGTTTGTTATTTCTCATAAGTGGGGTACATGAGAAGACTAAATAGACATAGAAGAAGGTGTGGAAAGAGTGTGCTTCAGGTGAACCTCCCTCCTCTCTAAACAGAAAAAAGGCTGAACACACACACACACACACACACACACACACACACAAAGAGTTTGGTATAGAAACACCAAAATCAACAGGGAAACAGGGATGGATTTGGGGAGGAAGGATGATGATAAGACAGTGGACAATCTAGGAAGGAAAGCACTGTAAGCAAAAGATACTTCCTGATCTTAATGGAGTAAGATAAAGGTAAAGAACTAAGAGGTGGAGAGAATACCACAGGCTGCCTCTTAGACAATTAGGAAATGGATAAACAAGTTATGTTATAAGAACGTATTAGAATATTGTTTTGCCGTAAGAAATGACAAACGGGACAATTTCAAAGAACCCTGGATCGTGTGAACTGAGGCAGACTGAAATGAGCAATGCCATAAGAACCATTTCTACAAAGACAAAAGTACTGTAAAGGAAAACAACTCTGGGAGGCTTAAAAACTCTGATCAATGTAGTGAGTGATCAATTATGTCTCCAGTGGACCTATAACAAAGCATGTTAATAACCTTCTGATGGAGAGGTAATGGACAAAAGGTACAGAAAAAGACAAAGACTTTTGGACACAAAAATTATGTGGAAACATTATATACAGTTTCTCATCACCAATAAACCAATAAAACGAATTGAGGAACTTAAAATATTACCAATTTAGTGATAAGAATTTATAGCAACTATAGAAACTTATATACCTGTCATTATATAGCCAGGCTAAGAAGCCAGTGCTGTTCCAGTAGGTATCTGGGGCATCTCCATCACCATCTGACCAGAGAACCTCAGGCTTGTATGTGTTCACTAATTCATAGAGATCAGGCAGGGACTTGGAAGGTGGATAATATCTTGTCTGGAAAGAATTAGCTCGATCCTCAAGGAAAAGGGGGTTGAACCATTCAAAAAGGGAGTAGTACAAGCCAAAGTGCATCTTGGTCTTATTTCTAATAGCTACTTCCATTTCTCTTACGATGTCCCTTCTTGGCCCCCTATCAACAGCATTCCAGTTCCATGAATTATTGGACTTCCAGAGGTTGAAACCTGAAAAAAGGATTACAAAAATTCCTTTGACTGAGGCAAATTAGCCCCTTGTAGGTTATTTGCCTAGTAAAGTTGCCTGAGCTCTGATCTACCAAGGGACAAGCCCAAGATTACTCAGCCTGTAAAAAGAAGTACTTTAACTCAAGTCTTCCTGATGCTGACTATCCATTATGCCATACTGCCTCTCACTGGATATAAATAAATGTATACCTTGTTCACAGTAACTCTTATTTGTACAGAATCCTAAATTTTTTTAATTAATATTTTACTCTTTTTTTTCCCCCACTCTCAACTTTTATACAAAAGAACAATGGCAAGCTTTTGTCAGAGACATTCAAAAAAGCATTAGCTTCCTAATGCTTCTAATTCTTGTCCTCACCTCCTGGCTTCCTTCTAGTTCCAGATAAAGTCCTAGTACTCCTAAATCTTAATGCCTTCCCTCCACCGATTATCTCTGATACATCCTATATACATCTTGTAGATATCATATTTGTATATAGTTGTTTACATGCCTTTGAGAGCAGGATCTGCATTTTATATCCCCAGCACCTAACAGTGTTTGGCACAAAACAGGTATTCTACATAGGCTTATCATCATGGCTAGCACTTATATAACTCAGTAAGGTTTCAGAACATTTTATAAATATCTCATTTGAGCCTCATGAAGACCCTCAGTGGTCAGTGCTATTATTATCCCCATTTTACAGAGAAACTGAGGTAAAAAGAGGCTTAGGATCACATAGCTAGTAAGTCTCTCAGTCCAGATTTGAACTCAAGTATTCCCAACTTTAGACCCAACACTCTATCCACTGTACCACATAGCTGCCCTACTGCCTGATAAAGAGTTATTTTTAATATCCTCAGTCTTAGGATCATTTCTGGAAGGGGAAGATGTTGCTGTTTAAGTTGTTGCCAAGAAAGGAGAACACAGACTTAGGAACCGATTTAGAGATCAGTGGGTTACAGATTCAGAATCAACCAAAAGATTTTGATCAATTTTACCTCCTCCCACCTCACTCAACTCCCTCTCTACCCCCTCTATAGACCTGCCTAAGGGAAAGGTTAAATACCTTGTATTCCAATTTTCTGAAATTTGGTAAGCCATGTCCAGTAAACCTCAGTTAAACTAAAACCCAGTTTAAAAGGACACCATTGGGGTGGCTAGGTGGCACAGTGAATAGAGCATCAGCCCTGAAGTCAGGAGGACCTGAGTTTAAATCTGGCCTCAGACACTTGACACACTTACTAGCTGTGTGACTTTGGGCAAGTCACTTAACCCCAGTTGCCCTCCAAAAAGCAAAAAAAAAAAGAAAGAAAGAAAGTACACCATTTCCCAATCATTCTGCATTACATGTTCTCTCCTTTGAAATAAAGACGTCATATTTAATTTTGTAATACCTTGAAGCTATGAACACTGTTCTAAAAGTTACCAATTTTAATCTTCTATAAAATTGAGTGGATGAGAAAACAATTCTGTGTGCCATTTTTCTAGCCCTTTTGAATAATTTATACCTGAAAAGGACCTCCAAAATCCTGGCCTTTGTATATAAAGAGACATAAAAATTAAATTCCCCCTAAATTTCTGTATAATAATATAGATGATTTGGAAATTTCCCTGGGTCCCCTAAAGAGAGAATCAGATTTGCTGATATTCACTAAGATCCAAAGGAAAAACACTTTTTTGGTGCCAGAAGAACATAAAATGTATTGGGAAGAGGTCTTTCTTCAACTTTTATAAGTAAAAATAGATTCTAAGATTGTGTTACTTTTGACTGGTAACAAGGAAAATTTTAAAATGTCTTCTTGTTCTGAAGGTCACAGAATTATAGTAGGTTTCAATGCAGTACTGATATTTATAAAATCCCACCTAAAGTCTCTGAATTTAGCAATCCAAAATTTCTACTATATGGATCTTTGGTTTAATAACATCAAACACTGTGGTTTACCCTTCTAACAGTTCAGCAAGTACAACCCCTGTATATGACAACATGGGTCCCAAGAATCTATATCTGTCACCTGTCAGCCCACTAAGCACAACACTAAAAACCCATGGAGGGAAGGAAATGAGGGGGGTATCGCCAGTTGTCTTGACCTGTCTTGCCACTGGACTCCAAGAACACTGAAGGAGACAGTGAGGCTGATGACTTTTCATAGCCCTGCCTCATTTAAATCCAATTCACTTGCAAGTTAAAACATCACCCTACTGATGTCATTGGTCCTCTTCAAGAATGAAGAATGAAACAACAGCAACAAACAAAACCCCAGGTTTCTGTGAACATTATAATACAGTTTGGCGACATAACCAGACACCGGGAAATCAAAATGTTCACAAATCAAAGATATCTCAAAAATAAATCTCGGTGGAAAAATTATTCTTTAGAAGAAACTTGTGGAAATGAAATTGAGTGTGGCCCCTAAAATATAACTTAGGCTACAAAGAGAAAAAGAAATCTTCCCTTATAGAACTCACATTCTTCTACTGGAACTCCTATTGATGGCCCACAAAATATCTTCATTTTAAGTCTCATAATTGTATATGCCTGTTACAAGATGAAATTATTTCTCCTAACTCCTTTTTGAGGGCAAAGCATTTCTGGATTCATCATACTTTAAAGGTGAGAGTGGACAGACTGCAGAAACACAGGCTCCCTAACTTACAAAGAAATGATAACTGTCTCTCACTTTTGTCCACTGAAAAAGCACAGTTTTAAAATGGATGACTTTCCTTTATTTTCTTCTTCATAAGGAAGTTGCTCATAATTGCAGGATGAAGATCAGTTTATATTCATACCTCATATCAAATACCACAGGTTTATACAGTGAAAGATTTTTACATGAAAAAAACAACACTGCTAAAATAAGAAAAGAAACAGATTGGGAAAAACATTTGTGGTAAATATATCAGATAAATGACATTCAGAATTATAAAAACATGATACACTTACAATTATATAGTTATAATTGTATAACTGTAATTATAATGACATGAATTGACCATTTTGGGAGGAAATGCAAAAAGCTAATAACCATAGTTTTCATATAATCAGAGAAATGAAAAATCTAGACAATCTTAGGACAGCACTCATAGAATTGGCAAAAATAGCAAAAAAATTTATAAAATGTGTTGTTGGCAATACTTCAAGGAAACAGATGTCCACCTGTTGGCGGGGCTATAGACTAAGGACATTTTTAGCAAGCAATCTGGTCACTAAACAGCTAACCCATTGGTGGGACTATGAAGGAAAAAGCATTTATTCTGTACTTACTGTGTGCCAACCACTGTCCTAAATGATGGGGTTATAAAGAGAAAAAGTTAGATTGTCTCTGTTTCCAAAGACCTCACTTTAGCTGAGGGAGACAACACACAAAAGAAAGTTCACCAACAGAGAGGACAGAAAAGGCTGACCATCCTAGAGGTGTAGTGCTGGGTCAGATGGCAAAGCCCTGGGTTACTGAGGTTCTATCAGCAAGTTAGGTGGCAGTGCTAGGGATCCATAAGGCAGACGGTAAGGCCTGGAGGACTGCAGAAGACAGTAGTTGAATTGGATAGTAAGGCTTGGTGATCCTCCTCCTCATCTAATACAAAATCCAACAAACCTTGTAGCCTGGTGTTTAATAAACCCAAAGCCCCCACTTAGTGCAGTAAGGACTTCCTGACAAAAACCGCTAGAAAAAATGGAAAACAGTCTGGCAAAGATTAGGTTAATATCAACATTCATACCATATACCAAGATAAGCTCCAAAGTGATAACATGAAAAATACCAAAGGTCACATCATAAACAAATGGAACAAGGAAGAAACAAATCTTTCAGATCAATGCACAGGAGACATCTTCATGACTAGACACGGGACAGAGATAAATGCAGAAAAAAAAATAGTCATTTTTGATTACACAAAGTTTTTAAAGTTTTTAAAAGTACAAATAAAAGAACAAACAAAACCATGAGTTTGCAGAAAATAAGGGAAATTCTACCTCTGCTACTGGTAAAGCTGTGAATTGATCCAGCTGGTCTCGAAAGCAATTTGAAGATATTTTCCAGAAGTTACTAAAGCACATCTTTCTTTTGCCTCAATACTACTACTTCTAGGCCTATATCCTAAAAAGATCCAAGAGGAAAAGGACCAGTCGCTAAGAAACTAAGCTTAACCTAAACTAAATACCTAAGAGGTTACCCATTAACTGGGGAATAATTGAACAAATTATGGTATAAAAACGGAAAACTATTTTGCTAGAGATGTGGAAAGACTTGTATGAACTGAAGCAGAGTGAAATTTGTAGAACCACGATTATATAAAAACAACACTGTAAAGGCAGGTAACTTTAAAAGACTTTAAAAGCTGTGATCGATGCAGTGACAAACTCAGGTCTTCCTGATGGCCCAATGAGCCATTTGGTTGCCCACTACTACACAATACTAAATGATTTAAAGGCAGGTAGGTGGCTAAGTAGATAGAGTGGCAGACCTGGAGTCAGAAATACTCCTCTTCCTGAGTTCAAATCTGGCCTCAGACACTTATTAGCTATGTGACCTGGGCAAGTCACTTAACCCTGTTTACCTCAGTTTCCTCATATGTAAAGTGAGCTGGAGAAATGGTAAACTACTTCAGTATTGTCAATACAGACACCCTGTTTTCTAGAGCTAAGGTCCAGCAAGCAAGCTGTGCCCTCCGTTGGCATAACAACAATCCTTTGTGCTCACCCTCTGGATGATCCCAGCCACAGCAAAATCACAGAATTCTTTCTGGTCATGATGCCCTGCTACAAATCATACTTGTCTCATTGTTGCTGTTACCCCTCATTATCAGGGCTACACTCATTGCAGAGCCATTGGTATTAAGTACTGAGATCTCCCCACGTGTCCTTGCTTGCAAGCCATTTCCCTCACTTCAAAATTAAACCTCTATTTGATTCCTGACTCTTCTGTCTCTAGCCTACTTTGTTCAGCTCTGGCTACCCAAAGGTTAGAGGCCGGTTCTGTCCAGGTAACATTAATTGGTGTCAGAAGCAGCACTGGACACAGAACTGGGCCACTAACTCTCCTATACCAGTGGGAATTGATTAAGCACCACCACAGAAGACTTATTTCTCCAGAGTCAGATCCCTCCCCTCATGGGGGGGGGGGGGGGAAGGGTCCTCTGTTCTAGTTCCTACTCCAATTTCATTATAATATGAAAATAGCCAATCAGGAATACAAGGAAAATTGGAAAAATCTGCACGATTTTTATAAAAGCAACGGACCTTGAAGACCTTGATGAATAAACAAATGGATGCAGAAGAAAACACAACAAAGGCACTATTTTTATTTAGCTGAAACCTATTTGTTTTCTCTTTAAAACAAATATGAATATTTTAAATTTTAGGTTTTACTTATGGATTTCCTCCATCTTGATTTATTTATTAGTTTTTATTGTGAATATTTTGCTTATAGTAACAAAAAAACAATTTTAATGTGGTAGTTCATACTCTTCTCTAGGTATTATCAGCTTTTTCCCCCCTTTCTTTGTATCCCAACACTTAAAACGGTGTCTGGCCCATAACAGGTATTTAACAAATGCCGTATTTCAGTATTTCACTCACCTTCATGATGTTTGGTAGTTAAGACAACGTACTTGGCACCTGACGACTCCAAAATATCTGCCCAGGTGCTGGCATCAAAAAATGTTCCTTTAAATTCCACTGCAAATTCTTCATATGTGAATCCAGGAGGATAGTTAGCCTTCATAAAGTTTACAAACTCCGGTAATTTTAACTGTCTCCAATACCACCTACAGTGAGAAAAAGAAAAGTCTCAAGTACTCATGGTTAACAACTGAATGATGGTATTAAGATGGCTAATTTCCATCTCCTTTTTTCTCTCCCAGTCTATAATTCTGCTGGTTATGGTATAACAACCTGGACTGTGGGAGGTTATGCCAACACTAGCAAATCCTACTAAACAGGGTAGTCTTTGAGGAGAGGCTTGGACTTTGTATCTGTGGAGAGATGTGGTTCTTCTATCAGAACAGAGGCCACAGGGTGAAGAATGAAAGCTCCTCAAGAGTAGGGATTTGAGTTTCCTCAAATATAAAATGATTGTTTTTTGCATCCCCAGTATCCAGAATATGACTCATAGTACATACTTAATAAATGCTTGAATTTAGTTGAATTTTTAGAGCAATTCATAAAAACCATCCACAGTGCTTGTGGCAATCTTTAGAGACAACCAGGTGGTGCAATAAATAGAGTTGGGCCTAGAATAAGGCAGATGAGTTCAGATCCAGCTATCCAGCTTCAGGCACTTACTAGCTGTATGAACCTGGGCAAGTTATTTAACCTTTTTGCATCAGTTTCCTCGTCTGTAAAGTGGTGACAATAACAGCACCTACCTCCCAGGGTCGATGGGAGGATCGAATGGAATAATATTTGTAAAGCACTTAGCTAGGTGTCTGACATACAGAATGTACTTAATAAATACTCCTTCCCCTCCTCTAGCTGCTGTGAGCCTCTCTGGTGGAGGCGAAAACCTCAGATCCTACTACTTGTAAATATGCTAAGTACCAAGGAACAGAGAGAAAAATGCAACAATCCCTGCCCTTGCTTAGAGGGTTTATATGGGTCCTTTAAATGAAGAAATATCATTTCAATATTCCAGTAATCCAGACTAATATGCAAATAAAACAGATTTCTTTGTTTACCTTCCCCCCTTAAAAAAAAACAAAACTTTTTATTCTGGGTCTGCCTACTCACATGCAACACAACTGATAGAATCATAGATTTAGAGCTGTAAGGAACCTCAGAGTTCATCTAATCCAACTCCCTTATTTTTACAGATGAGGGCACTGAGGCCCAGAGAGGAGAAGAGACTTTGGGGAAGGTCAAAGAGTCCCCACAGAGAAGAGATTCCAGCTTGGGTGCTCTGACTCCAGATCCAAGGCTCTTCACTGAATCATGCTGTCCCTCTTATCTAATTCTCTTGGAAAATCCATTTATCCCATAAAATACAACATTTTGCTTAGACATTTTCATAAAGGAGCTTAAGAATGATATGGTTTGTGTCTTTAGACAAGTTTACTTAAGTGTATTTTTTTTGCAATGCCACTTATTCCAGTTTTGATTAAATAAAATGGAGTGATAACTGGTGGAAATAAAACCAAATGATTTTTCATAAACTGATTCTTATCTCACTATTTATTTCTTATGTTCACTCTGAGCAGTAGCAAAGAAACAGACACTAGAAAACAGAAGAAGTGTTATGGTCAAATGAAACAGCGAGTATCAACAGAGTGACCACAGAGTCCAATCAAAAGTTTAAGGAGCTTTAATTGAATTAGCAGCTGGGCTGTCTCTCATAGCCAATTAGAAGAGAGCAGCAGCCTGATCCAGAAGTACAGACCCTTTTATACAATATAGTCCCATTGTTTGGAGGTGCAAGTAAGTTGCTGAGGTAAGGGAGTTTGTGATTACAGGGCATAATGACAGAACATGGAGAAGAATGAACAATAGGAGCATCTTTAGGTAGGGGATTGTAGGGTAAGCAGAAAGGGGTACTGGGCATGATAACCTGAGCACATAGGAGAAGAAAAATGAATACCTAGCTTGGCTCCCACACCCCAGCCTGGCCCACAAGCAGGTTCATTGTCTTCTAATTTGCTGATTTCTAATTTCACAAAGTATCACTTAACTATTTCCCGGCTACTTCATTCTTAAGTCCATGAAGTTTCTACTTAACTAGTTCCTGCCCACTTCAGAAGCACCATGAGATTTCTGTAACCATAAAACTCAGTAAAAGAAAGTCTCACAAAAGAAGACCCAACTGTATATTACAGCAGAGGCAGAAAAAGTACTTTATCTATCTGGCCCCCAAACTACCTCCCACATCCCCCACTCCCACCCCAATATATGCTACCCAGTCTTGAGTTTCTTCAAATATAAAATGAGAGTTCAGGCCTAGATAGCTTTGAAAGTCCCTCCCCACTTGGGTCCTAGGATTCTTTGACATGATTAACTCTAAGGTCTCTTCCAGCCCTAAATCCATGACAGTAAATTTTCTGTCAAGAAAAGTCCCAAAGATGAACTAACAAAATACTACCTTTTAGACTGAACCAATGCTTCAAAAGAAAGCATCAGGTCAGGGCTCCAGTTTGGACAGGCCCTGGCACTAGGTCACTCCATTCAGGAACTTGAAGCTAAAGAAAAAACTCTGAGTTATGAGGTTTTTAGTACCCCCATCCAGCTTGGTTCAAGAATGTGACCCAATGCCACATTCATCACTAACCAGAGAATTACAAAGGTGAGGGGGCAACAGATTCAAGATACCTGCTGTTTTGAACGCAAACCATCATCTTTGCAGCCCATGGTGACTTCAGGTAAGCAGACTGCAACACCTATCACAGGTGGCATGATCCCCCTCCCCAATATTTATTTGTTGCGGGCATTAAAAAATAAAAAACATGATTTTAATTTTTTCTTAGCAAGTCATCATAATAATTAATTTAAATATTGCTTAAGGGTTATAAAGCGCTGTTCACACCTCCTGAAAGTCCTGTGAGTGAGGTAGGTGAATAAAGACTAAAAATGTTAACTAAAATATCCCGGATGCAGACATCTAGTGAAAGGGTAAGAGTTGAGATTTGAACCCAAACCTCCTGAGGCAGCCTGTTTATTTCCTATTAGACCTCTCAAAGCAGGAGAACAGTCTAGTGGAGGAAGAGGGAGGGATCCGGAGTTTGATGGTCTGGGACCAGATTCTGGCTCTCCTATGTCCTGTGTAACTTTGGACAAATCACAGCCCTTCTCTGGGAATCAGTGCCCTCATGGGTAAAAGGAGCAGGTCAGAATAGATTTCCTCTTAAATCATTTCCAAGATCATAATCTATGATCCCACCTCTGGTCTGGGAGACAAATACTTGAGCCCCAGATTAGTCCCTTCTTCCATTTATGTCAATCAAATTTCCACCCTCCATTCTGCGGCCAAAGCGATCCCCCCAAAGTACAAGTTAAACCCCCTAACCCCCCTACTTAATAAACTCCAGAGGCTTACTATTACCTCCTAGATCAAATACTATAAAAGCCTCTGGCATATAAACTTCTTTCCCTCCTGACTTTTCCAATCTTCTTCCATCTTTACTGGACAATCTAGTCACATTGGCTGACTGACCCATCCTCACACAGATACTGAGCCTGTTATTCATTATTTGCCTATGGGGGGGAGGGAGTGTCTTTACACAAACTGTCTACCTCCCCCTCCCCCCCAATACTGTGTCTTCACCTCTGGTTTCCTGGCTTCCTTCAAGGCAGATCAACCCCTCCCCTGCCACCCCCACCAGGAACTCTCCAGTCTCTAGGCTTCCTTCATCAATCAGATACCCTTTCAAACCCAACCCTTCCCCTCTCCCCATCCCACCACCTCCACCTCTCCGAGATTATCTCCCCCAATTCGAATGTGAGCTCCTAGTGAATGCATGGACTGATGTTTTGTGTCTCTTTATTAAAAAAAAAAATTCTTAGTGCGGGCAGTTTAGCAGTGCCTGGCACATAGAAGGCACTTAAATACTGACTAACTGCAGCTCCCTACAAAAGTTTGTGTGAGGACCGATGGAGATGCTATTTGAAAAATGCTCTTAAGTTTTAGGAAGAAAACAAGTATCAAGATTAGTAAATAGCATTCAGTAAAAAGCACTGCATCATTAACTATCTGTATACCGGGGCCAATGGAGGGATACAGAAAGGACAGGGGGAAAAGAAATGAAGAGTAAGGGGAATGAGTATCGGAGGGGCGGCATGGGGAGGGGGGGGCGAAACTGTACAGGTACGGGGTAGGGGGAAGGGGGAAGAGGAAGAGACAGAGACAGACACAGAGACAGAGAGAGACAGGGACAGAGACTGAGAGACACAGAGGCAGAAACAGGCAGAAAGAAGAGACAGAGAGGCAGCAACAGGCAGAGAGAGGCGGAGACAGACAGAGGTAGAGGCAGAAACAGAGAGACAAAGACAGAGAGAGACAGAGACAGAGACAGAGAGAGAGACAGGCAGAGAGGCAGAGACACGCAGAGAGAGGCGGAGACAGGAACAGAAACAGAGAGACCGACAGACACAGAGAGACAGAGACAGAGAGAGAGACAGAGGGAGATAGAGACAGAGACAGACGGAGACAGGCAGAGACAAGAAGAGAGACAGAGATAGACTGAGAGACACACAGACAGAGAGACACAGGCAGAGAGGCAGAAACAGAGACACACAGAGACAGAAGCAGAACTCAAGAGGACCGAGAGAACAAAAAAGAAAAAAGAAAAAGGAAGCCGAGCGCGCTCACCAGAACCACTCGCTCCCGAAGGCGGGCACGGTATAGACGCCCCAGTGAATGAAGATCCCGAACTTGGCCTCATCGAACCAGGCGGGCAGCTCGCGGGCGTCCAACGACTCCCAGTTGGGCTCGTAGCGCTTGGGCTCCGCGGAGCATGCCGGCAGGAGCGGCGGCAGCAGCAGCAGAAGCAGCAGCCCCAGAGCCGGGCGGCCGGCGGCAGCGGCGCGCGCCGGGGCCCACACACCGGCCGGGCTCTCGCCCCCACCCATGTCCCCTCCGCGGGAGAGGAGCGGCAGCAAACAGCGGCGTCGCTTCGAGCACCCAGGGAGGAGGGGGCTGCGTGGCTCCGGGCTGCGTGGCTCGGGGCCGCGCGCCCAGCTCCCTTCCGCCTTTAAACCGGCAGTCTGTCACCTGACTCAAGAGGGCTGCGCCGGCCTCTTCTCCCGGAGCCGAGGGAAAGGGTCGCCCCGGAGCAGTCTTCCCTGCAGGCGCGGCTCCGGGCTGGTTTGGCAGCTTGGGCACAAGGATCTTGTGTTGTTATCCCTTCTATCTCGGGCAAGCTTGTTTGCCAGTTATCTCCGCCCCTCCCCTTAGAATGTGACCTTCTTGGGGAGGGTCACTATAGTTTCTGACCTTTCTTTATATCCCCGGGACTCATCGGAGAGCCTCGTGTATATAGTAGGTGCGTTTAAATAAATGCTTGTAGACGTGGCTTGACTATCACAAACAGAAAGTTTAGAGGAGAAAGTCACTTTGGATGCAGCCTAAGGAGGTTAAGTGATTTGCCCAGGGTCACACGGGGCGTAAGCAGGAGGGCAAGCATCTGAAAAACAGGTTCTCAGGCTCCAAATCCAGGGCACTCTACCCTGCACCATGGAGTGGGGCTGGCGTTGCGAGCAGAAGTACTTCCAGGGCAGAAATGTTGCTGGAACACTAGGTTGGAGAGGGCTGCATCGCTACAGAAGTGGTAAAGGCGAAAAGCGCCCACTGAGGCAGGAAGCCCTGGACACCAAATTCCGCTAAGACCTGTAGAAACTTTGCAAAAAGTGCTGCTTCCCCTCCCCCCCCCCACCCTCCACCACCTTTTTTTTCTTCCCCAAATCTGCTCAAGACAGTATGTCATTTTTTTAAACCTACAGAAGGTGGCGATGTGACCCAGCACTGGGGCCGGAAATCTATTGCAGAGTGGTAGTCTGGACATTTTCAAGACAATTGGATGGACAGCGGTAAAGGGGGAAGAACCCATAGGCTGAGATAGCCCCCCTCCATTAGGGACAGGAATATACCAGAATCAGCCGGACAGTTGTCTAAGGTTGTCTTAAAAAGAGACTACGTTTCTATTGTGCTTAATTAAAAACTGAAGTTGGAATGCTGGGGGAGGGGAGGAAAGCAAGCGATTCTCTGCAGGTGGATTAGAGGTAGAAAATGAGACATACATTTTCTTTTTTTTAATTTTCTTCATTTTTTATTATCAGCTTGACAAATGGCAGCCAACATCGACTTTCCATATCCAGAGAACAGAAAAAGGAATCACACATGAACTATCAATCTCTCTTAACGTAGAGCTTGGTTTTTAAAGACTATCTTAAATTTTATCAGTAGCATCACCCTGTCCTGCTGTTTTGAATCCCTCATGAACTTCCTATTACTTTCTTCTAGAAACTTTTAAACTGTTTCACTGGTGCTCTTTATTCATTTTTTATCATTCCTTACACACATTGTCTCATGTCTCCCTTAAAAAAAAAACAAAAACCTCCTAACAGAAATACAGTCAAGAAAAAACAAACCCAATCTGAGAATGGAAGCATAACAATTTTAGACTTGTCAAATATATTTGTTACAAAACAAGCTTTAGTTGGGGAAGGAGTTCAGTGGGGTGAAAATATAAAAAATATGTATAATATATAATATAATATGTTATAATTATATTATAATATGAAATATATCTTAAAAACCAAGAATTTTTAAAATTTGTTTTTTAAAGAAATCACTTGTGACTGGATTCCAATTCTAGCTTGGCTAATCAATAACCTGTATTATCTTAGGAAGTTGCTTACTATGTCTAGATCTCACTTTTCTTAAATAAATGATCTCTAAAGTCCCATTCTACTGAATTTGATGATGTGCTTAAAAGAGTAGCATAAATATAAATTAAAATTGTCCCCTGAAATGGTATTTATTTCCTGTGCTTTTATACCAAGGCCAGACCCTTAGAATTTCAAGAAGGAGGGGGAGGCAGAGGAGAGAAGGAAGAAAGGGAGGTAAGCAAAACCAATCAATATGTCAATGGGGTTTGACAGTGTATTCAGTTTTCTGCCCCCACAGTAGTTTCCTCCTCTTCCCGTTGTGCACACATCTCTAAGAAAAGGAGATGTGTTTCATCGTCTCCCTTCTGGAATCAATATCGGTCGTTATATTTAATATGAATTTAGCTGCCTATTCAGGGTATAGTTCATCACTGTGAACACTGTGCATACTCCACTCCAAATTCTTTTCTCTACATCTGGTCATATAAGTCTTCCCATCAACAGATATTTAAGATCACTCTGTTAGGCACTGAAGATACAGAAAGTCAGCTTAATACTTAATCTCACCATTTCCCAATAGATCAATGATCATAAGACAAAAAAGCTTCCAAAAACTTCAGTATCAGGGATCTGCCCAAAATACCTCTACTAGAAAGGACTCACCTGAGTCAAGACTCTCTTCACAAAGCAAAAAGAGAGGACTATCCTTGAGCAATCTTCCCTGCAGACACAGATACAAGCATTTTTTTTTCCTCCTTTGGGCTGAAAGATCTTCACTCTAATTGTATATAATTTGTCCTATATGTCTCTTTGCAGAGTTGTTTGCCAATTTAAAATCTCTTTTTGAGGAATTAGGACATTTTAGACCTATTCAATTTGATCAGTGGCACCCACCCTTCCCTGCTTTTCTGAATTCCCTTCTCAACTTAATTTTATTTACTTCTAGGCACTTTTAAATACTTCATTGCTGCTCTTTATTAATTTTTTTCATCATTATCACTCCCTCCCCCCTTCCATTTTCCTTTCATGGCTGTCCTTTTAGAGGAAAAAAAGTCTTCCTTTTTAACATAAATATAGTCAAGCAAAAAAAAATCCAAACATTAATGGTATAAGAAAATAAAATATACAGTTTCTTTGTTACAAAGAAGGGTTCTATTGAGAAGGGTTCAATGGAAGCAACAATATAAAAAAAGAAAGAAAAAATCCTTTTTTTGTTTTTTTAAAGAAAGAACTTGTAACTTCGAGGCAAAAATAATTGGGTTCCAATTCTGTGCTTACTTGAGCAAGTTGTTTAATATGTCTGGATCTGTTTTCTTAATTAAATTACCTCTACAATTCTTTCTTGCTCTAAATCCCTTTGAGCTGTTCTACTGAATTTGGCGATATATTTAAAATGGTAGTGTAACTATAAAATAAACACCAAATGTGTTAGGCCCCAAAGATATACAATGTCTGATTAATATTTAATCTCTCCTCAATAGATAAGTTGTCAAAGGATATAAACAATGAGTTCTCAAAAGAACTACAAACTATTGTCAACCATATAAAAGTATCTTCCCAATCACTAATAATAAGAGAAATGGTGATCAACACTGAGGTCTCATCTTATACCCAGCAAATTGAAAAAGATAACAAAGATGAGAACAGTCAACCTTGAAGAGGTTGGGGGAAGATATGTACACTAGTGTATTGTGGGTGAATCTGTGAATTGGTATAACCATTTTTGGAAAACAATTTAGAATTATGCAAGTAAAGTCACTAAAATATTCATATCCTAATTATATATATGTATGTATATATAATCTTTGTAATTTATAATGGCTTCCCAAAGAAACAGACTGCCCAGTTCCCAAACACTACTTAAGCAAAAATCTAAAATTTGCATATGACTTAATAATGATTAAGAAATAATATAAGAGGGGCGGCTAGGTGGCGCAGTGAATAGAGCACTGGCCCTGGAGTCAGGAGTACCTGAGTTCAAATCCAGCCTCAGACACTTAACACAAAAAAAAAACTAGCCGTGTGATCTTGGGCAAGTCATTTAACCCGAACTGCCCTCCAAAAAGCAAAAAAACAAAAACAAACAAAAAAAAGAAATAATATAAGAAACTACAGTGAATTACTTCTCCCACTCAGAACTACACACACAAAAAGTTAGCCAGAAGCTTGTAGGCAATAGGAAGGGGAGCTAATAGTAAAGTCAGTGTCAGGGCAAGCAAAAAAACCCAGCCTCAGGATGACCAGCCTTCAATGAACCAGTATGTAGCCAACTAAAGTCTTTGTTCAGAGATGACAAGAGAGGAAGGATCCATACTGAGAAAGACGAAGGAAGTCAAGAAGATACCAGGGTGAGCAGAAGGTCCTGGGAAATAGCAGTGGTCAGAGAGGTGTAGCGACACTCAGAATCTAAGACAACCCAAGAGTTCTGAGAGCCCTCATACTCTGGCCTGAGATTCTATAGAAAGCCCTGAAGATCCAAACCTCTGAATCTCAAAGATCCAGGGGAACCTAACCCCAGGAAGTAGAGAGAGGCATAAGAAATGAGGGCAAAACCAAGCAGGACCAATCACTCTACCCAAAAAGGTAGCAGGGAGCAGAGCCTGGTGTTGGCACAAAGTTGAATTAAGGAACCAAAGCTGGAGACATGAGTAAATGAAAGACAATGCTGACCAGTATAAAAATTATTTTATATCTAAAGATACCCCCAAAGAAGGTGTAAATCTGTAACAGCTACAAGAGAAAGGAAAAGAAGAAAAAGTAGTTTCTATAAGGACTATGAGAGTATCTGGAAACAATGAAGCAATATATAAAAAATGAAATTAAAGCTCTTGAGGAAAGAACTTAAAGAAGAATAAATAGCTAGAAGAGAAAGTAGAAAACTTTACCTAGGTAATGAGCTCCCTGAAAACCGAGAATGGATCAAACAGCAATCAATGACTGCCAGTCAGAACTCCCTACCTCAAGAGATCAACCAGATCAGTCTCCCCAGAAGCAGGTAGGTATTGCAGGTATTGCCATATAATAGCCACATACCAGACATAGCAATTTCTAAAAGGATGTTATATTGGAAATTTCTATAGTAGGATTATAGGTCTTCACAGGTGATTTCCCTAAAGATCCCACTTCAAAGTTTATATCTCTATTCATATCATCAGCAAGTCAACTGGCCCAAGAGGGCCAGTTTTCTGTATGAAAACCATGATCAGCAGCATAGTAAGCACTTTTATGCGCATGTAGATGGCATATTAAATGGAGTGCCAGGCCTGAAGTCAGAAAGACATCTTCCTGAGTTATAATCTGGCCTCAGACACTTACTAGCTGTGTGACCTGGCCAAGTCACTTAATCCTGTTAGCCTTGGTTTCTCATCTATTAAGGAAATAGCAAGCCACTCCAGTATCTTTGTCCCTCTCCCCCCCCCCCGCAAAAAAAAGCCCAAAGGGGTCACAAAGAGTCCAATACAACTGAACAACAATAATAACAACCTTAGTTCCTAACAAACCCCAAACAGGGCACAGGCTTCTTTAATACTGATTACTTTGAGCTACTGAACTTCCAACATCCAAAATGTATAAAGGGAAAAAGTTCTAGAAAAAACTCCAGAACTTCACTATCAGGTATCTGCCCAATATAATTAAACAGAGAGGAGTTATCATAGAAAACTTAGAGAGGAAAAGAAGAATGGTCAAATGTACCTGGGCATCAGGGAAGGGAAGTTGCCTCAACTACTCAACCCTCTGGCTCATCTGAGTCACTAGCAGATCCCACCTCAAACTTCTCAATGTATGCTGCAGCTCCAGTTCCCCGCCAGGTTCGGTCACCATGCTTGTCAACTAGAGCATGGCTGCTACACGTTGCAAGGCTAAGAGAGGATACTGCCAGGAAAGCCTGTCCAGCCTCTTGGGACTTGATGGGATTAATGGTATTGATTGCCCTTTGGGGGCATAGGCTATACTCCCTGGGATTAGCTCCTCCCTGCCCTTGTATGACCACATCCAACTATAAGAGCCTCACAGGAAACCCATTTGCAGAGGAATGAAGTGTTAAAGTACAGCCAGCCCTGTCCCAGAAGTGAGATCCCATTTTCACCCCTTTGTGCCAGGTGCCAGAATTCTTAGCTATAGCTCTGTCCCTGGAAGAAATGAGTGGTGATAGGTGTTAGTCTAATTTGTTACTTATCATTAGAATAACCTCTTATGGAAAGCCTCCCTCCCATCCCGCTCCCACCCCACGAGAGGGGATTGGGTCCAGTTTCTGCTAGCTTTGCCAGAGGAAGCAGTCACACTTACTTCTAGTGTCCTCAGGGATATCTTTAGCTGCTTAGAGTGGAGCTGATATCTGAGGTACTCTGTAGGACACATTTTGAGTTTCAAATAAGAAAATTGGATGACTGCCACCAGCCAGCCTGGGGCAATTCCCAGAAGTTTCCTGAAGTGGGCTGGGAAACAAATGAAACATTTGCATCATAAGTGTCATCAAAGTACACACATTCATACACACATGTATACTTTTTGATTTTGAAGAAAAAAGAATTCAAATGAAATTGTATCAGAACCCACTTAGTTCTTTTTATGGTCATTTAGTGTCCACGAAAGTCCTACTCACAAGCCCCAATGTGGCCTGAATGTGACCCCAGATTGTCAGAGGCTAGGCCAGCTGACCACACATTCTGGCAGGTCCTGCTAAACTGAAAGGATTTAGAGTACAAGCCCAGTGATCTGAGGGAGACCTTAGTTTAATTCAGAAAATCTCATCCCCAGATTGGGGATTTTTTTGAGAATCAGAATTTTTTGGTCATGGAAACTCTGAGAGCACCTTCTAAGTTATAAAGGGTTCTGACCTTTTTCTCTATTTGTTTAATGTTAATCATAAGATCATATATGTAATGCTGGAAGAGATCTTAAGAGGTCATCTGGTTCAATATCTTCACTTTCCTGATGAGGAAACTGAAGTTCAATGAGATTAAGTGATTCACCAAGGCCACATGAGTAGAAGAACCAGGATTTGAACCCAGTTCTTCTTATTCTAAATTCAATGCTCTTTCCACTGTGCCTTTCATTCTTCTTCCCACCACTGAAAAACTGATGAACCTAAGTGATAAATGATGGTGCCTAAGGAGGGATGGAAGGACAGACAGGGAGGGACTACTCTTATCCCTTGTGTCACCAGTAGTCCCTGTTCTCTGTCCTATGCTGGATGCTACATTTTCTCTATTGAGTAAGAAAAAGGGTTTCCTTCCGAAGCAGGTGATCTTATCCCTCAGGCCCATTTAAATATATGTATGTGTGTGTGTGTGTGTGTGTGTGTGTGTGTGTGTGTGTGTGTATAAAACAGTATTTAACATAATTGGTTTCCTTATTTTATGCATTTAAAAACATTATTCTGAGAAGGGGTTTATATGCTTCATCAGACTGTCAAACAGTTCCTTAATACCAAATATGTTTAGAATCCCTGCTCTTCCGACATGGGGGAGGGAGGAAGGTTTCAGGTCCTCAGGGAACAAAAGAAGAAAAGGCAAAAAAAAAAAAATCAAAAATAGAAGCATGGAAACTAAAGAAAATTATGTTAAGAAAGAGCTTTTTAAAAAGAAAGAGAGGGAAAAGCAAGAAGAAAAGAGAAAGGAAAAGAGAAACTCCCTTCCCTCCAAAAAAGAGAAATATGACTGGAGAAAAAAATCAGGTGTAAGAGCAGAATAAGCTGGGATAGAAAAGAAAAGCAGAAGAGAAAAGAAAGAACGAAGACGAAGGGATAAAAAGGAACACATAAAAGTTAAAGACATGGAAAAAAACAATTAACAAAAGACTTATGTGCTGAGGTAACAAGGAAGTAAGGAAAAAGAAAGATGAGATCTATAGAAAGTGAAGGGAAAAGCACTAGAAGTGGGTGGATAAAAAAATGGGCAGGTAGAGGGTGGGAAAGTGGTAGATTGTTGATAAGTAGGAGAAACTGCATGAGTAGGTGACTGGTTGGAAAATGTGAGTAAGGGTAAATAAAATGTGTGGGCCTACAGACAAGTGGGTGTAGGAAACGGGTAGAGAGTAAGCAAAGATTTGTGTGAATTCTTTATAGAAAACTTTTAGTTGATCACAGAACCTTAGAGCTGTGAAGGACTTCAGAGGTCAGTAAGTCCAACATTTTACCTACAGAAAAATCCTCAGTACAATATACCTAAAACCATGATCATCCAATCTTTTTTTAAAAACTTAGAGCAAAAGAGAATCTGAACCTATTTCCTTCTAAAACAGTCCATTACATTTGGGTGAGGGGTGGGGTAAAGAGAGAGAAGCTCTCAAAAAGCTTTTCTCTACAAATACAAAAATTAAGTAATCTCAAGGAGTTTACATTCTAATGTGGGGAGATATGAAGCAGAGGTAAGAGATACCCCTCTGTTTCTCCAGCATTTCCTATTCTGGAACCTCCTAAAGAATAAAGAAACATACATGTCAGACATAAGGCTTTTCCTGTACAAAAGGTTTGTTCTCTCAAATAGTCATGAAAGGTCCTTCGATGGAGATATTTATAACTTTTCCCTTAGGAGGCTACATATGAATGTCAATTCAAATTCTGTTGTTGTTCTGGTTTTTGAGTCCTGTTTGACCCTATTTGGGTTTTCTGGGCAAAGATACTGGAATGGTTTACCATTTCCTTCTCCATCTCATTTTACAGATGAGGAAACTGAGGCAAATAGGGTTAAATGACTTGTCCAGGGTCACACACCTAGAAAGTGTCTAAGGCTGTATTCGAATTCAGGTCTTTTTGACTCCAGGCCTGGTGCTCTAATCTAGCTGTGACATCAATACTTGCACATTCATGCACACATATATACTTTTTCATTTTGAAAAAAAAATTAATGAAATTTCATTTCAATCTATTTAGTTCTCTTTACGGTAACTCAGTGTTCATGAAAGTCCTACTCACAGGCCTCATTTTGACATGAAGATGACTGGATTCTCAGAGGCTAGACCTGCAGACCACAAGTTCTGGCAGGTCTGGCGTGTATAAATGGGTACATTAATGTATATTTTCTATAGCTAGCAATATAAATTCATTTATATTCTCCTGTGGAAGGAAGGTACTTTTAGTTACAAAATTTTAAGAAGCAAATTATCATGTGAAAGGTCATAGAAACCACAAATTACACACTGAAACGAATAGTGGCAGTGGATGGTTTAACAATCTCTAGCCAACAAAAATAACGTCAAACTCAAATAAAACTAGGGACCACCAGACCATACATAAAGACCTCCATGGGTCACATATTATAAAGATTTCCATGGGTCACATATTGATCTAGAAATCCCCACATATTTATATATTTCTTTTTATTATTAATATACTAATACATTAAAAACAGATAGAAACTACATTTTAATCTGGTTCAGGCCACACTTGGGAATGTAGTGAGCCACTGGTCTACAATAATCTAGAGAGCAAAACTAGGAGCAGCGATGTAAGTTTGTATGTGTGTGTGTGTGTGTGTGTGTGTGTGTGTATATAAAATGATGGGCTTATGTTCAAAATATGGAAAAATTTTCAAATTATCATACCAAAAATGGTTTAAGCTATTGCAATAATAAGTGACTTCCCTGTCAATGGCAGTTTCTTATAGACACTATTAATGTCTGAATAGTCTATATGTCTTTCAGATATGAGATTTTATGGCTATAATCTGGGGCATATAAAGGACAGTCCTTTATAATTTGCAAAAAGCTTTGAAGACACAAAAAGATATCAAGGACCAAAATGGGGGAAAGCCATGACATATGACAGAATTGTGGCATTCATTTTAGAGTAAGAAATTATTACTGACAGTGATAAAAGGTACACAACTTACCAAGACATCCTCTTGAAAATTTACTGTAGTACTACTATATATACTTCAATATGTTAATGAATATCTTCTCTATAACACATATATAGAGTATCATCAACATCATAATCTGTATGACCTTCCCCTCTTTGGACCACAATTTCCTTATATGTAAAATGAAGGGGCTAAATTATATGATTTCTAAGGTCCCCTCCAACTCTAACCCCTTTAAGTCAATCTTATAATCAGCTTTTCTGAAAACATTTGTCATTGTTTTAAATCTCTATATAGAGAGAAAGATCTCTTTTAATCTGCTTATCCATTTAGAAAGATTAATTTAGATAGACATTGTTCCTGCCTTCTAGAGGCAATATTTTAATTGTGTGTCATAATATACTATTGTTTCACTTGTCCTGAATTGATTTCCATAAGATAAATGTTCATATTTTGTAATTTTGTGAAACCAGGGTTAGAAATAACTGCTATGATGGTTTAAGTGAAGACAGACAATACTGTTGCAGAAGCATATACTGAAAACTTAGAGGCAACTAAACAATAAGCATTGAACAAATTTATAAATAGATTCCATTAAATATTCATGTTTTACACAAGCCAAGGGTAAGTGCATTTGTAGGCTAGACATTGGGGGTGATGATCATGAGAGTTTGGCGTTCAGATAAAGTCAGGTTGTATGAGATGGAGTCACCTCACCTTTGTTTAGTTATCATTTAAGGTAAAATTGAATTTAAGGAGTACTTTAAATAATGGAAGGGAGACAGCTTCTCAGGCTGGTGTAGGGCATGGAGAAGCAAGCTTGAAAGTGGAATAATCACTGAGGAAATCTGGCTGAGAATAAGAAATAGAGGACAGGGAAAGAGTCAAGATGGTGGCGAGGAAGCAGCAAAACTCCCCAGCTGTCACCATAACCACCTCAAATACCTATGAAATATGACTCTAAACAAATTTTAAAGCTCCAGAACTCACAAAGTGGCAGAATGGCAAAGCTCCCACTGAAGGCAGCCTGGCAGGCTGATGGGAAGGGATTCATCACAGTGCACTGGGAGCCCAGACCAGCACTGCAGGAACCTGTGGCTGGAGCCCTAGAGCTGCCAGAACAAGCCACGGTTGGAGCCTGAACCACTGGCAGCTGTGGAATTTTCCAGAATTACCAACTTCTAAGAAACAAGGACTAAGTGAAAGGTCAGTGGAACTCAGATAAATTCAGGGGAGAATGTCTGACCAACTGGGCCAAGCTGAAGCCGCAGCCCTGCAGCCACCTCCACATGGCTGCTTCAGAAGCTTCTGGACTGCAGATTGCAGGGGGGCCAAGTGATCATTCAGAGGCTAAGTGCTCTGGCCTTGAGCTGCCTAGATCAGCATCATGGTCTTGGGTGGTGGTCCTAAGGTGTGTTTTCAATGAGCCAAAGCTGGTGGGGGTTGCAGAAACAGTGACCTCCTAATAGCTCTGGCAGCTGCAAAAACCCCAGTGATTTGGCACAGAGCTATCCCCTCTGAAAGCAGAGTCCTACTGAACCTAAAAGTAAAGTAATTAACTGGTAACATGAGCAGGCAAAGCAAGCCCAACAATGCAACTATAAATTCCTTTTTGGGGGACAAAAAGGATCAAAGCATGGAATGGGAGGAAGACAACACAGTCAGAACTCCCACACCAAAAGCTTCCAAGAAAAATGTAGACTGGTTACAAGCCATAGAGCGGCTTAAGAAGGATTTAGAAAACCAAATAAGAGAAGTGGAGGAAAAATAGGGAAGAGAAATGAGAATGAGGCAAGAAAATCATGAAAAGAGAGTCAACAACCTGACTGAGGAAAATGATACCTTAATAAACAGACTAACTCAAATGGCAAAAGAAAACCCAAAAAGCCAATGAGGAGAATAATGCCTTAAAAAGTCAAATTTGCCAGATGGAAAAAGAATCTCAAAAGTTTTCTGAAGAGAATAATTCCATCAGAATTAGAGTGGAGCAAATGGAAGCAAATGACTTTATGAGAAATCAAGATACTATTAAACAGATCCAAACAAATGAAAAAATAGAAGGCAATGTGAAATATC
>CM053593.1:303116890-303140540 GCA_028646575.1 Pseudocheirus occidentalis
GAGAGAGAGAGAGAGAGAGAGAGAGAGAGAGAGAGAGAGAGAGAGAGAGAGAGAGAGAGAGAGAGAGAGAGAGAGAGAGAGAGAGAGAGAGAGAGAGAGAGAGAATAGGGTTGGCCAAGTCAGTTGTGGCATCTCTGGTGGCACCACTGTCCATACCTCAAATGCTGGTGTTAACAAGGGCCAGCTGTAGGCGGTTCCTTCCTGTGTAAACTTTTTTTTCTCTTTTTTTTCTCCTTCCTCCTTCTCCTCCTGCCCTCTTCATCCGCATCTTCCCTCTCGGTACCCACCTTTCCTGCCCCTTCTGTCCCCTTCCCCCAGGACCATCTCTGTTACTGGAACCGAGGAGCCAGTTTCTCCTCGCTTCTCCAGTCGCTCGCTCCCGAGAGCGCAGCCCTTCGCTGTGCCCGCTGCCCCACCCTGCCCTCCCAGCCGTGAGCCCAGACGGCTGCTCGGGCTCTCCAGAAGTCCTAGCCGCCTCCGCTCGGGCGGGGATGGCAGAGGAGGGCAAAGGAGCGACCCCGGAGCACCCGCACCCTCCTAGGAAGGACGAGGAGACCGCCAGGGAGGCGGCGGAGAATGAGGAAGGGCGGGTGGTGGCTGCAGCTCCAGAGGCCGGCGAAGCGGCCACGCCGGCGCCTCTTCCCCAGCCTCCCTCGGGTCCCCGCTGGCTGCCAGGCGACCCCAGCCCCCGAGGCCGCTCGCAGAGCGATCTCTCCTCCTTCTCCAGCAGGGGCCGCCCGCTTCTGCTCCACCTTACGGGCTCAGGTAAGTCTCATTCCCCGAGGCAAGTGAGTTGGATGGGGTGGAGGGAGACTCCGAGACTGGGGACCCTGAGGGTTCGGGTATAGGGACTAGAAGAGAGGGTGAGGAGCAGGTGTGTCTGTCTGGCTCTCGTGTGTAGTGGAGAACGTGCCGTGCCCACGCCTGTGCCCATGTCCATGCCCCTGCACATGTCCAGGTCAAACAGCAGCTCCAAGGAAAGACCTCCTGGGAGGGCTGAGCATTCCCCTGATCTCGGAGGATCAAGGGTAACAGCGGCGCACTTGGATGCAGGTGGCGAGGGCTCGGGCCACGGACCACGAAGCCCCTCAACCTCGGTGCCGGCCTCTGCTGGGCTCCTGCAGTTAATCTCGCCCACGCATGGCGTGTCCCTCTACCAGCTCCTAGTCCCCAGACTGCCAACTGGCGATCCTGGGCAGAGTGGAGAATGGGGGGCCAGGAAAACGCTCTTTGGGCCGGCCCCAGGAGCTCTCGGATTGCTACGATACTCTTGGGTTGTCGCCATCAATTGTTTGACATTGTTAAAGCAGGCACAATTTATTTCTGCTCTAACTGTCCAGCTGACGAAAACAATCTTAAGGCAATGTGGCCTGGATCACTTGCTTGTGGTTAACCCCTTCATTGCACCCAGAAAGCTTCATTAGTTTGGAGTTTCTCTGTCCAGAAAGAGGAAGCCCTAGGTTTCTCTCTCAGGAAGAGGAAGCTTCTCTGTGTCTGTAAGGAGGGCTTTCCTTCTGTTCAAGTTTTGAAATCCATCGGCAACAAAAGTGGTGAATTAGTCCTTTGCAAAACCGACCATCACAGTTGGATAAAAGTTGGATAACTTTCCCCTTAGCATTTCTTAGGTAAATTGTTCATTTGGGGCTTTGTTTTGTTTTTTGAGAAATATGAAGAGAATGTGAAGACTTTGCCTTCCAATCCCAATCAGGTGGTCCGTATTTGGATTGCTTTGGTCCTGGGCATTGCTTTGAATTTACTTGAGTCCACATCTCCTTGGCTGTGAGTTGTACTGATCTATTACTCGAGTTTTGGAGGTGAATTTTTGGGATAGCATCTGAAACTCCTGAAGGAATCATTATTAGTCTTATCAGAATCCCAGTTGGGAACTGGGTACTAAGTATTATCAGAAGCCGAATTGGGAGCTGGTTACTAAGCAGACCAACTTTCATTATGGCATGTGGGTTAACCTTGGACAAATCACTTAACCTTGTACATTGTCTATCTCAGTATTTAAAATGAGGATGATAATATGGACCTACCTCAATTGGAGGTGAAGTGGATTAAATAATTAATGATTGTAAATCCCTTTGAACAAAGCATTATCCTAAGTACTATAGTGTTGCTTTAATGCTTCATGGCCGGACAAGTCTTTTTTTTCTAGTTATTTTACTACTATAATGAAACTATTTGGAATGAAAAAATTGAAGTAAAAAAAACATTCTTTGAAAAACACCCAAAACTAATGAGATTTTGTATTAACAAGACGTTGGTAATTATCTAAAGACTTTTTAAAAAGAAATGTTGAAATTCACCTGTAACAAAAGTGCTGCCTTTAAAAATAAGCTTGTTTTTATATCACCTTAATTTTGACAATTAAAAAGAGGGCAAAATCAGCAAAGTAATCAATATATTGAAAAAAGTCTGATATTGTATGTAGTGATCCACCCCCATATTCCTTCACACTCTGCTAACAAAAGGGGTGCCTTCTCATCCCTCGTTTGGGGCCAAGCTTGATTATTATTAAGTTGTTATGTTCACATGATGAAAAAACAGTATTTCTAGAAATGGCTCTGGCAAAAAAAACCCCAGGAAATACAAAAGGACTCATCCAACAGTTAAGGTGATTTTGCCCACATCCAATTAACTGCATGGATAATCTATTTTTGAAGACTATAAAAATGGACACCCCACACTGCTCTCATAAGGGCCTTATAATCTTAGGAGAAATCTGTATTATGTAGAGTAAGGCCATGTGACTCAGTTGAGAAGAGTATTGAAACCGGTTTTAGTCACAATATGACCTCATTTGAATCACTTCATCTCTCTGGGCCTGGACTAACTAATCACTAAGGTCCTTTCCAGATCTAATATCGTATGACTCTAGATAGAAATTAACTTCCCTACTCAAAGAAAGGACAATAAGGTCCTATAGAACTGAGATATACAAAATGTACATCAATGTACATTGCAGATCTTTTTTTAGAAGTTTATTTTACTTTTAAAGGCTATCTTAAAATGTTCTTTAAATTTTTCTTATATCTATCACCTTCATTACCCAATATATTCCATTCCCTCCCTCTTCCAAAGAGCCTTCCTTTATACAAAAGTATAAAAAAAAAGAGAGAAAAAACACCAGGCCAGTAAATTTAATTAATATATTAGTTAGGTCTGAAAGTACAAGCAGTGTTCCATCTCCACAGTCCCCACTTTCTTCTGAGAAGGGAGAGAGGAACATTGTTGTGTCTTTTCATTAAAGTCAGTTTTGGTCATTTTAATTACACAGCATTGAGTTTTGATTTTTGGTGTTGTTCTTTCAATTTACATTGTTATAATCATACCTGTTGTTTTCCTGTTTCTGTTTACTTCACTTTGAACCAATTCTTATAAATGTTCCCATGCTTCTCAGAATTCTTCATATTTAATCATTTCTTAGGGCATAGTAAAATTCTATCAAAGTCATTTACCACACTTTTGTTTAACCATTTGTCTAATCAATAGGCATCTACTTTGTTCAGTGTTCTTTTTTATCACAAAGAGTGCTATTATAAATACTTTGATGTAAGTTAGAACTTTTTGCTTTTGACCCCCTTATGGCATATGACTAACAGTAAGACCTTTAGATAATAGAGTTATGGGCATTTTAGTCACTTTCTTTCTTTGCATAATACAAAATTGCTTTCCAGAATGGTTGGACCAATTCATAGCTGTACTAACGATACAAACCCTTCAATATCGACTCTTCCCATCTTTTGTCATTTTTTGCCAATTTGCTCAGTATGGGGTGAAACCTCAGAGTTGTTTTGATGATTCATGTGTGCTTTAGAAAAATCTAGTATAAAATGTTTGATGCTTTTGTGGCTATTTATCCCCTTCTCACCTATGCCCCAGGAAATACTCTTCCCCTCCAAGGAAAGAAGGGCAGCTTTTCCCCCAAGCTATTAGATGATGTTTCAGAACCAGGCTGATACTCAATTTAGGGGCAGAATCACTCAGTGTCCTGTAACTGATGGCCTAGATGTGGGAGCTAGTTTTCTATACCATTCCTTGCATTCCTAAGAGACACACAACATAAAACTGTAGAGGATCCCCTCCGTCTATTGTTGATAGTCCTTGAACCTCAGATGGAGGTAGTTGAAATCTAGACGACAGCACATTCTATTGGAGCAAGCGTGGTAGAGGGGTTAAAATTCTGAGTCTGGGGTCAAGAACACCTGGAATTAAATCTCATATTTCATACCTACTAGCTTTGTGACTATGGGCAAGTCAAGTGACTTCTGAGCCTTCCTTTCTTCATCTGTTTGATACTCATATCACACAAGAGGGTTGGGAGGCTCAGAGGAGATAAAAGAGTATAAAGTTCTTTGCAAATTTTAAAATGCCATAAAAATGCCTTTTAGTGTTGTTGTAGTTGTTATCTTGAAATCGATGAGCTGCACCAACACCAACCCTTCCCATCTCATCTCATCTTCTCACTCCTCCTCTTCTTCCTCCTCTTCCTCTCCCCTTCTGAGGGAGTGAATGAAGGAAAACCTGGCACCTCACCTTCAAGAAGCTAAATGCTGTACTGTAGTGGATAGAGCTCTGGCCTTAGAGCTTGGAAGTTGTTGTAATTCAGTCACTTCACTTGTGTCCTGCTCTTCATTACACCATCTGAAATTTTCATGGCAAAGATACAGGAGTAGTTTTCCATTTCTTTCTCCAGCTCATTTTACCAATGAGAAAACTGAAGGTAATAAGGTTAAGTACCTTGCCTAAGGTCGGAGGCCAGATGGAAACTCAGAAAGATAAGTTTTCCTGACTCTAGGGAAGGCCTTGCTTCAAATCCAGCCTCAGGCACTTATTAGCTGTATCACCTTAGGTGAGTCACTTAAACTCTGTTTGCCTCGGTTTTATCATCTGTAACATAGGGGTAATAACAACACCCATCTCTTAGGGTCACAAGGATCAGGTAAGATATGTGTAAAGCACTTAGCACAGTGCCTGCGCATAGTAGGCCCCATAGTCATGTTATTATTATGTCAGCTGGTATTTCAGACATTACTTTTGCATCTCCTTTTAAGTTAGATCAGTTTAAATGAGTATCATCAGTTTATTCCTAAAGGAGAGTTTTTCAAACTTAAAGAGTTTAATTGATAAGCTTTTAATCTGAACGGCTAATTTTCACATTCAAACATTATTTGTGCATTTGGTTAATAGCAGCAGAAACTGGCATTTCTTATTTCTCAGGATCAAAAAGGTTTAAATGATTTGACTCAGGATACCCTGCTAGTAAGTGACAAAACAAGGAATCAGGCTCGGGTGTCCTACATCTAAGATCTATTCTTTCTTCTATGCCATTTTCTCAGCTCGTGGTCTTTAGGACATCCAGGCTAGTCATGTATTTCTCAGGATACTCTACAGTGTTTCTATAGGACTCTTAGATAAATGGGGTAATTCTGCAATGGAACACCTCAATAGAATCAGAAGGCTACCAAAGAGGATCAGCAAAGTGTTTTGTAAAACTTAATAAATTTTAAAAAGAATACATTCAAATTGTTGTTATTCAGTCATTTTGTCAGTTGTGGCAGACTCTTCTTGATCCCATTTGGGGTTTTGTTGGCAAAGATATTCCATTTCCTTCTCTAGCTCATTTTACAGAGAGGAAACCGAGGCAAACATGGTTAAGTGACTTGCCCAAGGTCACGCAGCTTGTAAATATCTGAGGCCAGCTTTGAGTTCAGGAAGATGAGTCTTCCTAACTCCAGGTCTAGGATTCTATCCACTGTACCACCTACTTGCCCATATTAAGATAGAAGTGCATCTAAGAAGATATATGGGCGTATGTGAAGAAATACTTCTCATGAACACAAAGAGCTTCTGTCCCCAAACCCACCAACATTTATCAGACATGAGAGAATTTTTAATCTCTCTCCTCTTTTCTCACATATATACTTCTTTCTCTCAATTCAGTTGAGACCACTTAGAGTTAAAAAAAAACTTTACTCGATATTAAGGGGGAGGGGGGAAATAGAGGATAATTGCTTGAGAGTACTCTGTTTGCAGAAGAATAGACATCTTCCAAACCTTTCTGCAAAGTTCTATTCTCATTCCTGAATCATGTATGTTTGGGCTTGCAGCCTAGCATTCTCTGTAGTATGTATACATAGAACTTTTATCTTTTCATAGGTTCCTTTAGCTGTGCTTTTTCATTGCTAATTAGCAGCTCAACTATATCTAAAACTGATTTCCCTACCTCTAAATAGTTAAGTGATATTTTAAAGTCTTGGATACTGTCCTGCTGGTGCAGTTCTTTATCCAGTGGTTCTGGGTCAGCTGATTTTCTTGACCAGTCTCAAAGCCAACTTTCCCACTTGCATCTTCTACCAACTTCCATCCTGCTATTCTCACCTTAGCCCCCAAATAAGTGGAAAGATTGACACCTTTAGGGGAAATGAATACTTCATACCTTTCTAGCACCTCTTCTGCCCAAATACAGAGGTTCTTAGGTTCTTCCCTCAGGGAAGAAGCACTCTTCACCCAATCTTAACAGTTTCCCAGTAATGCATTACATAAAATTTAAGAACATGGAAACATTATAGATATTGTAAACAATTTCCATCCATGTTTGGAGACAACATAGTGTAGTGTAGAGAAAGTTTACCTTGGTTCCAGGAAGACCTAGGATCAAGTTCCCCTTCCAACACATGTGGGATATGTGACCCTGGGCAAGTCACAAATTCTCAGTGATCTAGGCCACCATCTAAGAGTATAAGGTGCAGGGAAAGTGTCAACCTGTACTGGTAGAAGGAGTTTCTTAATCCAGGAATTCTCTACATCAAGTTTCTATTTTTATCCTTCCGTCCAAAGAGAAGGGTATTATTACAATAGATATTCTTCAATGATGAATCTTGAGATCATATTGCAAGGTATCATAGTGGAGACTGAATTTGGAATCAGAGGACCTGGGTTCAACTCCTAAATCTGCTACTTATTATGTGACCCATGGGCATCAGTCTTTGAGTCTGTAAGAAGAAATATTTAGACTAGATGACTTCTGAGGACTTTTTTTTAGCTCTAAATGTATGATGGTGTGAGTATAGGTGCTCCCTCCAATATTACAGATCACAATCAGTTCATACCTCTTTATTCTATACTGCTCTTGTCCATGTTGTCCCATAACTTGTCCAGAGGTGGCCCCTTTCTCAGGGTCCTTTATCATTGCATGTATACTGATGGAGCACAAGTCCATCCACTGTTTTTCACTTTGCTGTACTATATAACCAATCCACTTCCTTTTTTGGTCCTACATCTCTTGCTTTTCTTGCACAGTCCACCATTGGTAGTATGTTTCATCTTACACCCATCTGGCATTTCTCCATTGCCCTTTGGTAATCTACACATACAATATATGCATGTCACCAAAATAAGTATTTAAATGTAGAAGAGCTCTTATTATGCAGCATGAAACTTAATCTTTAGCTCATTTAACAATTTGATTCAGCCAAGGAAAATTACATTTTTAGATTTAACTTCATCCTCTATTAAAGTCCTACTTCAGTGCCTCATTATGGCAAAGAAGTGACTCTGAGTTCTCAAAAGATATGTCAGAGGAATGCAAACTTTCACAGATTCTAGCAAGCTGGAAAAGACTTCAAATACAGTGATAGGGTGTCTAAGGGCCAACCCAGCTAAGTGTAGAGAGGATTGCTATCAGCTGAGAAATTTTCTTTTCTTTCTTTTTTTTCTTCCTTCCTCCCTTCCTTCCTCCCTTCCTTCCTCCCTTCCTTCCTCCCTTCCTTCCTCCCTCCCTCCCTTCCTTCCTTCCTTCCTTCCTTCCTTCCTCTTTCTTCCTTCCCTCCTTCCCTCCTTCCTTCCTTTCTTTCTTTCTTTCTTTCTTTCTTTCTTTCTTTCTTTCTTTCTTTCTTTCTTTCTTTCTTTCTTTCTTTCTTCTTTTTCTTTTCTGCCACAGCTAATCACAAAGATTAACTTTTAAGGTGGGGAGTTGTGATTTGTAGTTGGTGTAAGGAGTACCCACACCAATAAATTGTAGATCCCTGAAGTAAGTAAATTTAATCAGAGAATTCAAAAGCAAATTATTAATTGTTGCTGAAGATAAATTCTCTAACTCAAGCTGTTTATCCAGTTTTTTGTTGAATTTTTAGTTTTTGATTTGAACATAGAGATTTTGGTTTGAGAATTCATGTTAACCCTAATATGTTTTGCATGCTATTGGTCAGAGTGAATATTGAGTGAGAGAATATCTAGCTTGGCACCAATCAATTGCCACTCCAGCAAAATAACACTAGCATATTTTCTACTGATAGAGGACAGATAAAATTCTTTTCCCAATATAGGTTTCATTGCAACAAATACCATCAGACCAGAACTCTCTATGTGGCAAAGAGATTTCCAGACTCTAGCTCATGGTCCATTTATTTCAATCAGTATCTAATACAAGAAAATTCCACTATAAGGATTTGGATAGCACATTTTAATTAATTATAAGCAGGATTTTACCTGTATATTAAGAATAGTCCATTATATTTAATTACTTGGGTTCATACTTTTAAACTAACCTTAAATTTGCAGCATAACAGTCATTTGGCTCAGAGCACAATAAAAGTTTCAGTTATAGTAAAGCTAAAAACATTTCGAAAGTACCATAATGTTGCGTGACTCATTATCTTTGATCATACTTGCTGAAGTTTACATAAAAAAAAGTAGGTTGCACTAGCTAATACCAGTATGTGGGATCAACCAGTGACCTATAGGCTAAACCTTTGACATTTACTTATCTTATTTAGCAGCTTTTTGCTGCCTACATAAAGCCTTGAAAAAAGTATTTGTAGCTTGTTTCTGATAACAATATGGACCTATGCTTTAGGGGGTGGTAGTGGAGGCTAGAAGAGAGAATATGTGCATTAATGTTTAAAAATAAAAGTTTTGGAAGATACTTGAAAATCCACTTTAATTGTTTCCAGACTTAAAAACAACAGCAACCACCACCCATGTGACAACATTGACTTTAACTCTAGGAGATCAGTTGTTTGGACTATGTGACATGAAATTTATGGCCATGAATCATCTAGTCTGCTTCTATATTCTTATGTACGTTTTAATTCATCTAGGTACTTGTTATTTTACCTGTACAAGTTATTAGATAATGATTATCTATCTATCTATCTATCTATCATTATAATATTCATTCTCATTACCCTCATCATTACCTATATTTATCAAACAATGGGACAACTAAGTGCAAGGTGAATGAGGATTTTTTATTCTTTGTACTTATATACCTAGTATTTAGAACAGTACCCAACACATAGTAGGGGCTTAACAAATATTTGTTGATTGATTATTGATCAATGCATGCTTTAGTTCCTACCCTTAAAGGGTAGCTGGAGAAATGTCAGGTGTGACTGTAATATATGATAGAGAGAAATCCCGGCTTAGCAAATGAGGATCTGGCCTAGAAAGTCAGGAAGAACTAGGTTCAGTACTTTCCTCTGACATGCTCTGGCAGTGTGACCCTGGACAAGTCAGTGCTCTAGACAACTCTCTCTGGATGTAGGTTGTAGAGAAGGCACTATATTAGTAGATGAAATTTCCTTATTTGGGAGTTCTCTATACCAATAAAATTACAGATTCAGTCTTTACATCACTGTCATAGCTTATGTATCCAGTTACATAGCTAGGTGGCACAATGGATCCACAGTGCTGGCCTGAACTCTGAGTTCAGATTTGGCCTCAGAAACTTACTTGCTGCACGACCCTGTCTCTCTGCCTTCCTCAGTTTCCCCAGCTGTAAAATGAGGGATGATAATAGCACTTATCTCCCGTGGTTATTGTAAGGATGAGATAATATTTTTTAAGTGCTTAGCATAGTGCACGGCATAGAGTAAATCCTATATAAATGCTAGCTATTAGCTATAAGTGGCATTCTCCAAAGAAATCATCTTTGGGAAACTCTGTACTAATTCCAGCAGTACTGCTGTAGCTCCAAATATATTCTTGGTTCCTCTTCTGGAATTACTTTCAGGGCAAGTTCTAAGCCACATGATGATTTAAGACTCGCTACTCCATAGTCACATCTTGGTTTGATTTGCTTTGGTTTTTGTTAAACTCTACCCCCTTAAAACAAAAGCAATCTTAACCACTTTAAATACCTATTTCTTCACTAAACTTGTTTTCATATGGCATTTACATTTTTTTTAAAGATGAAAACCATCCTCAATGGATATTTTGAACTATGCAGAAGGTTTTGAATACAATAGAAAAATAATAGAATTTTTGAAATAATGACCTAGAAAAACAAAAGAAAGTATGAATAGCTGTTATATAGAGGATGCTAGAGACCGTAAGGACCATAAGGACCTTATGAGAAGAGCATTAAGGACCATAAAGTGGTTACACAATCCCATTTAAATAAGGAGACTTGTCTGGGCTTAGAGCTATTAAATTCTGTGATTTTTTTTTCTAACAACATCATAGGCTTAAGAGCAAGAACAAAGAAAGTAGAGGTGATCCAAGATTAAAAATCAACATGACTGGCATAGACAAGTGAGAGGAGATTTATTGTCTTAGCATAGTAAGGACTGCTTTGGAATGGCTGACCATAGAATTCAGTTTGAGCATCAGGTACAGAAATTCATTTATTCATTTAACAAACTTTTGTCAGGCATCTGCTGTTTCAGGAGGTTGGTACTATTTGATGGAATGGATAAAAAGTTTTGTTAACACATGGTCTGTGAGCTTACAGCCCAGTGGAAGATGCGGTACATCCAGGAATGACAGTACAAACTAATACATGAAACTTACACAGAGTTTAAGAAAGAAAAGATCATTACTGACCAGGTCTTCGGGGAATCTTTTACATTGGAGTTGGCATTAGAGCTGATAACTGAGTAAAATTTCAACTACTTAAAGGTATGGGTATAAGTCCAGGCCCAGGGATCAATGTGAAGAAAAGTATGGAATTAAAAAGGATGGGTTCAGGGAAACATACATAGATCAGACTACACAGAAAAGGGTAGTTTAATATGAGATAAGTCTGGAAAGGTTGGGAGGGAGATATTCATGGACATACAGAGGGTATGTTATCATACCCAGCTCATGAGAGAAGGGGAAGGGTCAATGTAATGCATCCTCAGGGTGTGCCCACACATCCAGTCCATGCTCTATGTATGCCTGTGTTGGCACTGAATTATAAAGGACCTTGAATGATATACTAAGGAGTTCTAACTTTTTGTTCAGTACATAGCAAACCATCAAAGGGTTCTGAGCAGAGGACTGACATCATACATTAATGCCCACAGACCACTAATCTGCTAGAGGTATGAGGGACAGATTGGAGACTAGAAACTGAGTAAATAGAGAGCTCTTAGTGAAGGGGAGAGGATGAGATTTAGTGGATGTGGAGAAGTCAGACAGATAAGTTGCTTAATCAGAAAGAGTTTCACAAATTTACCACTCAAAGTAACATGGAAGAAGAGTCCCAGGGTGCGGCTTGGTCAATTAGTATCTGAAACCCTGTAGAGAAGAAATCAGGGAGCTTGAATAGAGAGCCTCACAAAGAATTTTGAAATAGTAAACTGACCACCAAAGTCTCTGATTTTAAAGCTGAAGTCATATTGGACTAAGAGAAAGTGTCTCTGACATCTCTAAAGTTCTTCATTTTCACTTATTTCTCCCATTTAATCCAGTCTTTTCCCTTTCCAGTCTGTTCTTCACAAGGTTGGCAGATAAATCATTTATATGTGTATGTTACCCCTCTGCTCAGAAACCCTTACTGTCTCCTTATTGCCCAAAGAATTGCCTCAGATTGTCATTACACAATGTATTATTCTAGTGTCAAAGAGCATCTGGCTCAGGTTACCTGCCAGTGTTTATTAAATTTCCCTGGGCTTTGTCATCTATAAAATGAAGGGTTTGGACTAGATACCCTCTGAGGTTCCTTCAGGATCTAAATCTATGATCCTATGATCCCCCAAGACAGGCCTCAGTGAAATATCTTTACTAGGCAGCATCTTACTTACAAAGAATTAAAGCTCAAGTTACCAAAAGATTTTAAACAGTGATAATTCTGCGCTGCTTTCTGCAGCCTCTCTCACAGTCATTCATTTTGTCCCCTCAAGGTTTTTCAGTCTAGAGTCCTCAACCTGTGGGTTATGTTTAATTTAAATATATCCTGCATATCAGATATTTACATTATGATTCGTAACAGTAGCAAAATTACAGTTATGAAGTAGCAACGAAAATAATTTTATGGTTGGGGGTCACCACAGCATGAGGAACTGTATTAAAGGGTCACGACATTAGGAAAGCTGAGAACCACTGGTTTAGACTATTATTCCCAGCGAAGAATACTAGTCTTTATTGATGTGCACTTACCCCTGTGATGTGCCAGGTTTTTCTCGTGCATGTTCTCCCCACGTGGCCTGGTGGGCTGCTCTGCAAGTACTGCCCTTCTCTGATGTGGGTCATCTCAGTAGTAGTGCTTGATGTTGCTCTCAGTTGCAGACATATATACCACGCAACTTCAGGTCCAGTGACTTTTGCACAGGGCTGAAGGATCAGTAGTTCTGCACAACAGAGTTAAATGTTATCAGAAATGAGTTAGGGGTTTGCCTCTTGATCCAAACAGGACTTTAGCTCATGGGCCTATTGTGACCTGGACCAAAGATTATATTAATCTGGTTGTCTGTCGGCCTTAGTTTTCACTTATAGATCTCCTGTACCTGGTGAGGGACATATTCCACAGTGTCAGATACTTCAGAGAGGTCATATGATTTGGAAATCAAAGTAATTAGGCATGTTTTGCCTATGGAAAGATGACTTAGGGGCAACATGATGCCTTCAGTATTTGAAGATCTGCTGTGTGGAAAGGGGATTGGATTTGTTGTGCTTGCCTCCAGAGAACAGAGTTAGAATCAATTTGGAGAAGATGAAAAGCTATAGGATAATTAGAGCTAGTCTAAAGTGGAATGGATTGCCTCAGGTGGTCATGGTTTTCCCCTCACTTGAGGTCATGAAGCAACCTCTGAATGACCACTTCTCAGGCATATAGCAGAGGAAACTCTTAAAAAAAAATTTGGCTTAATCTTTTCAATCCCTCCCATCTCCCCTGCCATTAAAAAAAAAGGAAAAGCAAAACACTTTAAAGAGAAATATGTATGGGCATTGGCCATATTTAAAAATGTTTCATTCTAGATCTTGACTCTGTCCTCTCTGTCAGGAAGTGAGTAGCATTGGTCATCACCAGTCCCTTGAAGGGGATTGTTTTGCAGGTTCCAGTTGGATCAGGTGGCTACCAAAGCAGCTTACAACAGAAATTACACAATTCTATTGCAAGGAACAATTGAAACTAAGTAATGCACACTGCTGGTTTAACACCCAATATCTGAACAATGAATCAGATGCCTTGTTTTTTCCACTATTCCATAGCTGCAGTCCAGTTGTGAAGCAACAGGTCTTGGACTAGGATAGAGGCTATGGAAAGAGGAGGATTTGGGGTGTAGTATCTCAAGCAACCAATCAATAAATATTTATTAAGCACTGTGCTAATTGCTGGGATACAAAAAGAAGCAAAAGGCAGTCCCTGCTCTGTAATCTAATGAGGGAGACAACACACAAACAAATATACACAAATTAATCAGGATATCCAGAATAAATAGGAAATAATTAGCAGGGGAAGTCACTAGATTTTATTTATCTATTTATTTATCTATCTGTCTATCTATATCTATCTATATATTCATTCATCCATTTGTTTTTTTATGTATTTATTTATTTCAGCATTTAAAGCCATTTATCCAAGTAAAAGAGTAAACAGAAGTCAGGGAAATTATACAAAGTAAAATAGACCAAGGAAAATGCAATGGCAGAGGAGATCTTTGACTGAGAATGAAATAAAACCCTTCAGTTCAAATCAAGAGAGATAAAACTATCTGACCATAAGCAGATTCACTCTCCATTATCCAGAACTGTAAGCTTGGACATCAAGGGCTGTGATGAAGTCAGATTCTTCACATGTCTACAGTTCTGAGGATTTCCAGTAGTGATTCTAAAGTTTAGCTTTGCTTCTTGAGATAACCTCTCTCAAACCCCTACCTTGAAATATAGCTACAGAAAAACCAAACTCCAGAAGTTACTAGAATTAAGAGGAGCTGGAGAAGGCTTCCTGTAGACTAAAGGTTTTAGTTGGGTCTTAAAGGAAGCCGGGGAGGTCCACAATTGGAGTAAAGGAGAGTGTATCCCAGGCATGAGGAACTGCCAGAGAGAATTCCCATAGCCAAGAGACAGTGTGTCTTGTTCATAGAACAGCCAAGAGGCCAGTATTGCTGCATTGAAGAGGATGTGTTGGGGAGTAAGGTGTGAGAAGACTGAAAAGGTAGGAGATGGCTGGGTTATGAAGGGCTTTGTATGTCAAACCAAGCAATTTGCATTTGCTCCAGGAGGAGACAGGAAGCCACTGAAGTTTATTGAATTTGGGGGTAACATGATCTGACCTGTGTTTTAGAAAAATCATGTTAGTAGCTGAATGGAGAATGAGTTGGAGTTGAGAGAAAATTGAGGCAGGTGGAATCATCAGCAAACTATTGAGAATAAAATTATGTAGCTGAAGTTCATTGTAAAGGTTTACAAAATTTATAGCTCTATAAAGGCTATGCAAATGTTAGCTGTTGTTAGTATTAGTATGGAAGAAAAACTGAAGTGAAAAGAAGTTAAAGATGACTGAAAACTGAAGCTGGATTATGAACAAAGGAAGCTAACCAAGATGGCAAACCACTCTGAGATTGTGCTATATGGGATTGGTTGAAGGCACAGAGGGCATTTAGGAAAAGAGGGAAAGGTTTTAGGGGAACATGATAGCTGCATTTGAGTATTTAAAGGGTTGTTACACGGCAGTTAATCTGTCAGAACAGATTCATCTGTTTGATCTGAGAAGGCAAAACTAGGGGCAATGTGTGCAATTGCACATAGTCTTAATATAAGGAAAAACTTTCTAATGATCAGGGCTTTGCAGAAAATGAGCTGTCTTAGAACATAGTGGCTTCCTCCTCATCTGAAGCCTTCAAGTGTGGCTAGTGACCTCTTATTGGGTATCCTGTAAGAAGGATTCTTGGTTAGGCAGAGTTTGGAATAGATCGGTTCAAAGGTTCCTTCAATCTCTTTGATTCTGTGGCTATAAGTTTAAATGCTTTAGGAGGTAGGAGGGTAGTGGAATCTCTGGTGATAATGGCAACCCTGGAAGGAAGAAAGGTTTAAGTGTAAACATGCTAAACTATTTTAACAACACTGGTAGCAAAGTAATATCCAAAAGTAAATATTCTGCAGATAAAGAGAAATTCAAGACTAGGGAGAAGCTAAGGTTCTGTAAATGTAGAATTGTGACTTATTTTATAGGTAAATCATGATCCAGAAACAGGAAACTTAAAAAAAAATTTTAATTCATTTTAAACTTAAATACAAAATGAGAAAAAAGAGAACATTTCCTTGTACACAGCAGAACATAAAGGATTTGATATAAAACCAAAACTTTCCATTTCAGACTGTTTATTTTTTTGTGAAAAACTATGTAATAAATACTATCTGTTGTTTTCAAAACTATCCAGCTTTTCTGTGCTTTCTTCTGCTTTCTTTTGTTCTCTGTTGTGTACTTAGAACTGGAAACTCTTGAATTTGCATGGACAGGTTCAATCTTGGGCACATCTCATAAATTATTCTCTTTGGTTCATATCCCAAGTCAAGGTCTCCCCTGGGAACATCAGAATATAGCTCATATCTGGGTCTTAATAAAAAAAAAAAGATAAAAATATCTTCATCTCCTACAGAAGGTTGCAAGTTACCAGTACATCAAATAGAAAACAGACTTTATCTTAGCTGATAGAAGGTGAAAAACACAAAAGGCTTGTATCCAAGCCCATAACAGTTAAGACATCTTTTTGTTCCTCTTATTTGATCCTCTGCCTTGTACCAAATCCTCTAAATTAATCATACTGTCCGTCTCTGGAACAGAGAGTAAGGCTGACAACTTTTCACAACCCTGTCCCACTTAAATCCAATTCACTTGCAAATCAAGACATCACCCTCCTGATATCTTTGAGGACAAAGGATGAACAACATCCTAGGATTGAGACTTCTCTAAGAAGGGAAGGTACTCAGGGTCCAGGGAAAAATGAATTCCTTTTCCCTTGCACCCAAGCTTACAAATAGAACAATTCTCCTTCTCTTTTCTATGACTTCTACCAGTCCAGGAACTTATACAATCGTTTACACTTTTAGTACTACCCTGGTTGGGGCCCCCTAAAGGCGAAAGACCTTGAAGTTGTTAGAGTTGATCAAAGGTAAGGTCTAGGTCTGTTTTTTCTATGTTTGGGCTAGTTCTCTTGATGCCCCTCGGCTCTGGCTCCTACTTAGTCCTAGAACTTCTCTTTTAGGTCCAGGTACTTACACACACACACACACACACACACACACACACACACACATGTTTTTGTTTTTTAGGGGGAAGGACAGTTGGGGTTAAGTGACTTGCCCAAGGTTACACGGCTTGTAAGTGTTAAGTGTCTGGGGTCAGATTTGAACTCAGGTCCTCCTGACTCCAGGGTCGGTGCTCTATTCATTGTGTCACCTAGCTGCTCCGTAGATGGATAGATAAATAGATAGGTAGATAGATAGATAGATAGGTAGATAGATAGATAGATAGATAGATAGATAGATAGATAGATAGACAGACAGACAGATAGGTAGATAGATAGATAGATAGATAGATAGATAGATAGATAGATAGATAGATAGATAGATAGATAGATAGAAAGTCAGGTATCATACTATAGATCATACTATAGTATAGACATACTACATTTAAGTAGCTGAATGGGGAAAAAAGACATGGGATAGGAGCTTGCCTCAGTAAAAATACTCAAAAGCATTATTGTTTTTTCTATGAAGTAAATATTTTTGACATCATAATTTGAAGGAATACTCTACTCATGAAGCAGTTTGTGTTCTTTTTTGTTCTGTTTTTTTTGTTTTTGGAGGGCAGTTGGGGTTAAGTGACTTGCCCAAGGTCACATGGCTAGTTTTTGTGTGTGTGCATGTTAAGTATCTGAGGCCAGATTTGAACTCAGGTACTCCTGACTCCAAGGCCGGTGCTCTATTCACTGCGCCACCTAGCCACCCCGCAGTTTGTGTTCTTTATCTTGTATGAGATGTTCATATTAAGAGAGATTGTGTCTTGTCCTACTCAACATAACCCGGAAGGTAGGGTTGGGGAGCAAGATCTATTGGGAAAAGAATTCAGTTGTCCTACATATCAAGCAGGGTTTTTGTGAAGGCACCAGATACGAGGAAAGGTACCAGGAAAAGATCAGTAAAAGATTTCAAATACATGCAGTTGGTGCGCCAGGAATGTGAGAAGTAAGAGGAGGCCATATGAGAAGGGTTTGTGTTAAATCAGAGTGAAGGTAAGAAGTCATAGGCCAACAAGGATATAAAATTGACTGTGGTATCAAAAAAAGATGGAGTATTCTAGAGACGAGCAGCCTTTAGTACTGTAGTTTACTCCTTTACTTTCATAAACGAATATCTTCTTGAACTAAGGACTGGCTGTTAGCCGTATTTCATCATTCCAGTGAACTCAGCTGCTACGCACAAGTGGCAGAAAGATTAACAGATGGGACTCTGTCAAATTGATTTAAAAAGTTTGAAGAAAAAAATGCAAGTAGTTTAAGCGTGGTGGAGCCTGTAAAATACTGCCACCAATAAGCTAGTGACACCTGGCCAAGAAAATATGAATGTTGGGACTTAAGCCATCCCTTCTATAAACAACTCACAATAAGAAGATTATTTTACAGTATCACTGCAAGAGAGGTATTTCCTAAATGTGTGTGTCTGTGTATATGTGAATGTGTATGTTTATAGGTATATATGTGTATATGTGCATATATGCACATTTAGACACAAGTATGTTTACATATTCATACAAAGAAATATATGTACATGTATATCATTGTAAATGGATGCATCACTGGAATCAGAAAACTTGGGTGCAAGTCTTGACTTTGACATTTACTATCTGTATAATTCTGGGTCCCCCTTTGGCCCTCTGCAAAATAGCAGATGAAATTAGAAGACCTCCAATATCTCTTCTATCTTTATGATTTTAAATTCTTTAACTATTAGCAAATTAGTAGACTGTATTTGCATTGTGACATTCAGCCTTATGGTTTGTTTAGTCATCTTTTCTAACTGTCCACAAGCTTAGTACATAGTAGGCACTTCATAAATGTTTATTGACTGATAAATTAGGAATTTGTAGCGTATCTGGAAAAAGTAGGTTGCTAGACAGGTGGGTCTGGCATCAGAAAGACCTGAGTTCAAATTTTACCTCAGACACCTAGTAGCTATGTGATCCTGGGCAAGTCATTTAACTGTGTTTGCCTTGGTTTCCTCATCTGTAAAATGACCTGGAGAAGGAAATGGCAAACCATTTCAGTATCTTTGCCAAGAAAACTTCGAATGGGGTCACAAAGAATAGGATAAGATTGAAATGACTGAACAACATTAATAAGTCTACCAAAAATATAAAAATCTCTACCTCCCTCAATTAGCCTTGGAACTAAAAGAGTAAGTAAAATGATAGTTTATTGGTTTTATAGGCTAGTCCAAGACTATATATCTACAGATAGATTTAGGGAATATACCGATAAACCTTTTGTATGTATTTTGCCTCTTAAATAGCCTGTAGTGAAACTGTTCACATTTCTGAGATTCTTATCTTCTCTTCCTTAGTGTGGGAGGTTTCCTGCTATGCTTTTGTCTGTACTATGCATCTTTAGTTAAAACCAGGGTAAAAGCAGAGAACAATAAGGTGAAAATATGAAATGTTTATTGAAAATGAATTGAAATTCATGTGATTTATAGGAAAAGTGAAGCTAAGAAAACTGTTGTTCAAAGCAGGTGTTTTCTTTTTTAAATATGGTTGGGGGGGAACAGATTTCAGAATTTTGAGTAAAAAATTTGCCCATTTTACATCTACACCATTTCTAAGTTTTCCATGATCTTTCGCCTTGCCTTTTTGTAGCAATATAGACTAAATAATAATACATGCTTCTGTTATCTATGTTTGACTGTCATATTTGCCATCATGTTCAGTTTTTTTGCCTGATACTTTCCTAAATTTTCTGGAAAAGAAACAGAGAGTTTTTAACTGGTTATGCAAATGAAAAGTAAAGAAATCAGCCAATGAGTTGTTTAAGCTATTATTAGTAGCCCACATTTATATAGCAGAGTAAGGTTTTCCAAAGAACTTTAGAAACATCTCCCATTTGATTCTTACCACAACCCTTGTCTTATTGTGCCCATTTTAGAGACAATAGTCTCATAAGGGTTAAGTGACTTGCTCTCAGACCCAGTTAGTTTTTTGAGTTAAGATATAAACCTGACCTTCATAATTCCAAACTCAGCATACTCTCTACTGTACTTCCTTTGGCTCTCTTCAGTGCCTTGACACTAAGCAACCTACTAAGTGACTGAGGTGATCTGTTGTTTGTCCATTGTTAACTCTATCTGCTATTCATCAGGGGATGATACAAAGAAAAAAACTTCAGGACTGCCTCACAATGAATCCTTTTTTTGTCATTCATTTTTCCTGACAGAAATAAAATAAAGTTGAATTACTTTGGGAATTCTTTTAGAAAAATGTTTTTTTTAACCATTTGATTCTCTGTTATATGCACTAACAGCAATATTGCAACTATAGTCACCTGTGAAAGACTTAGCTATGCTGATCAGTACAATGATGTACAGCATTTCCAAAGGCCTAATGATAAAAATGCTGTCTACTTCCAGAGAGGGAACTGATGGACTCCGAGTGCAGATTGAAGCATTTTTTTTCTCCCTCCCCCCCCCACAAAATGGCCAATATGGAAATGTTTTGATGACTTTATATGTATAATGTGTATTGTATTTCTTTTCTTCTCAATGGATGGAAATGAGGGTGGATGGAGTGACTGAATTTGGGACTAAAAATATAAATTAAAATTTTTTTAAACCATTTGGTGCTCTACCATGAAAGTCATTAAACTGTACATACCCTTTTTATTCAGCAGTACTACTTTTAGGCATGTACCCCAAGGAAGTTGACAGAAGGAAAGAATCCATATGTACAAAATATTTATAGCAGCAATTTTTTTTTGCTATAGCAAAGAATTCGAAACAAAAATAATTGTTCAATGATTGTAGAATGACTGAACAAATTGTGGCATATGAATGTCATAAGAAATGGGGAATATGATGGATTCAGATAAATACGGAGAGACGTGTATGAACTGATACAGAGTGAATTTGACAGAAATGAGAACAATTTACAAGATTACCACAATGATTGTATAAGAGAAAATCTTTGAAAGGTCTTAGAGCTAACCAAAATAAAAGCCAGTCAAAAGCTTCAAAAGTCAATAAAAGCTTCAAAGATTGATGATGAAACCTAAACTCTACCCCTTGGCAAAGAGGGGATGGACTAGAGAAAGGGTTCTTCCTTTATCTGTATCATTGGCTCCATTGCCTGGTGAAGCCTATGGGTTCCTCAGAATAATTTTAAGTGCATAAAATAAAATTCATATTATTACAAAGGAAATTATATCAAAATATATTATAACAATGTACATTTTTTAAAAATTCATGGACCTGAGGCTAAGAACCCCTGATGTAGAAGAACAGAACCAGGCACACTCTCAGCTAATGTGGCCAATTTGTTGTTTTGCCTGACTCTTCACAGGGGGAGGATTGGAAGGGATGGGGGTGGGGTGGAGGGAGAGTAGATTAAATAACCTGTGGTTGGGGAGGAAGGAAAAAGGGGGTGATAGATAGTAATAGACATGGAAAACAAAGGGGAAATAGGTTGAGATTTTTGTTCACTGACATGAACTATAAATAGTTACTTAAGTTTAATTTTTTAAAAAGGGAACATCTTAAGTTAATGTATCACAACTTATTCAGACAAGAAGAAAGAAAGTTCAGGCCCTCACCCTTTGATAGCTGGCCTACTCGTCTTGTAGCCATGAAAATGATGTGTCCAAAAGAGGGTAAAAATTAGTGACGTCTGAACGAAGAGTATCAGGCGAGATCTCCATTTTGTAGGTGGCGATGATAATAATTAATATTTACAGAGTGCTTCAAGGTTTGCAAAGCACTTTACGCGTATGATCTCATGGTTCCTCACACCACCACCCTGAAGTAGGTGTTATTTGTATCCTTAGTTTATATATGAGGAAGGTGAGACTTAGCCGAGGTTCGCACAGCTCCTACTTGTCTAAGGTAAGTAAAACTCTGATCCTCCACACTTCACGTCTAGCACTTTATCCACTAAGGGACCTCACAGCCTCCTTAAGGAATCACCAGTGTCTACACTTCTGGTTGAGGTCCAAATATTTTATTTGTATATAGTTATTTACAAGATGTCTTTTCCCATTAGATAGAGAACTCCTAGAACCCAGGTATTATTCTTGCCTCTTTATTTCCGCAGTGCTTAGCACAGTACTTTGGCACATAGTAGGTGCTTAATAAATATTGATTTCCTTGACTCGACATAGAAAGTGTGCTGTATTAGCCGATACTTTACAGTCAAGAATGCATGCTTTCTTTCACTGTTTCTAGTTCTTTGTGTGTGCAAATTTAACCATGGACAGCAGAGGGCAGCATCAGCCTGACTTTGTAGCAGGTAGCAGGGTGCCTGCTAGATAGGTTTCTGCAGGTAAGGGGAAAGTCATACACCCCAGCATTAAGCATGGCACCCGTCAGTAGTCAAATGTGGCCCGCCTTGTCCCAGTGTAGTCTACCTGTATTCTTTAACAAAAACAAAACGACAATCATGACAACAACAAAAACCACCCTAGTTAGCTAGTGCGCTAGTGAGATCTGTACAGCTATTTGTCCTCAGAGTTTTGTAGCTGACTACAGTTGGCTATCATGCTAGCTAGTCATGGTAATTGTAAATTGAAATCAAGATAATTAAAGCACCCTGCACAGCATATTTTTCTTGGTCCATTCTTTTAAAAACACGATGCGTTTCCCACAAAACAAAATTACCATTCCAACTCAACAAAGAAGTAGGGAGATCAAAGCACAAAATTAGCCCAGTGGGGCTGAATTTAGCTAGGCCACAAGTCATGTCTGTGGAATTCAAAAGACTAAATGAATATAAAACAAAGCCAAGTAGGAAGAAATAAGTGGAATCAGAAAGAGCAAGTGTCTGGACAAACAAAAACAAAACAAAACTGTAGTTCATTAGGGCAATCAGGTGGCAGGGGAGAATTATCCACCAGTGAATGTACCTGCCTTGGTGAGATTGGCTGCCTTGTCCTTATCAGTATCTAAAGAAACAACCTTGAGAAATCCTATGTAGGGGTGGAGCCAAGATGGCAGTGTAGAAGCAGCAAGGTCCCGCAGCTCCCACACCGCCACCCTACACACCCATAAAATTATGAGCCCAGACAAAGTCTAGGACTTTAAGACTCACAAAAATACAGAAAACACATCTCTCACTGAAGGCAGCTCGGCAGCAGGGGCTCAGTGTGGCGGCCGGGAGTGGTGGCTGGCCCAGACTGAAGCCAACACCACGGCCAGGCCCGGGGCAGTGGGAGGGAGCCGGGCTGAGCTGAGCCGAGCCACACCGCAGCCAGTCTTCAGAGGAGAGGATCTACATCCTCCAGCACCTCCACATCTGCCAAGGCCAGAGGAAAGGGACAGGAGAGGGGCAGCTTGCACTGGAGCAGAGACCGGCCTGGCCTAAAACTGCAACCTAGGCCAGGCCAGGCCCCGAGGCAGCCAGGAGGAGCTGAGCCTCCCAAGCCACAGCTTGAGTCTGCTTTAGAGAAGATCTAAAGCACCTGCCTGAGGGGATCTTTAAATCCTGCAAACCAGGATCAGAGACAGTTAGTGCAAGTGAAACTTTGAAAATTAATTTGGGAGAGGAAAAGCAGTTCGTCCAATCTGCCCCTGGGGCAAGGAAGCACTGGGGGAAGGAACTGCTGGAACCAGTGTGGCCCCCACCAGGCTGCTTCAGAGCCCATGGCCTGCGGACTCCACAGTAGGGCTGAATCGATTGATCGGGGCAAAGTGCTCTTGTGTTGAGCGGCCTGGATCCGGATCATGGTCTTGGGTGGTGGTCCTGGGGTGCGCTTTCATCAAGCCAAAGCTGGGGGGACTTGCAACACCCCCCTAATAGCTCCGGCAGCTGGGAAAACCCCAGCGATTTGGAACAGAGCTTGGAAGCAGAGTTTCACAGAGCTAAAAAAAAAACCCAACCAATTAATTGACTGGCCAACATGAGGAAAAGGAAGCAAAATAAGAACAGCAATAAAACTCTAGAATCCTTTTTCGTGGACAAAAAGGATCAAAGCATGGAAAGGAAGGAAGACAGCCCAGAATTCAGAACTCCCACACCTAATGCTTCCAAGACAGTTGAAGAATGCCTAGAAGCTATACATCAACTGAAAAAGGACTTTGAAAACCAAATAAGAGAAGTGGAGGAAAAATTGGGAAGAGAAATGAGAATGATGCAAGAAAATCATGAAAAGAGAGTCAACAACCTGACTGAGGAAATTAACACTTTAAAGAATAGATTAACTCAAATGGCAAAAGAGGCTCAGAAAGCCAGTGAGGA
>CM053593.1:303141040-303154247 GCA_028646575.1 Pseudocheirus occidentalis
AGCAGAGCAGGGGAGGGGCTTTACAGTGGGATTGCTGTTTTAGGGTTGGGGCAGGGGCAAGATGGGGAGAAAATTTGTAATTCAAAAATGTAATGAAAATGAATGATGTAAACAAGAAAACAAATTTAAAAATATTAAAAAAAAAAAAGAAACAACCTTATCCAACCAGGATATGAAAGCTGAATGTCTGATACAAAAGCCGTGTGCAACTTGAGATGATATAATTAAAGGGATTATAACTAGGACCTTAATTGGTTGTGGGCAGCACCAATACTATTGGGTACCTGTTTAAGGAGAGGGGCTATCAGGTGTAGGAAAGGGCTATATAGTACCCTAGCCTTTTTTGAAAGAACAGATAGGAAACAGCTTTTCTTTTTGGAAAATGGGGCGAAGCCATCAGTTGGAGAATGGCTCCACAGTTGTGATATGTTCATGAAGTGGAGATGAGGAAGAGAAATCTAGACATGGGGGACAACCAGAGAAAATACCTGGATTCAGGAGATAGAATGAATAACAATATAAAAAGAAAAACAAAAAAAGGTAGAAACTAAATATAATGGAATTACAATGACCAAGAAGTCTAGCCCTGGAGAAGAGAGGAGAAAATTACCTTCCTTTCTTTACTGCAGTGCATGTCTGTGGGCATAGAATGTTGCCTGGAGTGCCAGAGGTGTTGGTTGGTTTCAATTAACAGATTTTTTTCCTCTTTCTTTTTAAAAAATTATTTATTACAACAGATGGCTCACTGTGTATGGAAGGAAGAAAGGGAGGGACATATTTGGAAATGGTGATATAAGAACTAAAGATATGACTAAAGTAAAAAGAAACTGAGGTAAGAAAAAAAAGAGGCCCACATCCCCTAGCCTTTAATCCTCTAGTGCTAGTGGGAAAAGGTCATCTCAGGAAGCTTCCCTATTCAAAAATGTCTTCCCCATACCCTTCACCAGTAAAATATAATTTGGATGAACAAATCTGCTCTCTTAAAATTCAAATACTCCCCTCAGGGATAAGACTCACGATCCTTTGGACTATACTATCCACACAAGCTGCCATAATAAAAATTATTGCTATTATGTTCATCCTCATTGAATATTTGATGTAATTCAGAGAGTAGCAGTCCCCTGAGATAGGAATCTATCCTATTATTGGGTTTTTATGCTTAATATTTGGCATATTATTGCAAAAATCTATTGTATAGATTGGATAAAATTATTGCTTTTGTAATCAAATAAAATTATTGGTCTATAAACTCATCTTCTGTATTGTTGTTACTGTTATTTAAAATAATAATTTGCAAGCCCCTTCCCAGCAATAATAATAATAATTAATAATAATAATAGAAACAACAAAATAACAGCTAGCATTTATAGAGTATGTAAGGTTGGAAGTGCCTTATAAATTTGACCTCATTTTGTCCTTGCAATAACCTTGGGAGGCAAATACTATTATTACCCCCATTTGGAAATGAGAATACTGAGGTAGATAGAAGTTAGGCACTCCCCCAAGGTCATGCAGATGATTAGTGTCTAGAATGGGATGGTCTACCTAACTCAAAATCTAGTACTCTCATCAGTGCCATGCTCCCTAGCCTAATAATATGTTATTTCCTACATAGCAAAATTATGGGCCCAGGAAAACTCTGTGTTTATTATACAAGAATGAACCTATCTAAGTTCAGGGAGGCTTACAATAAGTAGTTTGAACATAAGATGATTTTTTTTTGTTTTTTTTTTTTGTTTTGCTTTAGTAACACACAAAGACCACCTAGGAAAGTGTTGATCTGTTTAGTTGAGGGCTTTATACAGAAGGATGAAATGACAGATCCTGGGTATGACAGACACTAGTATAATAGCAATACCAATATTCAGATAATCAGATTGCCGTTCATGGGAATGACAGGTTTGATTGAGGGGAGGAAAGCCAGGAGTAGGAAGCAGTTTTGGACACAGTTCAAAAGAGGATTGGCTTGAGGGGGGTGGTATGGTGGGAATATTTGTATAGTTAAATACAATGCCAGAGGACAGCAGAGGAACACAGAAAAGAAGATGGGAAGATGCTTAAACCAAACTTGGCTTACTTACAGTTTTGCTTAGGGCCCTAATTATGGTAACTAGATCAGTTACCATAAGGAAGCCTCTAAAGCAACTAATTGTTCTCTTAAAAATCCATTGAGGCTTCTAAATTCATCTTATGATTTTCTCATCATTTGATATTTTTGGACAAAAGACTCATCAAAGACTGTTAGCTCACTTTTTGAGGGCCAAATTTGGCCCCAGATATGACTAGATGTTGCCAAATATATATGAGAGGTTAGCAAGCAGATGGGCAAGAGTGATTATGTACTAACAGCATAGGAGGTTCCAAAGGAAACAAAGGTTTCCTTTATTGGGAAGGAAAGGGAGGTTGGTGTTCTTGATATTATTTCAAATCCTTAAGACTAAGGAACTTGGATAGTTGTGTGGGTAATTGTCGTAGGTGGTACAGTAGAGTGCTGGCTCTCGAGCTGGCTCTGAGTTCAAATCCAATCTCAGACACTTATTAGCTATGCAATGAAAGGCAAATCATAACCTACATTTGTCTCAGTTTCCCATCTGTACAGTGGGGTCACAATAGCACCTACTTCCTAGGGTTGTTGTGAGAGAGATATTTGTAAACGGCTTAGCACAGTGCCCTGCACATAGAAACTTCTGTATAAATGCTTATTTCCTTTCTTCTTCCCCCAAAGCCACACTACCAGAGAGATATTCTCCATGTCCCCATTATAAAAGCCTGAGTAGATGTGCACTGTGTAGATGGTACTTCCACCTTTGGAGATGATTATTAATCAAGACTTAGGTTGTATTCAGTATAATTCAATGAACTATTATCAAGCATGTACTAGGTACCAGGTATTCTGGTGGGTGCTGAGAATACAAAGACAAAAACTAAAACAGACCCCACCCTAAAGGATCTGATGTTCTTCTAGGCAGGAGGGATAAAAAACAAGTCTGGATAACATGTAGATTACAATAGTAAGATCTAGTGGAGCTAGACATGATTTGAGAATCTAGACAAGAAAACTATTTGAACCAAATTAAATGAGGTTATCAAGTTGTCCCTGAAAATGTCTTCTTCGGAGGCATTTGGGGTTAAGTGACTTGCCCAGGGTCATACAGCTAGTAAGTGTCTGAGGTTAAATTTGAACTCAGGTCTTAGCTGATTGCAGGACCAATTTTCTATCCACTGGACCACCTCGCTGCCCCTGAAAATGTCTTCTAAATTAAAAAGAAAACAAAGCAAAAAACCAAACTTTCTAACTCACTTTCAAAAACTTTTTTTTAAAGGAAAGCTAGAGCATACTTCTGTGTAATCGATGGGGAAACAACCCCCAAATGAAGCCCCTGCAGTTTTTGATGAATAGCAATACTTTAAGAAATATTGAAAACGGTGAATGAAATACTGAAGTTGGGAATTATTCCCACATCTGAAATTGGACTTAAGCAATTATTCAATACCAAAGCCATGTGAGAAAAAAGATTTCATATTAATAGTAAAATTAATGCTATCACAAGACAAGATAGTCACCTCATGCCAATCACACATTGCTGATAGTCTTTTGGGGATCTTTTACTGTAAAGTGATTTACATGGTAAACTTGTTCAAGAGGTATTGGTAGGTAGAAGAATCCTCAGGAGTCAAGAATTCAATCAAATTCAATGCAGCAGGCATTTATTAAATAACTACTATGTGTCAGGTACTGTATTAGGGACTGGAGATACAAAGGCAACAAGGAAATATTACATGCCCTCTAGGAGAACATATTCTATGTGGAGCAGAAGAAAAAGATAGCTTTGTTATTCCAGAAATTCTGTAGCAATTTAACTAACAACCTTATGGGTTAAGGCATGTTTCAGTCACCTTTCATTTGCCAGTCAGTAATTTGTTGTTTGGTCTAGGATCTTTTGTAACAACATCAATAAAATAGCTATTTTGAGCTCAATTGTGTAAATTTATCTGGACCTGTTCTCTAGACAATTCAGAGAACTGGCTTAACCTCGAAATCCAGTAAAAGTCTATTTGGACTGCTTGATGGGGGTATAGGTGGGCTATAGATCTGATTGAAAAAGGAACTCCTTATTGGAGTAAAATTGGGGATAATTTCGAAGTGTGGGAATCTAAGAGACCAAAAAAGATGAGCTTTAATCTGGGTTTAAACCCCATTTCCACAGCTTGACTTTTCCCTTTATTGTTTTTAACTTAGAAAAGGCCAGATGAAATAACATGGACACATAAGTGCCTTTTGATAAATTGAAAGCTTGCTTGTCAGGGAGAAATTTGCTGACTACTTCCTGTTACAGTAAAAGATTCTTTTAAGGCTATGGATGCCTCAGAGAAGAACTCAAGGATTGTACTGATGCAGGAAGGAGAAGATAGTGGTTGACCACTGTAAAAAGAATGCCTGACTGCTGTTAGGGTGTAGGGACAATTCTTTACATAGAAAATAAAACATGCATGTATGAACACTATAAACACCTTTAAAACCAAACTACAGAAGTGGATGTGCCTATTACAGGAACTCAGCTTAGATTTGGAACATATCTATGGACCTGACAACATTATTTTCAGAAACCATCTCACAGAATTGGGCTTTGTTTAAAAAAATAATCTGATTTTATTTTTTAAGTAATATTTCACTTACTGTAGCTTACCATTGATTGGAGAAATGCAGATTAAAATGATTCTGAGGTGCTACCTCATACCTATTCGATTGGCTAATAGGACAGAAAAGGTAAATGACATGTTGGAGAAGATGTGGGAAAGATGAGACATTAGCGCACTGTTGGTGGAGTTGTGAACTGATTCAACCATTCCGTAGATGAATTTGGAACTATGTAGAAAGGGCCAAAAAACCATGTGTATCCTTTGATCTAGCATCTGCATCCCAAAAGAGATCAAAGAAGAAAAAGGAAATGGACCTATACATATAAAAACATTTATAGCAGTTGTTTTCTGGGGGCAAAGAATTAGAAATTGAGGGGATGTCCATCAATTGGAGAATGACTAAACAAGTCATAGTATGTGATTGTGATGAAATACTATTGTAATATAAGAAATTATGAACTAGATGCTCTCAGAAAAACCTGAAAAAACTCGTTATGGGCTGATGCAAAGTGAAATGTACTATGTACAAAGTAACACTAAGATGATGTAGCTATTCTCAGCAATACAGTGATCCAAAACAACACTGATGAACTTAATGATGAAAAAAATATCCATCCCCAGAGAAAGAACTGATGGTATTTGGATACAGATTGAAGCATGCTTTTTAAATTTTTTCTTTATTTTTCTTGAGGTTTTTTTTTTGGTCTGTTTTCTTTCACAACATGATTATTATGGAAATGTTTTGCCTGACTACACATGTATAATCTATGTCTAATTGCTTGCTTTCTCAGTGGAGAAGGGGGTGGGGAGGGAGGGAGAGAATTTGGAACTCAAAGTTTTAAAAATGAATGTTAAAACTTGTTTTTACACATAACTGAGGGAAAACAAAATGGTAAATTAAAATAATAATAATATAGCCTGTCCTTCCTTCCCTCCCCCCTCCCTGAGATGGTAAGCAATCTGATATAGTTTATGCATGTGCAAACATCTAAAACATATTTTCATGTTAGTCATTTTGTAGAAGAAAACTAGAAACAGAAAGAAATGAAGGAAAGAAAAAAGAAAAAGAGACAGGAAGAAATAAGGGAAGAAAAGAAGGAAAGAGACAGACAGACAGACAGAAAGACAGAGAGAGAGAGAGAGAGAGAGAGAGAGAGAGAGAGAGAGCACACTTTGGTCTATATTCAGCTATCTGTTCTTTCTTTACAGGCAGCATTTTTCATTATTCATCCTGAGTCCTTTGGCATTGTCTTAGATCATTGTATTGCTAAGTATTCACAGTTGCTCATAGTACAACATTGCTGTTATTGTATACAATGTTCTTCTGGTTCTGATTACTTCACTCTACATTTGTCCATGTAAGTCTTTCTAGGTTTTTCTGAAATCATCCTGCTTAGTTTGATTTTATTTTTAAGTTGCATGAGGAATTTATGGTGACTTTTCTGTGGGTGACATGTGAAAATATTAGGTCTCAAAGGTCAGTCTGTGAATGTACATGATTTTCACGTGAGCTGTTGGAAACTTAGCTAGCTATTTAGTGCTTAACATGTGACTGTGCAAAAGTAAATGAAATTATGAACCTTGGCCTTGGCCTTAGCTTCATCATTTGTAAAATGAAGGGATTGTATTAGATTATCTTTAACATCGTTTCTTATATTCTGTGACCAATTATCTGGGTAGAAGAAATGGAAAAGCCTGAGTAATAAAAAGATATAGAAGAGTTAGGAATAGGTGATGGCACAGGGTTTAAGAAAACGGAGTTTGAGAAATTTTGCTGTGATCTAAGCTTGTTAAGATTTCCTCTAATCCCTTTCAGTTTCTTAAACTGGCTTTACTATAGCTCCTAATCATAAATCCCTCCCCCCCCCCAAAAAAAACCCCTACAGTTAAAAAAAAAAGTTGTGTCCTTATTTCAAGAGAGCAGGGTAGGGGAGAAGTGAAAATAGTGGATTCCTTCTTTAGGGAGTAAAGCAGAGGGACTCAGGAAGAAAAGCTGATGTTGGCAGTGAACCAGGAGCTTGTAGACCAAGGCTTAAGATACATGGAAGAGGATTCATAGGATTTAGAGCTAGAAATAACCTAAGATATCATCTAGTCCAACATAGAAGAAAATCAGGCAGAAGGAAGAATTGTTTTGGTTTCAAGGAACGTCATAAGTCACAGGCATTATGTTGGACTTTATTTTGTTTATCATATTTGTTTACTATAATAAACTAGTTGCCAGAAAAAACATGTTGTTCTGTGAAAATTACAGACCTTAATTTGAGGCTTTTTCAGCATTGAAACATATGAAATCCTATTTAAATACAGTTCACTATTGATTATTTTTAAAAATATTTCCACTATTAAGTTGATCCTGATGCTTTAATGGAATCAATCAAATGTCACTTTGGTAACCATAAACTTGGAAGTTATATTGAATTTTAAAGTATCAGCCTTATAATTACTGAAAAATTTGTCCGTATTTTTCAAACTACTTATCTTCCTCCATGAGACAAAGTATAAAACAAATCTGTCCGTCTGTCTCTCTGTCTGTCTGTCTCTCTATCTATCCATCCATCTATCTATCTATCATTTCCCCCCACAAGACATGGCACTAACTAGTTGGAAGGTAGTCTATATTTTCACCCACAAGACACATGATTGGGCAGAAACAGGGTATATTGTTTTGCAAAGAATAATTGTCACTTTTGAAACCTGCTCATTTGCAAATAGACACTGATATTTTAAAATTCAGGTGCTTTTACTTAGTTCAGATCTTCCAACCCAGAGAGTTAATTTTTGAAGGCAAGTTCCTCCTGTATCAGAAACTACAGATCAGCCATAAATTCAGATAAAATTCACCTGAGAAGGTACATACTCTCAGGTCAACAGCTATCTCATCAACGTTAACATTGGAAACTTGGGACTAGTTAGCTAACTTACTGTCACTATGTACCCTCCCTCTCTTCGGCTAATATGCTTCTCCACCCTACCTTCTACCTTTATAATTCCTGTTATATTGATTTACAACCTTTTTCTTACTCTGCTTACTACTCTCACTTCTAACTATCTCTGCCCTGACTCCTTCCAAGACAATTCACCTCTTTTTGCCTCCTACCAACTTCTTCCATCATACTCTTTTGAATCCCTATACTATTGTTAAAACAAAACAAAACAAAACAAAACAAAAAACTCCCTTGCATCATTTCTTGTTCTTTCATCTTTAGTCAACAATTCAATTAAATCTAATTCAACATACATTAGGTGCCATTATGTAGAAGGCAGCTCTCCTCACTTTGCAATGATTCATGCTGTTCTTTCCCTTCTGGGACCTTCCTTTGTTTAAAGACTGGCTCTTGAGTGATAGGCTTTCTTCCCTTGTCCTATTAATGCTGACGACTCTTCTAACAAACTGGCCTCACATTTTGTCAGCTTTCTCAGCTCCGTGACTTACATCTCCAACCACAGTTAAGATTTCACCATTGCTTCGAACTGGACAGACTCCTAAGTTTTTAAACTCTGAAATTCCTTTTTCTAAACACAGTATTCTGTTCTTCTACCTCATTTGCTTCCTCATTCCATGTTCTTCATCCTCATTATGATCTCTGGTTCCTGTACTCCCAGTCTCTCCACCTCCATTTTGGTTTCCCTTGCTTCTTTACCGCATTTGGACCACTGTGGTCAACCATTTGAGTTATACTTTGCCGCCACCCTAAAATCCATGACTTTCTTGATCGATTTGCTGTTCCTGCCCAACTAGTCCTGACTCCAGGTCACTTACACAGTTTGCTTTAATTATTCTTACGATACCAGATATTGCCAGAGAAAGCCATGAGATCATGTTATTGAGCATCTCAGATGTCAATTTGTATCATCTAACCCAGAGGCTCTCAACCTGTGGGTTGCTACCCCACTGAGGGCTGAATGACCCTTTCACAGAGGTCGCCTAAGTCCATTGGAAAATACATATTTCCGATGGTCTTAGGAACTGAGACATTACTGCTCTGTCTCCAAGTGGGCCTGCACACATGCAGATACACCCACATACAAATATTAAAGGGTCGTAGCATTAAAAAGGTTGAGAACAACTGATCTAACTGTACCTAGTCCTCACTGCTTCCTAGTAATTCAGTCTCTTATCAACTCCTTGTACATTTCCACTGGAAGCAGTTCTCCATTCCCCTTCAGCTTGAACTCTTTCAGATTCCCTCCTCGACAACTAAAAATGACTATTTTTCAAAATGAAATCTTTATCTCCTGTTTTCTCTTTTGGTAATCTCATTTTACAGCTTCACCTATCACCTTATGAAAATGACTGTGTATTCTTAAGGCCTGCATCTCCAAATGCCTGGTATATTCCCCCAGCGGGTCTAACTCAACATATTTGGAACTATACTTATTATCTCCCCCTCCCTTTACTCCCACTATATAATTTTTCCTCCTTCCGGCTTCCCTTTTTCTGTATTTTTTTTCTTTTAACCATTCACACATTCCATTTGGCTTTATCTTTGACAGTTATTTTTCCCCTCACTTCGCACAACTAATTAGTTGCCAATTCCTATTGATTCTACCTTTATAGTAACTTTTATATCTGCCCTTTTCTTTTTGTATAGCCATGGCTACAACCCTACAACAGACCCTGATTACCACTTGCCTAGATAATTACAATAGGGCTCCTAGGTGGCACAGTGGACAGAGAGCCATGCTTGGAGTCAGGGAGACCTTGAGTTCAAATTTGACCTCAGACACCTACTAGCTGTGTGACCCTGGGCAAGAAACTTAACCCTATTTGCCTCAGTTTCCTCATCTGTAAATGAGTTGAAGAAGGAAATGGCAAACCATTCCTGCATCTTTGCCAAGAAAACCTCAAATGGAGTCACCAAAGAGTCAGACATGACCGAAAAAATGACTAAACAAAAACAAAAACAACAATAGGTGATTGCAGTAAATTTTAACACATCTCCCTGCCTCCCAAATTCTGTTCCCTTAAATCCATACTTAAAAATGACTTCCAGTTAATTATTCCTTATGCACCCATTTGCTCATTTCTGGGTTTGTTTTGTGTTTATTGCCCTTCATAGATTCTATAGTCCAGCCAAACTGACCTTCTTACTGTACTGATACCAGACATTCCATCTCTATTTCTATGTGCTCCAGACCCAGCATTCTCACCTCTGCCTCTTGGGAGCCTTAGATTCTTTCAAGCACAGCTCAAATGCCAGCTCACCTCCACATGAGGTCTTTTCTGTGTGTTCCAGGTGCTGGTAGTTCATACCAAATCACCTCGTATTTATTTTGTATATTATCTAGTCACATACAGTTTTTATGGTCCAGGAGAGAATTTATGTTCCCTGAAGTCAGAGACTGTTTCATTTTTGGGTTTGTATAGCTTTATATTAATACAGTAACGGACACATAGTAATTGCATAATATCAATCAATAAACATTTATTAAGCACCTACTATGTGCCAGACTTTGTGAGAGGCAAGTGACCATTCCTGCCCTCAAGAAGTTCACAATCAAAATCCAATGCAGGAGATAACAGATATATGCTTATTAAATGATTGATTCTTGTTGGATTGTGGTATGAAGTTGTGTCGATAGTCATTAAATTGATCCATTAGTATATGTAAAGACAAGTAGTTAAGATGCACAATGGGATGGTTCTATAGTAGAACAGAAGAGGTTATTGAGGGGGATGGGGTTTCTTTTGTGAAATTATGAAGTGACTTTCAATGAATCTTAGCTATTTCCTAAATACAACCTAACCTGTTAACCATATTCTTCTAGTGATGTCCCTAGGTTGCAAATCATAGAATATCATGATGTTAGAAATTAGAAATCTTGATCTCCTTTCATCATACTTGTTGATACCATTTTATTTGCTAACCATGATTTTAGAGGCAGGAATAATCATTCAAAATCGACTAAATTACAAATGTGTTAATGCTACTCCCTGTCAAAACTGCCTGGCTTTCTGACTTCCTCACCTTCATGACCAATATTTTCTTTAAAACCTAGCTAAAGACTTACAATTCAAGAAGCTTTTCTTTTATATAGGGTGTTCCAAAAATCTTAGTGCAGTTAGTAGTTTTAAACTGCACAAAGATTTTTGGGACATCCTGTATAGAAGAAAGCCTGTTTGAATCTAAGTCTTTAGCTAAAACTTAAGTCATCAGTTTAAAACATCAGTAGCTTAAGATTTTTGGGACCCTGTATTGGCATTCACTTGCTTTAAGTTTCAGTTGTGCATAGTGTATACTTTGTTGTTTGGAATTTTTTTCTATTCTCTCATCAGTGTGTTAAATAGAATCAAATACTTGCCAAGCACCCATACATATGCCTAGAACAGTGGAGAGCAGTTAAGAATTAAAAACTCTTCAAATACATTAAAATCTAGTCAGAAGATGTGACTTTCACACAGGAAACAATTCAGAGGAAAAGCATATAATATGCTAACTTGCGGTATAGATGGTAAAGGCAATTGGAGATTTGTCTTCAGATGTTCCTTTTCAACATTTTGGTTTAGGTTCAGCATTGGTTCAAGTTTGTTGTACTGGACAGAGACCAAAAAAAATGACATAGTTCCTGACCTCGACAAGTTTATGGTTTACTGGGAGTACATGACCTAGCAAGAAATGCACTATTTTTAAAAACAATATTATCATCATTGATGATGGAATTCATATTTCCTTATTCTTTCATATCCTCCATGGCATGGGATAGATTGGTTAATAAATATTTATTAAGTACTTACTGCGTGCCATGCACTATGCCAAGTACTCAGTGGTAAATGTTTTTGTTCAGTCACCTCTGACTCTTCATGTCCCTATTTAGGGTTTTCTTTAACAAAAATACTGAAGTGCTTTGTATTTCCTTCTCAAACTCATTTTGCAGATGAGGAAACTGAGGCAAATGAGGTTAAGTGAATTGCCTAAGGTCACACAGCTAGTAAGTTTCTGAGGCCAGATTTGAACTCAAGAAGATGAGTCTTCCTGACTCCAGGTCCAGAACTCTATCTGCCCTACTGCCTAGCTGGCTAAGTGGTAGACATAGTTATTAGAAATAATAGAAATTTAGAGATTTTCAAAGGTCATTTGAAGATAGCTGAATGGGAAATATTTGACTTGGAGAAGAGACGACTTGAACTGTTGCATAGTATTTAAAGAACTATATACGGAAGAGGGATTATAGTTGCTCTCCTTGACTCCAGAGAGCAGAACTAGGAGCAGTGGGTGGAAGAGGCAGATTTTAGTTTTATTGTAAGGCAGGGGGTTCTTAACTTGGGTCCTGTGAATTTAGGTTGTTTAAAAAATAAAATGTGTATGAATTTGTATGTGTGTATGTATATAGGTATGTGTGTATATATACACAACACACACACACACATATATATAATTATATTTCAATATAACTGGTTTCCTTTATAATCCTGCATATTTTATTTTATGCATTTAAAAACATTTTTCTGACAAGGGCCCCTTAGGCTGCACCAGATTGCTAAAGGGGCACATGACCCAAAGTTAGTTAAGGACCTCTGCTGTAAGGAAAAGCTGTCCCAAAGTAGAAAGAATTGCCTTAGGAGACAATGATTATTCCTTCAATGGAATTCTTCATGCAGAGACTAGGTGAGCACTTCACATTTATGGGCAGATAAGATTCTGTTTCAGGTACAGACTAAATTAGATAACCTATGAAATCCCTTCCAACTCTGATATCCTGGGATTTGGTAGACTTTCAGTTTTGTCAGATGTTTAATGTGACCTTAGTGTTTTCACACCACAAGCTCCCAAAAGACACACTGGCCTCGGCTGGGGTTTCTGCTTTTTTAAAATTTTATTTATTTTATGAAAAGGTACAAAAGCTTTAGTAAAAGTCTCACAATTAAAGGTGCTGCTGCCGTTTGTCTGTTGAATCCATTGGGAGCCTTTAGTCTTGTACTGTTGGTGGTGATGCCTAGATTCAAACAACGTGCTGCATGTAATACTAAGTCCTCGATAAATATTGAGTAAAGGGGAAGGATGGGAAACAATTAATCAGCTTCCAGTAGGTTTCAGAAAAGGGGAGATGATTTTTAAGTAGAAGCTTTGGGTAGAATATGAGTCAAAATGGCAAAGTCACAGACAGTACCAGGCTCTAACGAAGGGGGTCTTTTTCCACAGTAAAAGGATAAATGAATGTCTTTGTCAAGGATGTTGTAGGGAGATTTTTTTCAGGGACAAGTTGGATTAGGGGTAAACCTCTGAATTCTTTTGTGTAATCTGTCATTCTGTAACAGTGCGTGGCATATAAGTACTTAATAAATGCATTTCTGAGTGATTGGTGTGCTCTGTAGAAAGTCACGTTGTGTATGATTGATTGGTGTTTTCATTCACATACATATGTGGTGATCCATATTAGAAATAACATTCTTTGTTATATGAGATGGCCATCTTGGAGGAAGGAAAGGGATACAGGGGGAAATTTAGATGATGCAGAAACTAAAGATAATAAAATTTTACAAGATTAAAAACCACAGGTTTGTAAAAACATAAGATCAATGCAGATTGGAAAAAAAAGAAACAGTTGTTGCTTGAAAAGGGGC
>CM053593.1:303154347-303171199 GCA_028646575.1 Pseudocheirus occidentalis
AGAGAGAGAGAGAGAGAGAGAGAGAGAGAGAGAGAAAGAGAGAGAGAGAAAGAGAGAGAAAGAGAGAGAGAGAGACAGAGAGAAAGAGAGAGAGAGAGAGAAAGAGAGAGAGAGAGAGAGCTCAAGTCAACAACCTATTATTTTAATGATCTTATGCATACTCAGTCCTGAGTTATGCTTCAAAGGATCTTGAGTCATATGTAGCCCTTGTCTGTTGCCTTTTTGTCTTTGTTAACAATTTTTAGAGTTCTTTTAATTGGATATTCACAAGTAACATTATAGACTTAATTGTAGCAAGGAGAGTTGTGGTCATTTTGAAGGCAACACAGGAAGGCTCTGGATGTGGTTTTCAAGAAAATGAAAGTTTATTTTCAACGGTTGTTTTATTTTGAAACCACAAAAAGATCCACATTTGACCTATAGTATTTACGTGTTTATTTTTGATATTCATATGCCCTCAATCTCCATTTTGGAAGAAAATGAATAAAAATAATTACTCTTCATAATCTTCACCCTACTCATGTTTTTAGACAGGGACCATGGCAGAGGCTTTTTTTGGATGGACACACAACTTCCTGAGACAGACAAATTATTAAATTAAATAGTCCACTTTCATGTTCTTCCTACTGTCTTTGGGCTGAAAATATTTTGACTTTTGGTCCTCAATTCTTCAAACTTATGGGGATATTGAATAGTAAAATGTGGTATTAGAAGCTGTATCATGGACCAAAAGTGTTTGAATCCTAAAACTAAAATTTGAAAGTTAAGAAATTTGTAATATTTTCATATCACTTGCATATGCTTTCCACCTTGCATTACTTCCTTGTCATGTCTCTCTGCTCATCCATTTTCAATCCCCAAGCCTAGATCACCTATACTATTTGTCTCTTCTGATACTATTCAGGGATACTGAGTCTGCTAGAAGAAGAAATCGTGCAACCATAACTGCCCAGGCTCATATAGTTTTGTCCTACTCTTCTTGACCTCATTTGGGGTTTTCTTGGCAAAGATACTATACTATGGTGGTTTGCCATTTCCTTCTCCAGCTCATTTTACAGATGAGGAAACTGAAGCAAAAAGGGTTAAGTGACTTGCCCAGGGTCACACAATAAATACCTGAGGTCAGATTTGAACTCCTAAAGATGAGTTTTTCTGACTTCAGGGCTGGGCTCTGGTATCCACTGTACCACCTAGTTGCCCCCATGGGACTCTACCACAAATGTAGCTATCTATTTTTTATCTTTGCCCTCATAGTTCTACACTAAGCTTTTTACTTTTCCTTGATTGGTTATTTCTTTCATCATGGCTTCTGTTCTCTTCTCACAACACCCACACCACTCCTTGCCACCAAGTACTCAGCAGAGTATTTGTTTCATATTTTACCAGGAAAATTATGGCCATTTGACTTGAGCTTTGTCTCCTTCTTATTCTATAATTTGAATTCTGTTGACATTATTCCTCCTTCTCTCCTGCGTTGATACACTCTCAGAAGAAGAGGCCCTTGCCCTTGGCCAAGCCAACTCCTCTGTGCCTTTAATCTCTTCTACTCTCATCTCCTTCTGGAGCTTCTCCTTTTGATCATTCTTCCTAAAGTGGTAATATTTAATCTCTCTGGTTCCTTCCCTGCTCCCTACAAACATACCCATATCTCTCCTATTTTTGAATATTTTTTGTAATTACATGTAAAATTTTTTAAAATATTCTTTAAAAAATTTTAAATCCCAAATTCTCCTCCTCCCTTCCACCCTTCTTCACTCCCTGAGACAGCAAGCAATTATATATAGGTTATATATGTGTGATCATACAAATAATATCTCTGTATTAGTCATGTTGTGAAAGAAAATGAAGACCAAAAAAATCCACTAAAAAATAAAGTGAAAAATAGCAAGCTTTGATCTGCATTTAGACTCCATCAGTTCTTTCTCTTTCTCTACTGGCTTCTTCCTTACTACCAAAAGCATGTCAATATCTCCCCTATCTTTAATAGAAACCTTTACCTAACTTAAGCTATAATCTTATCATCTATGCCTTTCTTCTATATTATTGTCAAATTCCTCCACTTTTTTATCCCCTATCACTTGTAAACCCCTTGCAATCTTGATTCCAATTTCACCGCTTGATTGGTCCCTTCAGAATGATCAATGATCACTAACTTGCTAAATCCAATAACCTTTTTTTAAGACCTTATCCTTCTTATACTCCCTGAAGCATTCGGCTACATCTTTTTCCTGGATGTTTTCTATTCCTTGACTTTTCTTAACAGTGCTGTTTTGATTGAGGACTGGCACCATGTTCTTGCCTTTCTTTGTGTCCCCCAAGCCTGGCATATAGCAGGTATTAAAAACAGTGCCTGAAACATAATAGGTACTTAATAAAAGCTTGCTGACTTGATTTGAGCATCCTTTGAGATCTTTGCATGCTATGTTTGAGATTGATGAGAACCATGGAATATGAATATGTCTCTTCTTCCCTTCCTGTTTCATACCCCCATCTCAATCTCTTCAAGGCTAACTAATAAGAGGAATAAGAGATTTCTTCTTCTCTGAATTTTGTAGGTTCAAGAACATTCTTTCTCTAAAGAATGAAAAGAAAGGCATCATATTATCAAGATTTGGAGTTGGAAGGACCTTTAAAACACCATCAAGTTCAATCCCCTCATTTTACAGAGGAGGAAGCTAAGGCTCGGAGAGGATGACTTGGTCAGGGTCACAAAGCTAGTAAGTGTCTGAAGTAGAACCTACAAAATTCAGAGATGCAAACCTGTTTTTGTATACACCATAAGAAAGGTCACAGAAGCCACAAACCAGACATTATGTAATGAACTGCAGCAACAATAGTTTAACAGACCATACCACAGTATGCTACATTCCCTCCAAACTGGACTTCTTGATTCCCATGAAGGATATTTTATCTCTTTCCCCCAAGCCTTTGCATGGGTTGTTCCTCATGCCTATAATATTCTTCCTCCTTATGTCTGCTGGGAGAAATTACTATTTTTCTAACATGTTAATAACCAATTATTAAATTAGGATAAAGTTTTTTTCTCTTTATTTCCGTATTCAGGGACTAGTTCCTATGGCTTAGTCAGTTGGTCTCTGAAGGACAAGATAAACAAGATTGCCCAATCCTCCAGGGAACATGCCCCTCATCTTGGATGGGACCCCAACCAAGTAGGAGACCTTCTGCTTAGAGTATAAAAAGAATTTAATCCAAATGAATTCCATCCCCAAAGCATTAAGTCTATGCCCTTGATCCCTTCCGCTGGAGTTGAGGGTAACCCGGGTCATGAAGGAGAAAACCAACCAGAGTGATCTGGGTATAGGTAGATTCCTTTGTCTGGATAGCTGGAGGCAAGGGAGCCTCATGATCAAGCCACATTCTCAGCAGGAGGAGCTGAATACCAATAACTCATGTCAGGGGTATCCCCTTTTCTAAAAGTAGATTAAGGCATTCAGTATCTCCATTGGAGTCTCTGGTTACAAAGAGAGACCACTGACAGTCAATTTATTTATTATCAGCTAGCCTAATTAATAAATTGATTATTAATTATGCAAGAACTCTGTCTCTCAGTTTTTCACTTGTCTCCCTGCCTCTTGGATTCCTAGTGCCCTTCATGGTTCAACTCAGCTGCTATTTCCTAGTTGATCCCTTTCCTTATCAGTCTCCCTCTATTGTTAGCACATCCACTCCCAAAATTGCTTTGTTTGTACTTTGTTTATGTCTTTGTTAGTGACTTGTGTGAGTGCGTGTTGTTCTCTCTTCCTCAGTAGAATGGAAATTCCATGAGGACAGGGACTGTCCTGTTTTTTATATTTCCATATCTCTCACCACAGTGCCCAGCTTAGTCGACTCGCAATAATAATAATTCGTAATAAGCATTTGAAGAGTTTTTGTTACTCTTTATTGTTTCTTCAAAATTCTTTTCTCATTCCTGTACCTTTTCTCTTGTATTCTGCTTTGTTCCTTAGCTCTTCACTACACTAAATTATTGTCCTTTCTGGGTATGATATCTGATTTTCATTCTATTTCCTATATACCTTTTCTGTTTCTCTGAACCTCATGCCAACTAACTGGTTAGTGTGATCAATGTAGAGAGTGTGAGCAGATAATTCATTCATGCCTCACATGAGGGCTAAAAAGGCCCAATTTTCTAGTTTTATTGTCTATATTACTAGTATTTAGACAATATAGCTAACCTGCTGAATGTGAAAATCTACTTTGCAGTATAGCCCACAGAAATTTTATATCATGCATACTTCAGATATAATTGGTTTCATAACTTCATAGTAAAGCTTTTGATTATGTTTGGAGGAAACAAAACATAGGAATCTGTCTCTTTGTTTATTATAATAACAGAGGCTTTACAAAAGAAAGACAAATTTAAAATTTGCACATGTTAAAAAAAAGAAAAGACAAATTTTGTACCTTAGATTAAAAAAAGTAGAGACATTTGAAATAATTTTCAAAATGGAAACCTTCAAATAGTCCCCCAATAAAAAAAAAATTTTGGAGGAGGGGGAAGGCAGGACAATTGGAGTTAAGTAACTTGCTCAAGGTCACACAGCTAGTAAGTGTTTAGTGTCTGAGGCTGGGTTTGAACTCAGGTCCTCCTGACTCCAGGGCCCAGGCTCTATTCACTGAGCCACCTAGACACCCCTCAATTTTAATTTTTTAAAGCTATTTGTTAAATATTTACCATCTGAACAAAAACATTGCTTAATTCAGTCCTAGAGATTCTCAAAGCCATGAGCCTTCCACATTAGAAGTCTTTCATGTTAAACATCCTCCACAAAACCTTTCAGGCAGTAAAGACAGATGTATAAACAGATGACCTTTCACTTTAAATATCAATTGCTTTGCCAAAAGATATAGCTAGGCTTGCTTCAATGAAAGCTTTTAATACAGTTAGATGGACATGACTGACTCCAGTAACATCCTGCTCTATACTCCAAAGCAAGTGCAGCTTCATTGACCATTTTTCCAGCACCTGTCCCTAGAATATGTGCACCTGGTATTCTGTCTGTTGACTTCTGGCCAAGGATCTTTGCCATGACACTTATGTCAACATTAGTCTTAGCTTTGCTATTGGTGGCAAAAGGAAACTTTCCAACTTTGTACTCACCTTTCACTTGTTCTGTCTAGATCATGGATGGCACATGATTTTAGTCAATGTGTACAGCCCATTGGATGGCTGCGCCCATCCCTTCAACATAGGTAAGGCCTTCATCTTCCGCTGTTCTAGACAATGCAATTGTTATCTTCAGCAGTCATGAGCGTAGGGAAGCAAGACATTTCTGAACCTGTGGCAGTGAGAATTTTCCTTGTATTGATAACCTGAGAGCTACTGTCAGATTTTGCTACTGTGACCTGATTTTTGCCCATTATATTTCCATATCCAAGTCCATAACTGACCTTATTTTGCTTAAATAAGTGAATGTTTGCACCAGTTAAAGCCTTTACTACACCACTCTTGCTCCATCGTCCTCTCTAAATCCAAGCAGATTTCCAAAATTTAATTTCCTCTAGGTGGAAAATATGAGTCAAATAGTACAAGTGTGTTAATTCAATAAAATCTTTAGAAATAATACAGCTGACATTCAAATAAGTTCTACTAAGGGTTTCACTTTTTCAACACCAACTGTCTTAAAGTACAGCTGAGCAGTGTTAAGAACAGCAACATGTCCTCCAGGGCCAGGACTTATGACTGAGACATCAGCATTAATTGATTAATCTGTATAAATTTAGGGCACTAAGGGTACTTAGGGTAACTGCAAAAATTCCCCATAGGCCATGAGGCATTCAACTGAAATGACCTCTCTTGGCCAGGACAAAGGTTTCTGCATTTTTTTCTCTTTTGACCCCTCAGACTTGGGCTTTCACTTGTTCTGAATACCAGGTTTTATCTTATGATCACAGAATCATAGAATTACAGATCTGGAAGAGACCTTACAGGTCTTCTTGATCAACCTATACCAGAACAAGAATCCTCTCTATAGCATATCTAATAAGTGGTCATAGAGCCTTAACTAAGACTTTTAGTGAAGAAGAACCCATTGCCTTCCAAAGAAGACAGTTTAGTTGTTAAGATGGTTTTTCCACCTTATATTAAAACCTACTCTGATCATGTTTAATCAATGGCTTTGTGCTAGAAAGTTTTGGCTAAGTGTGAATGGCAAAAGTTATTTCCTTACCCAGGATGATCAGGTTTAGGGCTGGAAAGAAATCTGAGAGATGATTGTGATACTTCTCATAGTTATGTCTCTGTTATACTTTACTGTCATTCTACTCCACTACCAAAGTTGCTTTTGGAGGCTTCTTTGAAAACTCTGTTACTGTGGCTTCCTCTTCCCAGGGTCAATATGGAGGGAGGGGAGTAGAGGTAATCAGCCAGATAATCAACAAGCATCTTTTTAAGTACTCACTGTTCCAGGCACCATGCTAAGCCAGTGGGGATAAAAAAAGGGGAGGGGAGATAATTTTTCCTGCATTTTTCAGCTGTTTTATCAATGAGGATTCACCACAACTAGCTGATAGAAGAAAAACATTTACTCAGAGGGCTGTTAAAACCTTTTTAAACTGGATTTGTTCTCCATTCCTAGTTGGGTTAGGGCAAATCAAATTTCTTTCAATGTCCTCATTTCAAGGCCCTGGTAGCTAGTTCCTGGCTATGGAAATTGCTTCAAAGTGTCAATAAGTTTCATGTGGCAACTAGCAACACTGGACGGGGAAGAGTAGAGTACACTTTGCCTTGCATTTCTGTCCTATTGATGATGATAACCAGCATTTATATAGTACATTAAAGTTTTCAAAGTTCTTTCCTTGTAATATCCCTGTGAGATAGGTATGAATAAAGTAAATAAATGAAAAAGCATCTGTTAAATGCTTACTATATGCCAGACTCTATTAAGAATTATAGGCAGTGGGGCAGCTAGGTGGCGCAGTGAATAGAGCACCGGCCCTGGAGTCAGGAGGACCTGAGTTCAAATTCAGCCTTAGACACTTAACACGAAAACTAGCCGTGTGACCTTGGGCAAGTCACTTAACCTCAACTGCCCTCCAAAAAGCAAAAAAACAAACAAAAAAAGAATTATAGGCAGTGCAAGAATTATTATCTCCATTTAACAGGCAAGAAAACTGAGGTTCACAGAGTCTGAGTGACCTGCTCAAGGTTACACAGTAGGTAAATGGCAGTGTTCTTTTCCCTATATTGTGCTGCCCAAAACCCCCCACAAAATCCTAAGCAGTAGATATGCAGAAGGATGAATGAATAGACAGGATAGATAGATTATAGCTAGATAGATGGAATGACAGGTAGATAGATGATAGATACAATCAATCCTCAACATTTGCACATTTAACTTTTGTGACTTCAGCCATTTGTGTGATTTTGATTAATGACCTCTTTCACTTTACCATTGGTAACCTCACCAATTCATGGCTATGCACAATAGAGGGAAAATGAGAGGCATGCTCTGCCTCTCTGTAGATCTGCTGGGATGCTACTTGATGCTTCACTGGTCTTGTTCACTCTGCAACTGTAAAGAGCTCAGTGGGCATTCATTGCATATTTTCATTGTTCGCCTTTAAAACTCAAGTTTTGTGTTGCAATTATGCCCACTCTGATCTGATTCAGCTGCTGCATCCTTCATGACCTCCAACAACATCCACCATCCATGAAGGACAGAGAGTAGGAGGTGATGTTGAGACCTCTCCGGTCTCAGAATCTTTGGACTACAGCAACTAAAGTTCCAGCAACTTTTCTTTTAGAAGGTGACCCATGTTGAGAGGTTTACAGCAGTACGGTTATCCCTCCACAATGTGACTTTCCCTATCATGGTTTTGATATACCATGGGTCAAGCATAAAAAATTACATGGAAATTTTTTGAGAGTTTCATGGAAGCTGCAGATAACATGTGAAGGCCAGCAGACCATATAGAAAAAGTTTAGAAACTCAGAAATGCATAAAGTATATGTATAGTATTGCATAATATCAACATAGTTTATCTTTTAATACTGTAATAATTCAGACTTCTTCTTTGGTACAAAGAGAGGGCCAAAAAATTTTATAGATTTTCTAGGTCCCTGGAGTGTTATATCCCTGACCTCCATAATGTGGGAAGGATAACCATATAGTACACAGGATAGCATCCTGATACCACTAGCTGACACAGTGGAAGATGAGACAGGTTAAAATATGTTTTAGTTTTAAGAATTTTATTTGATGTACAGTATTTATGGTACTATAGATTTCATGTATTATGAAAAGTGAATATTGTCTGAAATCAGTATTTTTTAAAATTGAGATGTTTAGCTCAAAAATGTCACAGAATTCTAGGGAGTTACTAGTGAGAAAAATGTTTTGCATATCACCACTTTTATGTTCTGCATTTTATGGGTTATTTCATGGTTACTGTGTTAAGAAAAGTGCATAATATCAGAAATGTTTTGCTCTAAAGAACTGTATGTAGAAAAGTGTATTTTCAGCAATCTCTAGTGAAAGACAACAGTTTTTGGTGGTTAACAGGAACCTAACCCTTTATGTCCCATAGTTTCAATGTGTCAACATTTGTGATTTTTATTTTTACACCATTTTCTAAGAGTGTTACCCTTGCAAAAGTTGAGGATTGTCTGTAGATGGACATAGATAGGATAAATAGGTAGAGTTTTGAAATTAGACATATAACTGACACTCAGGCGCTTTTCCCACCACCTACGAGCTTACTTGGACTTGCTTTTAGAAATTAGTCTTGATATGCCTTAGTTTGAACTATTGCGGTAGTTTTCTTTCAAAAAAAAGTGTAAACTCCATGACTTCAAGAAATGAAAAGTTTCTAGAGGTTGCCTTGCATTGTGCAAATCTGATCAGAAAAGTCTCTCAAACCATTCCAGGCTGTCCCCAAAAGTAAGATACAGAATCCCAGAAGATAATACACATTTTAGTTTTAGTTCTGAACACCTTGTCAGCACACTTGCCTGTTGCCTCTTCTCCTTCACACCCCTCCCTCCCTTTACTGGTAGGTGCAAAACTTCAGCTCTTTTGCAAAACAGAAATGATCAGTTTCATGACAGTACTGCAAAATCTAGACAGATTTTTCCTTGGGCTATGCAGAATTGCTGGATGGATCTGACAGGTAGGATATTCCGGAACTCAGCTGTTTCACTGCTGCAAAAGTTCCATTTGGAACACAACTCTGAATTTTGGGATATTTTTAGTAAAATCCTTCTCAACAACACTACAAATGTTGCTATTAATGTGATTCTGACTGCATTCAACTCTATGCACATTTTCCTTCTTTCATCTTAGGGGCTTGATTTTTCATGAGTTGATTTTTTTAAACTTAAAAAAAAATTTTTTTGCTATAGATACTCAAGTATAACTGGGCTAACTGTACAGTTTGCATAAAAGCTCCTTGCCTATTGCTCAGCTGTATTGTGAAAAGCTCTGTTTCATACTGATTGTTCTTCCTTTCTCTCTTAAAGATATTTCTATCTGGTGATAAATGTATCTATACTACACCATATTTTCCCTCGTTCTTTTTGGTCTTTTTTTTTTAATTAAATTAAGTATTTTTTTGTTACATTTTAAGTTCCGAAATGGGCTCCCTCTATCCCTCCCTCACTATTCCCCAACCTACACTAGAGAAAACCACCATTTCTCTCTCTCTCTGTCTCTCTGTTTCTATCTCTGTCACTCTGTCTCTGTCACTCTCTCTCTGTCTCTTTGTCTCTCTGTCTCTCTCTCTCTCTTTGTCTCTCTCTCTCTCTCTCTCTCTCCCTCACACACACACACACACACACACACACACACACACACACGCACACACACTTAAAACCATACTATGAATGCTTCTTTTTATCATTTCTTTCTCTGGAGGTGAATAGCTTTAAAGGTCTTTTGTAACTGATTTGAGTATTTATAATACTCAGAATAACTCTGTTGTTCACAACTGTTCTTCAAACAATATTGCTGTTACTGTATACGACATTCTCTTGGTTCTGCTCGTTTCACTCTTAATTATTTCATGCAAGTCTTTCCATGTTTTTCTAAAATCATCCAGCTCATCATTTCTTACCAGAACAGTAATATTCTATCATATGCCACAGCTTGTTTAGCCATTCCCCAATTGAAGGGTATTCTTGCAATTTCCATTGCTTTAATTTTAAATTTTTTCCTTATTTAATATAAATCCCTCCCTTCTATTGGTTATCTCCATTTTTTCCTATGTATAGTCTGTCCATAGTTGTTTTCAATAAAATACAATACAATAAAAATTTATTAAGTACCTATGGTGTGGCAAACACTATGCTAACTAAGCCCAGGAAATACACATGAGAAAATTTTTTTAAAAAGTTTACATGTTTACAGTTTACAGTCTCCTCTATTAGACTGTGAACGGCTTAAGATCAGAAACTATATTTTGCCTTTTTTTTTTTTTTGCTTTCCTAGTGCTTAGCATAGTAGGCACATAGTAGGTTCTTAATGAATATGTATTGATTTTTTCCATTACAGATACTCTAAAGTTTTAGCATTCATAGTCGAGAAATGTCTTATTTGCTGTGGCAGTACAAAGTATTATTACTTATAAACTATTTGTTCCTTTAATGTCTTGAATAACCAGTTTTTAATAACTAGTTGACAAAATCTCTGTGCAAATTCCTTTACTGCTATTTACAGGTAGCACACTAGAGGGAGAAGTGGTTATATTGTCCTGCAAGAGTATTCTTTGATGAACACAAGTTTCATTTGAACAACAGATATTTAAGAGACAATTTTGTGCAAGGTTCTATGCAAGATGCTAAGGCTACAAAGAGAAAAAAAAAATCCCTGCCCTTTAAGAACCTACAGTCTACTGGACTTTTTAAAAAAGGGATTTAATTGATCATTTGAAAAGATAGATAAGAACAGCGAGGATTTAGGTAGTACTTCAAATTTCACATAGTACTCTCTATTATCTCATGGTAGGTGCTATTATGATCCCCATTTTACAGATGAGGAACTGAGGCAAAAAGGGGTTAAGTTACTAGCCCAGTGTCACACAACTAATGTGTGACTAAGGTGTGATTAGGATTTAGGTCGTCTGAGTCTGTGCCCAGCACTCCAACCACAGTACCACCTAGTTGTTGGTTTGTGTTCTGTCATAACTATTTGTTTCCTTCATGTAAACAACATTTGTTAAGAACTTCATTTAGTTTTTTAGCTCTAAATATTTAAATTACTATATTTATATCACTACTTTAACACTAAACTAATAAATACAAATTCAGCTCTTATTTGGATGCAAGATGGATTCAAACAACAACTGATTTTTAAATACCTCCAAGTTTTGAAAATGGACATCTGTTCTGAATTGATAAAGGATGGGTTTAGTTCTGTCTTCCAGTTTGTCAGCAAATGTCTCAATTGTTTTCAGAAATAATTATAAATCAGTGTTGTTATCAGGTAGTAGTATAAGCAGATAGAGACCTAGGCCATGAATTGTGTTAGGGAAAGCTCAGGCTCTCAGCAGTATGGATTATCTTTTTGCTTGTTAGGGTGTGCTCTGATTCCTAGATAGATCTACCAATAGAACTAAGCCTAAGTAGTATATTTAGTGTGTCTGTGTTGGAAGGAAAGTCAGAAAGAAACACAGATGAGGATACAACTCTGAAAGCTACAAGTTGAACTTATTATATATTTTAAAAGAAAATCAGTCAATAGAGATCTGAAGTTTCATGTACAATCCTTTTGGGGGGGGGTTATGTTATGTATGTGGATTTGACATTTGTTAAATTCAATATAAAAACTATAAAAATGGGGCAGTTAGGTGGCGCAGTGAATAGAGCAGTCCTGGAGTCAGGAGGACCTCAGTTCAAATCCGGCCTCAGACACTTAACACTTACTAGCCATGTGACCTTGGGCACTTAACCCCAATTGCCCTGCCTTCCCCCTCCAAAAAAAGCAAAAAAAAAAACTGTAAAAACTCTCCTTCCCCTACCCCTGTTCCTTTAGGAGGTGAGAGGTCAGTGTACATGGATCATCGCAAACATTTTCAGACTCCTTCAATGTATTGAATGGTTTTGCTGATTTTTTTTCTCATTCTTCCTCTTTTTTTTCCTTAAAAAATACTGTGTGTTTGTTTTATGGATGAATCTCTGGGAGGGAGAGGGAAGGATACTGGCAGAAATTCAGTAATGTAAAAAACAAGATATCAATAAAAATTTATTTTAAAAATAAAGTGTCCTTATGTTATAAGGAACAAAACTGAGTTTTGATTTTGTTTTGAAGAGATACTTCAAATCCTGACCTTTTCTCTAGAACACTATCTGTAAGGAGTATTTGAGAATCAAAGAGAAGACTATTAGCTATACTAGGAAATCAAGTCATATCTTTTAGGATCTGCTGACTAGAGCTGTAATTGCTTCATGAATGAATGAATGAAGCTGTGTTGGGGTCTCAAATTATTTCCTGCATAGGGATTATCTGAACTTACTCTCTCAGAGGAAGGCCAGTTGTATCTCCCTTCCAGGGTTTTAGGGGTATCCTAGAGGTTCAACGAGGTATTGGCTTGAGCCCCTCTTTGGTATATTCTTTCCATTCTCAGACACCAGTGATTACTACCACAGTTCTATTTAGTCAGTTAACATCAATTAACTTTTACAAAGGGATATTTATTTCAAAGACATAGCAAGAACGGAAATACAAACTTTTAACACCTGGGAAAACACTTTCCTCCATAGCGCTTCAGGCCCTGGGGGCAGCAGGCTCAGACTTAAAGCAGTTTCTACATCTAGTTCACCTAGGCAAAAACACTTTCAAATGTGACATAGCCAGTAGATGGAAAAGACTGTGTATTTGTGACTACTGTACTGGACAGTCAGTTTGGGATATCAAAGTGATATTCCTAAAGCATTGATTTGACCATTTATCATCTATCTTTCTTTGTAACTTGGCTTTTTCTCATCTTTTCCCCTTATACTTGCCTTCCTCTCCTCCATGTTCTCCAGAGTCCAGCCACATTGGCCCATTTGCTATTCCTTACACACAATGCTCTATCTTCTGTCTACATGCTTTTGTGCTACTGGTTTCCCCTTATACCTGCTGTGTTTTCTTTCCTCACCTGCCCTCTTAAATCTCTGGTGTCTTTCAAGATTCAACTGAAATGTCACTTTCTACAGGAGACTTTTCTCTTAGCTGCTAGGACCTGCCTCTCTAAAGTTATTTTCCATCTATTCTATATGTGTCTTTTTTGTACATGTCAACTCCCTTTTACAAGGGAGTAAGCTCCTTGAGGCCAGGTACTATGTTTACTTTTTCTTTGTACTTTTCATGCTTATCACAACACCAGGCACTAATAGATATAATACCCTATCTGGGTCTACACACCTAAATCCCACTCATAATCATGATATGACACTCCAAAGTCTGGCTGTTACCTCAAGATTCTAGTGGGTTGCTGTGAACAACAACTCTGTGGGTTCCTGCTCCTATTATTAGAGCTCACAAAACCTGACCAGTACACTGCCCAAAAAAGCTAATAGCTTTTTTCTTTTTTTTTTAAATTATTTTTTGTTTATTTTTAGTTTACAACATTCATTTCCACAAGATTTTAAGTTACAAATTTTTTTGTTTATTTTTAGTTTACAGCATTCATTTCCACAAGATTTTGAGTTACAAATCTTCTCACCATCTTTCCCTTACCCACCACCCCAAAACAGCAGTCCCACTGAATACACCCTTCCTCAGGTAGTCCAATAATTTTTAAATTATTTCTCCTGGATCTGTTTTCCAGGTCAGTGGTTTTTCCAATGAGATATTTCACATTGACTTCTATTTTTTCATTTGTTTGGATCTGTTTTTTAGTATCTTGATTTCTCATAAATTCATTTGCTTCCATTTGCTCTAATCTAATTCTGAAGGAATTATTCTCTTCAGTGAGCTTCTGGAATTCCTTTTCCATCTGGCAAAATCATATTTTTAAGGCATTCTCCTCATTGACTTTTTGGGCCTCTTTTGCCATTTGAGTTAGTCTATTTTTTAAGGTGCTGTTTTCTTCAGTCAGGTTGTTGACTCTCCTTTCATGATTTTCTTGCCTCATTCTCATTTTTCTTCCCAGTTTTTTTTCCATTTCTCTTACTTGATTTTCAAAATCCTTCTTGAGCTCCTCCATGGCCTTACAGTTCATATTTTTCTTGGAAGCTTTTGATGCAGGAGTTCTGACTTCATTGTCTTCCTCCCATTCTATGCTTTGATCCTTTTTGTCCCCAAAAAAGGAATCTAAGGTTTGATTGCTGTGCTTGTTTTGCTTCCTCAACAGGCTCATGTTGCCAGTCAATTACTTTACTTTTGAGCTCTGCCACGATAGAACTCTGCCTCCAGAGGGGAGAGCTTTGTCCCAGATTGCTGGGGTTTTCACAGATGCCAGAGCTATTGATTGGGTACCCTCTCTGCAGCCTCCACTAGCTCTGGTTCACTGGCCACACACCCTAGGACCTCCATCCAAGACAACGATCCAGATCCAAGCAGGTTAAAGCAAGAGAAATTGCTCTCTGAATGGTTGCCTGGTCCCCCTACAATCTGCAGGCCAGGGGCTCTGGAAACAGACACATGGCAGCAGCAGCAGTAGCTGCTGTGATTATGCTGCTTCTTGCCCTGGGGGCAGGGGCCCAACTGTGCTCTGTCTCCTCTACTTCCAAGAAAGTTCCACACTGACCTTTTACTTTGTCTTTTGTATTTATGGGTTGAGAAATCTGGAAGCCAACACAGCTGCTGATGCTTCACTCTCCTGAAGTCTGATCTGGCTGCTGCTGGTTGGGCCTGCCGTAAGGCTAAAACCACAGGGCTCATGGGTCTGTGCACTGCTCCCAGCATGCTGCGATGGACCCTTCCTGTCAGCCTGCCAGCTGTCTTCAGTGGGAGATTTGTTTCTCTCTGTCACTTTGTGGGTTCTATAGCTCTAAAATGTGTTTAGAGTCATATTTTATAGATATTTGAGGTGCTTTTAGGGGAATTCATTGAATTTTCCTGCTTCTATGCCACCATCTTGGCTCTCCCCCCTGCTAGTAGTCTTAGCTTTTAACAAATGCATACTAAGATATAGTAAGAGTAGTTGCTACAAAATAGCTCCCTAAAAACATGGGGTGCACTCTTCTACAACTACATACAGCGTCCATGACATCACTCTTATCTACTTTGAGGAGGTTATACTCCTTAAAGCTTCTTCTTCCCTTAAGTAACGTTCTTTCTCTGTTTCTGCGTCCATCCATGAACGTGTGTCTCTGCTCCTGGCCGAATACATGACCTTCTACTGATCTAGTAGCATGTTTGACATGACTGATGGTAGGAGAGAGGCGTAGAGAAGAAAGAAAGTCCCCTCTTTTTCCTTTGACATTCTCTTGTTTGGACCAAGGCAGCTGCATACACAAAACACCACTAAACTGTTAACACTTGGCTATTGAATGGCTCGCTCTGTGTATGTTAGAAAGAGATGGAAACAGAGATACGGAGAGAGACAGAGGTCTGACTCTAATACAACATCCCAAATTGGAAAGTAGGGCTGGAGGAATGAATAAACAAAAAAAGAAATCCCACCAGAAAGAGCTATTATAATAATAGGGATGGCCAAGACACAAACTCAGGGTGGGGGTATAGGGTGTGGGAGGAAACTTTAATTCATATACAAGCAAAACCTAAAAAGAAAGCACAGCTTGTACATAGATTCAATTAGAATTCCTGGAAGAAATTAAGCAAGAGTTAGAATTCAGCTACAAAACGTTGCCCGATTCTATAAGGCTAGAACCGGAAACGGTTTTGTAGCTGAATTCAAACTCATAAATTCCCTGATGATCCTTTCTGTCCAGGATGGGAGTAATAGCTGTAGTGAACAAGCTTCTCATTATGGCATGAGGACAAGCTGAATGCATAGTTTGTTAAGTGAACTGCATTTTTAGAAGTAATTGTTCTGACTTTTCAAAGTATTACTAATTTATTTACCTGCCTAAATTTCCTTTGCAGTTCTCCCTTGATACAATACTTTAATCTTCATTTCCATTTCTGTTCTTTAACTCTGTTGTGTATGTGTATTAGCCATTCATACTGTAATGGCCAGAATGTACACTGTCTAGCATTGGAGCTGGTTTTAGTCTTTCTAATGGTCTCTGAATAGCTTCGGTACCCAAAAATAAATAGTCTTTCTTTTAGCCCCTTGAGTCTATCTTCCTATATTTGGCCACCTAGACTTGATTTTCTCAATAGTAAAACTCTGTGCTTTAGTTATTGCATTTTAAAATAATGCATGAGTATTGTAGAGAATATGAAGGTAGAGAAATTCTATTTCAGACTCCACAGGGCTCTCCTGATTAAATCAACACATAATTTAAAAATCCACTGACTTCAGTTCAAAAATAGTTGTAAAGTGTAATATATGTAATATAAGCAAAAGGTGTCAAAGGTGTAGATATCTATACCATAGATTCTTTTTTTTTTATTGACTTGTTTGTTTACTTTTAGGTTACAAGATTCAGTTCCAGTCACTTGAGTTTCAGATTTTTCTTCCCTTCCTCCCCTCCTCCCACCCCCGCCATGGTGGCATACAATCACGTATAGGATCTGCAAACTCCTTCACATTGTACAATCGTCTAGTTGAATAGGTGTTATAGCCAATGGAGTGAACAATGAGAAAAGAGAAACAAAAGCCAAACATCGAAAAGAATGATAGCATGTATTGCTTCAGTCTCCTTTTAAACTCTGATCTTTCTGGATCTTTCTCTGAATGTAGACATCTCCTTCCATCCTGAGACTTGTATAGTTGTCTTTTAACTGTGCGATGCTGAGAAGCGTCCAGTTTTTCAAAATTGGTCGTCACACATATGATG
>CM053593.1:303171699-303244219 GCA_028646575.1 Pseudocheirus occidentalis
CATATACCATAACTTGTTCAGCCATTCCCCAGTTGATGGGCATCCCTTAAATTTCCAGTCTTTTGCCACCACAAAGAGAGCTGCAATAAATATTTTTGTACATATGGGACTCTTTCCCACTTCTGTGATCTCTTTGGGATACAACCCCATAGATTCTTAACTAGGGGTCTGTGAAGGTTGTTTTTTAGAAACTATATTGCTATCTGTATGTGACTATAATTTATTTCCTTTGAAATCCTATGTAAAGAATGTCCTGAAAGTCTTAATGTAATTTTAACTTTAATAACTACAGAAGTATAAATATTACAAACTTACAAAAACATAATTTTAAAGTTTATTTACTTCAGTTTATTTTATACTTAATTTTGTAAATTTTGAATAAAAAATAAAATTTTTATTTTATTAAGACATATCACATTCCTTTCATATCACATTGGATGAGTGACAGTTTCTGGATGATATATACTTTATCCCAACTAGACTTTTTTGTGAGGTCATGTCAAAACTGTCATATGTGGATCAAAACCTCATTATTTGTATAATCTTGTCTAAAATTATAAATGCAATCCTTTTTGTAACAACAGCAGTTCATGAAAGTTTGTCAAATTTTTTGTTAGAACTAAGGATAGGGCAGGATGAATCTTCATGTTGAATTTTAATAGCAAGCATACTACTGTTTTAAACATTTAAATAATCTTTCAAAAAATTTTATGAGTTTATAGCATTTTTACTTCTGATGTCAATAAGGCTTAAAACTGAACCAATGCTTTTGGGATATCCTGTATTTTATTTTTTATGCATATAAAAACATGATTCTGAAAAGGATTCCATTGGCTTCACCAGACTGTCAAAGGGGTGGTCCATAACACATAAAAAGATTAAGAACTCCTGACCTACACAGAAAACTCATGCCTATATATGACTAATTCAGCACTTTAAACCTTGTCTTTTTGAAAGAAGGAACATACAACCCCTTCCTCACATAAGTTATCAGCATTAAAAAAAAAAAGCCCTCTAATTTAGGATCTTTAGTTTTATCTACAAAAATATAAAGCAATTTTAGAGATAGCACAGATGCATTTTCCCAGGCCTATGGAAAATGAATAAGCATAAAATTTTAGAGGGGAAGAAATCTTATTTTTTAATATTTCATTAACTACTTCAATTAAAACAAGGGGACAAGTATTTTTCCACAGAAGACTTCCATCAATTGAGATGTATTAATGGCCTACCACATACAGAGTCCTGTGCTGGTTGTTGAGGATACAAAACCGAAAGGAAGCAAATTCTTGCCCTCGAGGAATTTACACTCCAGAAAAGCAGTTTATAGTTTAGGAGACTACCCATATTCCATTGTATACTAGAAAAGGAAGCTTGGTGGCAGATTGAATAGAGTTTTAGACCTGGAGTCAGAGGAAGGTTCAAATCCAGACCCAGAAACTAGCTGTGTAACCCTGGGAAAGCCACTTAACTTCTGACTTCCTCTATTTCCTTATCTGTAGAATGGGGATAATAATGATACCCACCACCCAAGGTTGTTATGAGGATAAAATGAGATGATAGTCATAAAGTGTTTTGCAAACCTCAAAATGCTATATAAATGATAGCTATTATTAAAGGGTTTTTATATATTGTATATTCCCAGTAGCTGTAAAGGGGGCTATTAAAAGTAGTTGTTTTTTTTAAATTATTTTTTATTTATTTCATTTAATATTTCCCAATTACATGTAAAAAAAATTAGCAGTCACTTTTTTTTTTTTTTGAGGCAGAAGGCAGGGCAATTGGGGTTAAGTAACTTGTCCGAGGTCACACAGCTAGTTAAGTATCAAGCGTCTGAGGCTGGCTTTGACCTCAGGTCCTCCTGACTTCAGGGCCAGTGCTCTGTTCTCTGCAACACCTAGTTGCTCCAGTCATTTAAAAAAAAATGTTGAGTTTTAAATTTTCCCTATCATTCCCTTCATCCCCCCAAAAGACAAACAATTTTATTTCAGTTATATGTGTGAAGTCATACAAAACATATTTCCATATTAGCCTTGTTGCAAAATAAAATACAAACAAAATAAAACAATAAAGATATAGAAATGTTTTAAAGTATGTATTAAAGCTGGTTATAAAGGAAACTGGTACAATGAATTGCCCAGGGTTTTAGTTGACAGGGACAGTCCATCCTGCTTAGGAGAAATCATACAAGCCTAATTACCATTCCAAGCAATTCAATAAATTCTATACAAACAGCCTCTGAATAGCTTCCTCAAAAACAAACACACAAATAAATGAAAGCCATCCATTCTTGTTGGGTGATGCGCCTTATGCCTTTGAATAAAAAAAAAAAGATTTGAATTTTTCCCCCGACAAATTATTTAGGGTTTTGACCTGTAGCCATCTTATAGCCTGAATTCCACCTTAAACACCATCTCAAGGTCTAATGGAAGTGTGGAAAGGAATTTTGGTAGACAGTCTCTCTGGGACTACTGTCTCTCCTATAGTGTCATGGACAAAAAGTTAGGGAAGAGAAGGGAGAATTTGGGCCATATGTTTTCTTTCTCCCAGTTTATAAGAAGATTATTTTATACCTTCTCCCCCCCCACCCTCACCGGTTTACGTGCCAGAATATATGGTGATAACAATTATCATCACAATCATCATTCCATTTTTGTTTGGAAGCCAAGCATTTTATTGGTGCTGCTGACATCCCAGACTAATAACCAGGCATAGCTATAATCGAGTGTAGAGACTCTCTTCATATGTTTTCTGGTTTAAATTGTGTGATACAACAAGAGAAAGATAAGAGTTGTAAAAATGAAGATACAGGGAATGTTTATGAAACATTTCAAGTAGAAAGTACTGTAAGATGCTATAAAATTCTGCTGCATTACCCTAATCTCTTAAATACTGACTCTGTTCAACTCAAGAGAGTTGTAACTATAGAGGGAGATGAAATGGGGATATTCTTCTAGCATAGTTTTCAATCAGAATATATGATACATGGAAAGTATTTTGCAAACCTTAAAGCTCTTGATAACTACCACCTATTATTATTATCACGATATCTCTTATTTTTATTTATTATATGCTGGGTGAAAATAATGTCTTTGTGATGACTGCTTGTCAGTTATTCCCCTGTGGAGTAATGCCATGGGGATAGAACAAACCTGAGGAGGCCATGCTGGATTAGACTGCATCTTTAACTGGATATTCATGTGCAGAAGTAGGCTTAAATTTCATTAGCTTAGACTACAGAGGTATAACTACATGCCCTCAATTCAGTGGTCAGGGTGGTGGAGTTGGAATACTCTTTGCTTCCCATTGCCACTTCTAGGTTCTCCATCACTCAATAATCTCTCTTCCTTTCAGGTTCATGCTACTTTTAGCCACTACACAATCAAATTCCTGGTGGCTGTTGTCTGCAGACCTCCACATCACTCTCCTTCTTTCCTCAATGAGTTTGTTCCATGACTCACAATTTTTCTCTTCTCCTCAACTCCTGGCCTAATAATAGGGGACTTCAACTATATATTGACTCTCCCAAGCCACTCAATTGCTCACTTCTCATGACCTACTCATTTCCCATGACCTGCTCCTCCATCCTACCTCAGCCATATACAAAGATGTTCATATTCTTGATCTTGCTGTCACCTTGTTGTCACAAATGTAACACCTCCACATTGAAGGATTCCAAAGTCACCCTTATTGGACCATAATCTATTAGCTTTTCTCTTCTTTCTTTGCTTTATAAAACCATATTCTTTGTCCACACCATTACCTCCAATCCCTGGACCCCTCAATTCCCTCCCAGATCATCTCCCCTGTATTAACCACTCTCTCCTTTTTTCCCCTTCTTGATCCCTTGGTGAACAAATTCAACTCTAAAGTTTCCTCCCCTTTTGAGTCTCTATCCTAGTTATCATTTCACTGATTAAGCCCTGCCAAGCCTCAGTCTCGGATCACTTTCACCATTTACCACTACCGGCACACACACGCTGCTGCATGCAGGTAGAAAAATTCACACAACTCTTCTGACTGGGTCTGCTATAAATTTATGTTACAAACCTCACCTAGGCCTTTATCACTAGTAGCTTATTGCTAGGCAGTCCTTCCATGCCTGCCTTATCAACTCACTATCCACAGTGGCTCTTCCAAACCTTTTCAACCCTCTTCAAACTTCCCTTGTGTTTCCCTCCCACCACCCTCTTAGCTGAGAACCTTGCCTCATATCTTACAGAAAACATGAAGGCTATTCATCATGAGTTCCCTCTTCTTCCTTCTTCCTCATCTCCTGTCACTCAAATATCTTCCGACATTTCCTCTTCCTTTACCCCTTTCTTACATGACAAAATAGCCTTATTCCTTACCAAGGCTAATTTCTTTACCTGCTCAAGTGCTACCTGTCCCTCCTGTCTCCTCCAGCCAGTTGCCCTCTCTTGTCATTTCCATTTCTATCACTTATTTCCTGTCTATCACTTCATTCCCTACTGCCTGCCTACAAGCATGCCTATATCTTCCCCATCCTGAAAAAACCCTCACTTGATTCTTCCATCCCTGCTATCATCCTATATTGCCTCTGCCCTTTGTACTAAACTTCTCAAAACAGCCATCTACATTAGGTGTCTCTACTTCCTTTCCTCTCAATCTTTTCTTTTTTTTAACAAGAAGTTTATTTAAACAACAAGATGTTTGGCTTGATGGGAAAACTATCTAAGATCAATTTCTTTATAGTAATTTATCCCTACTGAGGGACAGAGATTGCCCTACATGTAACAGCTACGTACAAAAAAAGTTATAAAATTGTCCTTGGTTTTACAGTGATAAAAGGAAAACATTGAAATTGTCCAATTAAACAAGGTATACAAGAATTTTTTGTGTTTTGTTGTTGTTGTTGTTGTTAAACAGTGAGAGCAAAATAACTTACTGGAATATAAAGATAAAAGTTGAATGAGCATGCCACTAATGGAGAAAAGGGATATTTTCACAGAACCAGTTTGTTTTTCCCCCTCCCCATCTCCATTTGACATTGATCAAAACATACCATCGGCCATTTAGTTAAAAAAAATATGCATTATGCCTGTGCACATACACCAGTTACTTTATGTACAATATAGGAATGGGGAAGGGAGTCAAAGAAGAGAGAAAACTATACTGCAGTAGTGAGGATGTGGATGAACCAAATCTTGGTTTTCTAATTGTGAATGTATTGTTTTCCTTGGGAGCACAGTTCTGGAGAAGAATTGTAGATTCTCTTTTTAGTAAGTGCCTCCTGTCTGCTGCTGGAATACATCAATTGTATCTTCATCCTCCCTTTCCAACTGTGCAGGTGTATCTGTTTCATTGATTGGCTGCCCATCAAATCAGAATCTGATCTGCCTCATTGACAAACCCTGTCGTTCACAATAGACTTTCATTAGTTTACTAAGTGGTGTGTGCCTCTTAGTCTTAAATTGCACCATTGAACCATCTTGCCCTGCCACCTTCAAATGAAAGTGGTCGTTGTTTTTAGTCTTGACTCCTTCCTTTGGCTTTTCGTCAGCCATGGCGAGTCCGGGGGTCTCCTCAGCCGCTGCTTCACAAAAGAGGCACCAGGATGGTCCGCTCCAAGGGAACAGAGGGAGAGGCAGCAGCTGCAGGAGCAGGAGCAGGAGGAGGAGGAGGAGGAGGAAGATGATGGTGGTGATGGTGAGGAAGAGGAGAAGAAGGAGGAGGAGGAGGAGGAGGTAGAGGAGGAGGAGGAGGAGGAGCAAAAGGAAGAGGAGGAGGAGGAGGAAAAGGAGGAGAAGGAGGAGGAGGAGGAGGACGAGGACAAGGACGAGGAGGAGGAAGAGGCCAAAGTCTTTTGAATTGATCTTTGCTACATATCTTGAATATGCCCCTTTCTCTCCTCCGACACTGCCTTCATTCTGGTAAAGTCCTTCACCTCACTTCTGGGCTATTAAACTAGCCTGTCAGTGAGTCTGTCTGCCTCAAGTCTCTTCCCACTCCAAACTATCCTTCATTTAGCCACCAAAATGATTTTCCTAAAAGGCAGGTCGAATCATCCCTCCAGAATCAAATATAAAATCCTCTGGCATTCAAAGCTCTTCATCATCTGACCCCTTCCTACCTTTCCAGTCTTCTTTCACCTTAGTACTTACTTAGTGCTACACTAAGATGTATTTCTTACACCTTACTTCTTAGAATTTATGTATACTCTTTAGTCCTATGACACTGGCTTCCTGGCTGTTCCACAAACAATACACTCCATCTTTCAACTCAGGGAATGTTTTCTGGCTGTCCCCCCATGCCTGAAATCCTTTAAGTCCTACCTAAAATCCTATCTTTTACTGGAAGCCTTCCCTAACCCCTCTTAATTCTAGTGTCTTCCCTCAGCTAATTATTTCCTAGTTATCCTGTATATAGTTTGTTTGTATATATTTGTTTGTGTATTGGTTCCTCCATTAGATTGTGAACTTCTTGAGGGTGGAGACTGTCTTTTGCATAGTACAGTGCCTGGGGCATAATGGGTTTATTAATGTTTATTAATGTTTATTGATTGCGTTATCTATTTTTCTGACTCCATGAGTTTACCATATAGAAACTTCACTTTGCAAAACTAAAATGTAAGCTTCATAAATACATAATTATACTTCCCTGCTAACTTGATTTATTTTAAGCTATGTGATTCTATTCTCCCTTGTTAGAGAGTGCAGAATTTTGAATTAATTGGTTCTATCATAGTTCAGATTATTTTCCATTAAGAATTAAAAATAACATACAATATCTGCTGCTTCAGCCATTCATAATAGACTTTTGTACTACAAGATTTATTTCTGCAACCCTGGTATTCTTTTTCCCACTTAATTTGCCAACATATACAACATAAAAAGAAATGTTCTTCTTTTTTTAACCTGGAGAATAGCTTTATTTTTTAAAAGATTTTTATTTAAAAATTTGAGTTCCGAATTCTATCCCTTTGTTCCTTTCCCTCTTCCCCCTCCCTGAGATCATAAGCAATCAGATATACATTATACATGCGCAATTATATAAAACATCTCCATAGTAGACATTTTGTACAAGAAGGCTGGAATAAAAGAAAAAAAGGAAAGAAAGAAAAAAATAGCATGCTTCAGTCTGTATTCAGACAATATCAGTTCTTTGTCTGGAGGCAGAAAGCATTCTTAGCATAACATCATTACTCCCTTGAGATTATCTTGAGTCATTTCATTGCTGAGAATAGCAAGTCATTTCACAGTTCTTCAACAAGTAATAGTGCTCTTACTGTCTACAATGTTTTCTTGGTTCTATTCAGTTCACTATGCATCAGTTCATGTAAGACTTTCCAGGTTAAGAAAGATTCTTTCTGCCTGATAAATTGCATCAATTATTTTTAATAAGGGGAAGCTGTCTAATAAAAGGAGTAAAACATTATTAGTAGCCTAAAGTGGTCTAATCCAATAGTTAGAATGCTAGATTGTGAATCATAACTATTCTTATTCACCTTCAAGCCTTACTCAGCAAAAATGATGACACATTTATATTTAGAAAGTCCTGTGACTTCTTAGAGTTAATTACTGTCTTGTAAATTTGAACTTAAAAATGCAAGATTTTAACTTGGATTTGGGAGCCTCGAGTCATATATTTAGAACTGAGTCTTCTTCTTCACCAAGCATAGCCAAAAGGGTAATTTAACTTTTTTTTAAAAAAAGCAAATATAATATTAGAATGCACAAAGTAAAATATATAGAATAGTAAAGAGAATAATAATAACATTAATAATTAATTCTATTAGTTAGTTCTACAAGGTTATCATCATTCTCACCATCATTGTACCTTGAAATTAAGAGAATACTCAAAGGAAATTTAGGTGCTTTGGCCTCATAATTCCTGAGGATTGTGTTAAACATAAATCTCATGGCTGTTCTTATAGTCAGACACCCAGAGGCTGTACTTTTTGCCTTCCTAACAGTCCTCACCATGTGCTAGGCACTGTGCTAAATGTTTTACAATTACTATTTCATTTGTTCCTTGATGCAGCTCTGGGAGGTAGATGATATTATTATCCTCATTTAACAGAGGCAGACAGGTTAAATGACTTGTCCAAAGTCACACAGAAAGTAAGTGTCTGAGTCTAGATTTGAACTCGGGTATCCCTGATTCAAGGTCTAGTGCTTTATCTGCTGTGCTGTGTTGTAAGTGACAGGTCTAGAACTTGAACCTAGTTCTTCTGACACCAAGCCCAACGTCCTTTGTACTGTGCTTTCTGCCTCCCATGGAAAATGGTTTGTATATAGGACAGCTTGGATACGAGGAATGGTCCCTTGAAGCCTACAAGATCAAGAACTGTTGGTCAGCTGTGTCAGTTGCGTCCAACTCTCCCTGACCCCATTTGGGGTTTTCTTGGTAAAAGATACTAGAGTTTGCTCCAGCTCATTTTACAGATGAGGAATTAAGGCAAACAGGGTTAAATTATTTGCCCAGGGTCACGCAGCCAGTAAGTGTCTGAGGTCACATTTGAACTAACGAGGATGAATCTTCCTGCCTTCAGGCCCAGCACTCTATCCACTGAGTCACCTAGCTGCCCTAAGAATTATTCAAGAATAAAATTAATTGATGGCACAGATATACATGTTATCTAGAACCACAGAATTATAGAATAAAGTGTTATTTCTACAATATTATCATCATCATTATCATCATCACTGTCCTTGTACCAAAAAATTAAGAATTTACTCAAAGGAAATTTGGGTGCTTTGGCTTTGTGGTTCCTGGGGATTGTGTGAAATACAACCTCTCCTGCCTATTCTCATGATCAGACATTGCTTGTCTTTGCCCAGGGGCTGTACTTTTTACCTTCCTAGATCCATAGCAAGACAGCTTTTTAACTGAACTAATTAAAATGTAAATTACGTTGTCAGAAAAGGATGTCTAATTAAACCACAAATTCATTCATACTATTAGGCAGCTGAAGATCTTTGAGTAAGCAGGCCTCCTACGCTACTTTTCTCAGTCCTAATAATTAAAATGTGTCACTCACCTTGGCTTAAATTCATATTTTTAGAAGGATAAAGAAGGAACACATTCCCTGAATTAATTTATCATCTTATATTGGTAAATTTGGGAAATTGTTTAAAGGTACCACAGCTGGGATTTTTATTTTTATGCAAATATTATGTACTACTAACAGAGTGGTCTATTTATGTGCATGATGGACCATTTAACATGAGAACTCAAGTATTTATCTTTCAATGTGACACAATTAGGAAATCACAAATGCAACTATTTGTATGTTCAGTGGAAGAGAATGTTTAATGATCATTGCATAATGCTGAAGAGAGTAATTTCAATTTAACAATGAAAAATGAATTTCTACAAACATTGTTTGTAGAATGTCTAATGTCTAATCATAGACATTATTTTTACTGTAGACTATAGTATTTAGAACTGGGATACTCTGATTTTACAGATAAGGAAATTAAGGTTCAAGAGAGAGATTGTGCCCACAAGTCACCCAACTATTATTTTAACCCTTTCTACTTCTTTTTCCTTTCCTCCTTTACTAGATGCCATTACCTCTCAGTTATTACACAATTATTTATTTTTTTGTAGAAATGGAATTTGGAAGACATAAGTAGGATTTAAAAATCAAACTACTAAAACTCCATGTTTGAGAATTAAAAGTTACAGTGAGAAAACGTGATGCTAACAGGTTAATTTGACTATTTCCATTGCAGAAAATGTAAGGATTGCACATTAAATCTAATTTGCATAAGCATTTGAATTTTGATAGTATATAACATTAATAATGCAGTCTAGAAGTTATGTTATAAAAATATTTTTTCTTCTTTGGCATTTTCTCTTTATTATTCTTCATCAAAAGGTTGTATGTTTAGCAGATGCCTTTCAGGAACTCATCATCATGAAGTAGTCAAGGTACCAGATGTAGAAAAGTGCCTAATAGCTTTTCACACAGGTCCTAATGAGCTTTTGTCTGAATTGTGCAGAAAAGCATGCCTGTCCCTGGGTTTAAACGTACTATTAGGGCAAATGTCGATCAGTGTGCTGCTGTAGAAATTTGTTATTTTTAGAAGCTAATGAAAAAGATCAGATAATTTCACCTCCCTCACTTTATTTATGCCTCCATATAAAATTGTGTGTTAGGAAGCTAATTACAGTCTCCTGGATTGCAGGCTAAGTAGGCATTTGCAATTGCAAGTGGGTGCTATTGTAGAGAAGATAGAGAAAGCTTATTTCCATGCAAGTGGCACTCAGCACACTTTTTATGTTTGATTATCACCCCAGGAGGACAACAATGACTTATTCTGTGTCATGTGAATGAACTGTGTGATGTGATATGCTAAGAATGGGTATTGAAGAAAGGGTAGGCTGATAAACCCAGCTGTTTGGGGCACCATGCTAACCAAAGTCAACATCAAGGGTTCAGACTTTTTGTGAACTGGTTGATTTCATCCTGTTCCCATTGCTTACTGAGAATCATAGTGTGCTAGAATCATAAGAGAATTTAGAGATACTCCTCCCCCATGCCATAGTTCAACTCCTATCTAGTAAACTGAATGAAGGCTGTCTGCAACATTCCCAACAAGCTGTCATCCCATTTCCACTTGAACACCTTTTTGGTAGCAAACTCCCCACCTTCCAAGGTTGTCTGTTCCATTTTTGGACATTTATAATTGTTAGGAACTTTGTCCTTATCCCAGGTGGATTATAAATGAAAGGCAGGAATAGAAAGGTAACTTTAGAGCCAGGAAGTCCTGAGTTTTACTGCCTCTGATGTATAATGACTGGGAGACCTTAAGACCCTGGGCAATACTTTAAGCTGTTGTAGAGAACATGCTGATATGCATTGGTAGAGGAAATTTCGTCATCTGGGAGATCCCTATATGTCAATGAAGTCACAAATCCAGCATCTAGTTTTAGTAAGACAAGGAACAATGCTACTGTCAATCTAATTGAACTTTATTACTGTAGAAACTACTCTGTAAATAATTCATATCTGTGGTAACTCAAAAGGTACTAAGAAACACAAAGGGATAAGATAAGAAAAACTATATAACTACTTGAGCCAGTTACCTTGCAAATAAACATGTGGAAGCAAGGCAAGCAAGGGTAAACTGACTAGCCCAAATATATCCCAGATACTGTGAAAACTTGCAATTCATATTTTACTGATGAGTCATAAATTTTATACATATATATATATTTATAGAAGATGAAAGGATCTTTATCTCTACGGTACTGTATTCATATACGAATGCCAAATTTTAGAAAGAATATTGATTAAACTGGAGTGTCCAGAATTGGGCTTCCAGGATGATGAAGAATGTCAAGATCATGCCATTTGGAGATTGATTGAAGGAAATGTGGTACCAGTGGTAAAGTTCCCCATAGATGAACTCTTCTCTCCAATCTTAAGGCAACTTTGCCCTGTACTAATGGCCCAATCTAGACAATATGTTTATAGTATTTCTCTAATATACAGATTCCATAACCACACCAAAAAGGGAAATTAGGCTAATTTGGGTTTCATTCACTCTAATTACTAGAAAACTCTTCCTTATTTTGAGCTTTAAGATGCCTCACAATAGGGGCAGCTAGGTGGTGCAGTGCAGAGCACTGGTCCTGGAGTCAGGAAGATCTGAGTTAAAATCTGATCTCAGACACTTGACACACTTACTAGCTGTGTGACCTTGGGCAACTCACTTTACCCCAAATTGCCTTGCCTTCCCCCTCTCAAAAAACAAATAAAAAATTTTAAAACAATGCCTCACAATAACTTAAGTCTGCTGATTCCACCTTCTGGAGAAAAAAAATGATATGTTTAATTTTTTCACATGATAATACCAGTCATTTAAAAATAATTTTTAGACCTTCTTCCATAACTGTTCCAAGTTAAACATCAATTGCTTCTTCAACCACAGCAATGACTTCTAGATATCTCTTTGCCACTCACCCCCATACTCTCCTCTAAATATGTCTGCTTGTCATTATCCCTTTTAAAAATTATTTTCTTATCTTGGTTGCAATGTAATCGTATCTATAATTAGATTGCCTTTGCCTGACAGAATTTTTCAATACTATCATTAATGCATTGTAAACTAATCCTAATATAAAGTTATAAAACCTCATTGTAATGTTATTTGATTATCCATCTAGAACATTATTCTGGAAATAACTATTCCCATTCTTAATGATATTATCGCATTGTTTCATCTAACATTGTGTTTTCACAGAACTGACAACCATGTTAGGTGGGGTGTGCCTGTACTCCAAATGTGATCTGACCTGCCCAGAATATAGTGGGATTTATACCTTCTTTATTCTGAACGCTTAGATTCCCACTAATAAAGCCCAAGTTTGCACTAGTTTTTTTTTCTTACTAGCTATATTACATTATGAATTCCTTCTGAGCTTGTAGCCAGTTAAAATCAAGTGTTTTTCAGTTAACCATTATTAAGCTTCTGCCATTTTTCTTGCTTAGAATGCCCTTCCCTTGAAAAGATGAATGAATAAGTGAACAAATGGAAAAATCCCCCACCGTTTATTAAGTGCTTACTATGTGCAAAGCATTGTGGACACAAATAGAAAATCCCTAAAATCTCCAGGAAAATCCCTAATACGTTCTAATACATATGGAAGATTTCAGCTATGTTAGATGGAAAGGTTCCATGATTCTTAGGGTGCAATGTCAAAGCAGATGTTAGTACCTTCTCTTTAATGTCATTTCCACTGATTAAAACATATATCCATTTCTAATGTCTTTTCTTTAGGGTATCTTGTTGCTCCAGCTAGGCTGATTTGTCTTCTTGATTAAAGTTTCACATACAAGTATGGGAAAATGGGGTTCCTACTGGTGTAGGAAAAGCAGTGTCTCCTCCTGGCCAGTGCCTTTGTGCCAACAGCACTTTTTCTTCACATACTAATCACCAAGGGCTTATGGGTCCTGAAGTAGTGTTTGGTGCAGTGCCAAAAGCCTTTAGTTTAGGGATCACACTGGGACATGTGTAGCCCAACAGGACAAGTGCAGTGGCATCTTGCCAGTGATCTTGTTCCATCATTAAGGGTATTAGCAGTCTCCATGGGCTTTGTCTTATCCACAACTTAGGTTACATACATGTGTGTGTACGTACGTACACACACACATACACACACGTATTCCATTCACCCTTTATTGATAAAATTGTTACAGAACAGGGCTGAAGATATAACCTCATGTAATCCCTATAGAACCTTCCCTTCAAATCTATTCATCAAAACTCTTTGAATATGATTATTCAGTTTGTCATCCAACTCTTGCCTGTTATCTAACCCATAGCTCTCTTTCTTGTGCAAAATGAGAGACTTTGTCAAATATCTTGCCAAAATCCAGATATGTCATGTCTAAATCATTTTCCTTATTTATCTTCCAATTAAATAAACATAGAAAAATTTAAATGGAGATTCGTTTTGGTTCAGTGGACTAATTAACATTTCAATCTGTAATATAACTTATCAATGATACATTCTTTTTCAAAGAAAATGGAATAATTTGTAATTATAATCACCAAGCTTGTCTTTGGAGAATAGTTGTGAAAATACATCTTCTTCTTTTCACTGCAGAGGTAAGGTTCTATGAGTATGGAATATTATTTATACTGGGAGATATAGTTGATGGATTTTGCTAAACTGTTTTTTTTCCTTTCCGTTTTAATCTTTGTTATACAGGATGACTCAATAGATAGGGAGAAAAAGGGTTATACTTAGAAATGAGTGTGATATAACAAGACATTAATTTTTTTAAAGAGTAGATTGAAGGGTGAGCAATACATATTAAAAAGTTTACAGTGATCATGTAATAAATATCTATTCATCTTCCTGGATTAATTTATCTGAAACACTGCTTTTCATGGTGTCATTCTTCTCTACAGTAATATTTAGTGACTATAGGATAATAGCCAGACTCTTCATCTTAGTATTTAAGACTCTTTCTAATCTGATCCTCCTCTACCCTGCCTGCTCAATACTATTTCCTTTTTACTACTTCCCAGATGGAACTTCCTGTACTCCATTAATGCTCTGTCATTTTTGCCCCATACATAAACCATTGGGATTCCCGTATTTGACATCTTGCTAAGGCTATTTCTCTTTCTGGAATACCCTCTATTCAGTGCTCCTCCTATACAAATCCAATTTGTTCTTCAAAACCAGCTCACATCCTACCTCCTTTCTATGAAGCCTTCCTGCCCGTACTTTCTATGAATGTAGACCACATTTATATCTTCTTTCTTTGCATTATTATAAATATTATTTGTACTACTTTATTATGCTCTGTTGTAGTATCCTCCAGTTTTTTTCATGTTTATAAGTTGAATTTCTCTAATCATATTACAAATTCCTCAAGGGTGGAGTGTCTTAGGCTCAGTTTGGAGCCAGAGGTCTTATATTTTTAATCCTGGCTCTTCTACTTTCTAGCTGTATATACTTGGGAATGTCATAACCTCTCTGGGGCTTAGTCTGCTCATTCAAGAGTGTAGTTGGAATTTTCAGGAGTTAATTATTAAATTTTTACTTTGAGCATTTACATCTTGAAAATTGGAAAATATATAAATTAGGGCTTGATTTATTGTTTTGTTGATTGTCTAGACTTAAAATTACAGAGAAAATACTGATAATGCAGATTTAATTTAATTGTTCACATATACTTAATTTAATTATACCTTTTTTTTTTCGTGAGAGGCTACTTTAGACATTTACCAGCATACCCCTCCTCTTATACAACATGAAGGTATTAGACTAAATTACATCTAAAGTCCCTTTCAGTTCTAAATCTATGTTCCTCTGATTCTCTGATCAGAGTAGGTAGTAGGTGAGGCACTGAGAGGTTGAGTGTTTTGTCTATGATCACACATCAAGGGAGTATCTGTGATCAGCCTTGGACTCAGGTTTTTGTGACTTCAGGTACTGAACTTTAACTACTGTGCTTCCTTGATGCCTGATATGACCAGAAACATGAATAAAGATTATTTTGGAATGAAGGATAAAGTCGAGGAAAGGGAGAGCAGAGCCAGAAGGACATATAAGAAAGCTATTGCAATAATTTATGCTAGTGATAAATGAAGGCCTGAACTAGAATGGTGGCAATAGCAGTGAGATGTGACAGATATTATGGAGGCAAAATCAATAGCACCTGTAATTGATTTGATGTGAAAGATGAGGGATATTGAACACTCAAAGATAAATGAAAGGTTAAGAATGTAAGGACTGAGTATAGGTACAGAAAAAGAAATTGTGAAGTTAGAAGGAGGAGTGAGTTTGGAGGAAAAGGTAATGGACTCAGTTTTGGGCAAATTTAAGGTGCCTGTAGAACATACAGATTGTTATTTCCCATCAGTAGTTGGAAATGCAGTTCTGTGGCTCAGAACAGAAGTCAGGACTAGAAAGAGAGATTTAGGAGTCATCTACATAGGGGTGATAGTTGAAACTACAGGAGTAAATAGGATTGTTAAAATTGTGAGGCAGTATGATATATTGAATATTCATGAGACTGGAAGAGACATGGGTTCAAATCCTGTGTCATATACTTAAAGCTGTTTGATCATGGTCTGATCATTTATTCTTTCAGTTCCTCAGGCTCTTCATCTAACATAGGGTTGCTGTGAGAAACACCAAAAAGTACTATATAAACATCAAGTTTTTATAGCTTTAAGACTTCTTGGGACACCCATAATATGTATGTATTGTCTTCCCCAATTAGAGCACAATTTGAGAGCAGGAATTATTTCTTTTTTTTTATCTTTGTATCTCCAATGCTTAGCCCTACTAGGTAACTTTAAAAATGTTTGATGATTGATTTTTGTGCAATTTAAAATTTCTCTTTTTTGGCAATAGGAGATTATATGTTTCTATTCTGATAATTTTGTCACAGTTCTCTTAAAATTGTAAAATGTGTTCAGTAACACTCCCATACCTACTTTTTAAAGGAACCTTATTTGCCTGAAATGTCATTAAAATAATCTTTCATTTTTGTGAGTCCAAAGAAAGTATTTTCATAGTCAGTGGTTGAAATGCTGAAATAATGGATACAATTTGACACTGGCTATTGGCATTTCACTCTGTGGAATAAAGGAGGAGGTTTGTACAGCATTACTGGGAAGTGTAGTAGGGCTTTAGATCTTGTATTAGCTCTAGCTTTTGGCTGAGATCTATCTATCCTATTGTTTGAAAGCCAGACTTCAATTCCCCATCCATTTACCTGGAGCCAAACAGGCAAAAGCTTCTCTGCTTACTTGAATTTGGCTCCCAGCTCCCATACCTTGGCAAGTATGCTGAAGCCCAGTTTGGCTTCGTTCTCAAAAGCCAGGGCAAAATTTCTGGTCAGTGGTGGTGGGTCAGACATTGATTTTTCAAACCCTATTAGTAATAATAATTTATTTATGGCAATATGTCTTCTGGCTCTTTTTTTGGGCAGTTAATTCATTCAAAATAACTTAATGAGAAGTCCTAAATAAAAGAATATTTTATTTTGAATTTACACAAAATATATCTTTCTAACATTAGTCCTCTTCTGTTAATGAAAATCAAACAAACCTAACACCCATTACAAAGACCCTCTTAAATAATGAAAATGATGAGTCAAAGCTAGATAACTTTCATAAAGTCTGAAGGCTTGGAAGCAAAATGGAAATAGCCAAAGAAGCAATATTAGCTAATAAATAGTAGTCATTAAATAACAGACATTGGCCAAACTAAACCTTCTAAGCCGTCTCTCTTCCAAGTTTTCTTCTTTCTCTTACTGTAAGCACCAGGTTACTAAGATCTGTAGCCTGGGACTCATCTTCTGTTCCCACTTCCAGCATTATATGCAGTCTGTTGTTAAACTCTTTCAGTGATTTCTTGAATTAATTTCTTCTTCTTTATTACTATGCCTACCTTCCTATTTTGGACTCTTGTAACTCACTCACTGCTATGCAGTCTGTTGTTAAACTCTTTCAGTGATTTCTTGAATTAATTTCTTCTTCTTTATTACTATGCCTACCTTCCTATTTTGGACTCTTGTAACTCACTCACTGCTGGTGATTCATGTGGTCAGCTCCCAGAAGGAATCTAGAAAACATTGCTGAGGATTATAAAGTCTTAGGGGAAGAGATTAAAGATTTTTAAGCATCTAAGGGATATTTTCTTTTGGGGGGGAGCGTATTTTCTTCAGTGTTACTGATTAAAGGGAATGGTTTTAGATGACAACAGCATATTTGTGAGGTGAACAACTGGTTTAGAAGACAGTGTCTGAGAATGGATTTTGGATGTCTTAAAATATAAAAATTAAATGTTCCTGGCCAAGGATGGTATACCTAACAAAGACTGTTAAAAATGCAATGTTCTAGATTTTTGTAAATCTAATTTTAAAAAGTCTTTAAATGGAAAACAAGGGGAAGGGAGAAACTGCATATATATATATATATACATACACACAAGTATATATATGTACACACATGTATACATATGAAATGTGTGTGTATATACATATTTATGTATATATGCCTAGGTATTTGTATAGCCACCAAACTAGATATTATAAAGAGTAGCTATGATATAGGAAGAAAAATAAGGGATCACAATCCTAACATGGAGATATGATATAAGTGATCAGGGAACGCAGGTATTTGGATATCTTAGGTTCACAGTGTCAAAGGCAGAACCCCTAATGATTTCTTGAATGTCTTAAATCCTTCTTCAAAAAATAGCCGAACCAATGAAAAGAATCCCTCTTCTGTATCAGAATCTCACCAGGAAGAAGTAAGTAGTAACTGAAATGGAAATGAGATCAACTATGGGCAGAAATGACTACTCCATGGTAGAGTTTGTGTTAGAGATAGAAAACTAGGTCTAGTTTGCCACAAACCCTTGATTTTTTGGAAAGACTATTTCAAAAAGCTCAGTAAAAAGAGGAATAGGATCCCATGGCTTAAAGTTATATATAGGAATCAACTCAGGAGGGATGGGAAGTTTTCAAGAATTAAATTCAAAAGACAGAGAAACAATTCTGATGAGGAAAAAGGAGAGTGGCCTTTATGTGTGGATGCCCAGGAAACTTATTTACCACGTGCTAGAGACTTTCCTTTAAGATTAGTTTATTTGTTCTATAGGCAGCTATGTATCACTGTGGATAGAGTACTGGACCTGGAGTTAGAAAGACATGAGTTGAAATCCAGCCCAACACTTACTCACTATGTGATTTTTTAGGAAAAAAAACTCATTTAACTGCTGTCTGCTTCAGTTTTCTTATCTATAAAATGGGGGGAAATAATAGCATCTACCTCCTACAGTGGTTGTGAGGCTAGAAGCAGATAATATGTGTAAAGTGTTTGCAAAGCGCTATATGAATGTTATGTATTATTATGTATCTTGCATATGCCTAATTATTTACATTGACCTCTCCACTAGAATATGCTCTTTAAAGGCAGGGACTGTTTTTGCCTTTCTTAATATGTCCAACATTTAGTATACTGCCAGGTACATAGTAAGTGCCTTTCAAATGCTTGTGATTAATCTCCTGCAAGTCTCTAAAGATTCTTCCTGCATTTACTCAACTCTTTTGATTTAGCTTCTTTTCTTCACCCCATTCATTTACACTACAAGAACCTCTTTATTCTCAAATGGTCACTACTTTTAAGTCTAGCTCCTAGGAACCTTTTCAGTATCACTTCAGAGTCAATTGCTACTGCATCGTCATTTCCAAAGATTACTCTATTTCCTCATGAATGATTAGGGTCCCAGCTGACCTAGGTGTTGCTCACAGTGGTTCTGAGTCTAGCCATGCAGTAGAGTAATCAGCACAGTGTGCTAGTTGCAAGGTCTTAAATTGAACAGGATCTCGTATTGGACTTCTTTTTGGGGGGAGGGTAGCTCTTTAGAAAGGGGCTGAGAAATACTCAAAAGGCATTAGGACATAGCAGAAAGAGTGCTGGACTTGTCTGGAGTCTGTACTCTTGGGTTTGATTACTGCTTCATATGCCTACTAGCTATATGACCCCAGGCAAATCATATAAACTGTTACATTCTCCCAGGGTGGTTGTATGTAGCAGCAACCACACAGACCATACCGAGGGTGGCTGCTACACAGGTTCTTAGATGTTTTACTAGGAAAGATAGCTGTTTAAGTGGTCAACAATCTTTTAAAATTACATTAATTAGTTCAGGAGGAAAGTGAGCACTCTGAACTTAAGAAAAAATACAAGCAGAGAAATAAAGACTAACAGACAAGGCTCTGACAGCCTGAATCAATGATGCACTTTATATACATCCCTGGATCAAGAGAGCCTTTACATCTGAGCTGTCAGGGAGCTCTGAACATACAACCACTCAGAATCTCAATCGGGAAATCACAAGATCCTTTTCATAAGTGAGCCTCCAAAGCAAACTACCAACTCAGAGTATATACTTTTCAAGAGCTGGAAGGCATCACAACCCTCTTGACTCAGTGCCTTATTAGAAATTAGCAAATGTGTGAAAGCTTCCCAATGAGCAAGCCTCTCCTAAGCAAGCTTCCCTTAATGAGCTCAACCTGAAGTCTGTTAATGGGTGGGGAAGATCTTAAATCCCATTAACATTACATTTTATCACCACCTGAAGTCTGTTAATGGGTGGGGAAGATCTTGAATCCATTAACATTGCATTTTATCACTAAAGTTTTACAAAACGTAGAGTGCTACATAAATGTATTATTATAGTAAGAACAGAGAGGAAAGGGTCCTTTTCTATACTTCTACTCCCACCCCAATTCAATCAATGAAGGATTTACTGTCTCCTATAATAATAAGTCATATATGTATGTTACTTTTTTTGGTACCAGAGTTGTAATTTAGCGGGGAGTAAGGAACTCCTTTTGCTCTGGGACAAGATCACACGTGTATCATCCAGGAAATAACAATATGAACTTTTCTTTAAAATCTATAAAAATGGATTTTGAAAAAGAAGTGATGAAACACCTTTTCTCAGTAGAGAAGGGTAGTCTGACACTATGACTATGGATGACATGTGAAAAGATATTGTTCCTGTCGTGCTTAGTATTGCTTGACTTTTTCTCTAGTATAAGGGAGCTTTTGAGGGGGATGAGTAAAATATATCAGGAAATGATTGTGATATAAAAAAGGTATCGATAAAAATGTTTTGAAAAAATACAAAGTAACAGGGACAACATGCACACACACACACACACACAAATATATATATATATATTTGTAATTTGATCTCCTGCAGTTGAGACCATAGATAGTTGGAAGAGTCCTTAGAGATCATCTGGTCTAAGGTCCTTGTTTTATAAATGAGAATCTGAGATTTGTCTAAGGCAGCGGTTCTCAACCTGTGGGTTATGTTCAATTTAAATACATCCTACGTATCAGATATTTACATTTATGATTCATAACAGTATCAAAATTACAGTTATGAAGTAGCAACAAAAATAATTTTAGGGAGGGGGTGTGGTCACCACAACATGAGGAACATGTTAAAGGGTCACGGCAGTAGGAAGGTTGAGAATCACTGGAGGTCATACAAGTAGTAATGAGTAGATGGGTGAGGATTTGGATCTCTGTCTTGACTTCAAATCTAGGTGCCTTTCCAGTGCACCAAGATGCAGAAGGTCACATGGTTCATAAGAAAACACTGGCCCTGTCATCAGATTGAGCCTCATCCATGCTCTTAGCCAGTCACCCTGAGATACGTTAAACTTTTAAAGTATCCTCAATGTGCTGTCACAGATTTCTGTCTCAGTCAGGCATTAGGTGTGCTGGGGATGCTGGTTAAAAATAGCACAAACTGCACACCATGGGATATATGCTCTCTCTCCTGGCATACATACATAATTCATATTAACATAACTGAGAATTATATCCCTGTGTCATAGAGAAAGAGATTTGTGTGAATCTCTTCCAATAGCAAATAGATTCCTCCCTAAAAATAAAGAGGAAAATGTCTCCATTTATTAGGATGACTATTGGCCCCTTATTTGTACCAATGTCTCTTAACTCCATGATTCATCTGTCAGCAGGTTCCTGAAGGAACTGTGGAAAATTAAGAGGTTAACTTCTCCCCATAGAGTATTACTATGTTAAACACTCTGCAAACGGTAATGGCCATGTAGGGATGGCGGAGGATGAAGCTGGAGGACATGTTTTAAAATATGCAGGCCTCCTTTTTTGTCCTGCTTTGTGCCTGGATCTCCTCTGAGAGACCTGCAGTAAGAAGAGAGATGGAGTCTTTGTGCACAAGTCTTCATTCACGTCATTGTGCTTTATAATCTGGAGCAGTCAGAGGTTTCTGTGGGACTTTTCTTGCTGTGTTTTAGAATGAGTCAGTTAGTTCAGTTACGTAGGTAAGCCAGCAGGCAACTAACTTCTGTGGCCCCTGTTTAATTCTGGAGAAGAGCATAATGAGTTTCATTGTTTAGAATTAACTTCACCATCATAGGGAGTGTGTCATCACTAAGAATTATTTGGATATGACAGTAGAGTAGTGTGTGTAGGTGATATGGCTGTGTCAGCTTCAGGGAAAAGCAATTAACAAATTGAGTGCATGATCTAATCAAATGAAGTAGAGTGGAATCCCAATTCTCCAAAAAAAATTGCACTTTAAATCAAAATTAGAAGCCTTTTTAATTCCCTGTCTATACTCCCCTTCAGTCTTATGTAAGTGAGTGAGTACTGTGGAATGGGGAGGAATCACTACTTATGGATTTATAATATAACCTCCTTGTAAACCTAGGGTGCAAAAATTCCAAGTGTCAAATGGGTGGGCTTAATTGATAATAGGTACCTCGAGTATGGAGGTTTTCTGGATGATTACTTATTAGGGGCAAAGGGGATTTCTACTTCAAGGATAAATTGTACTTGATAAGATCTGAGTCTCTAATTCTGAGATTCTATAGTACTATGAACAGAAAAATTTCTAAACCTAAATGAATGTCATTGTAGGTGGTTGCCTAGATTTATAGAATGAGCATGAATAGGGGATCACTGGCAAAGTATGGAGGAACCTGATAGGTAATGCATCAGCCACTCCACAGCTGCTCTGTGTTTGGATCTGCTCAATCAATGATGGCTTCCAGGGGTGCCCAGGTCACAGCTGGGGGTCCCTTGGAGCTGACTCTCTGCCCCAGCAGTAGGTATGGGTTCTTGCTGTGTAATATATTTCCTACATTGTGTATCAATAGCGAGGTCTTTGTGGAGCTATGTCTCTAGTTTCAGCAGTGTGCTAACCTTTGGGCTCACAAACACTGTGGTAGCCACTCTCAGAAGGAGTAAAGAGGCTCTCATGATTCTACATAGGAATGTCTGTGAGTGAGATTGTCCGCTCTTCATGCAATGGCCTGCTTACAGCATAGCAGAGAAGTGTGGATGCCAACGACAAAGGGAAGGCAACAAACATTTATACAGTTTCTACTATGTGCTAAGCACTGTGTTTTCACTGGTATCAGGAACTTTCTCCACCAAAGCCTGTTGTCCCCTTCTCTGCAACTTATCTTAGAGTTACTTAGACATCGCACAACTAGTATTTGTGGGAGCTGAAGCCTTTCTGGCTTCAAGGTGGCCTCTCTATTATTGAGATAATAAAATATAATAATAAAAAGATGATAAAAGTGGTTGCAAGTTCTACTTTTAAAAAACACTTTCATTGAAAAATAAATTGATCTGAATGTGGGTAAGCAGGAGAGGAAGCATGGTTTGGTAGTGAGAGACTTGACCTTGGAGACAGGAAGGCCCATTTTCAAATGCCCCACTCTGTCACATACTGACTACATGACCCTGGGTAAACCACTTAATGTCTCAATGATCTCTACAATTCTGACTATAAGTTTCAAGAAATTTCTTAGTTTTCATTGGATGAGGGAGTTTCCAACGCTGTACACATATACATATATTTAGCATATGTGTTAAGGTTCTGTAGTAGGACCGTGAACTCTGCAGTATGATCCATTGAGTATGGCTGTGGCACTTGGGCTCTAGAACTTCTCCAACTCTTCTCTAGGTCAGCTAGCCCTCCCTATCATGCACCCATTCTGGCAGGTCAGGGGTTTTCCCAGAGGGAGTTGCCATGCTATAACAACTCATTCCATGGGTCCTAGGAGTAACAGTGATGTGGGTGGTTTAGGCCTAATGCTGGCACCTTGTTAATTCAATTGTAATTGTTATGAAGTGAGGCACTTTTAAGTCATTGGATAATTAATTTTAAAAGGTTTACTTAAGTCTAATATAAAAATTCAGTGACACTTGGCTTCTATAGATGTGGCTCTCTTCGTTACCATATGAAAATATGTCTGGTCATCAGGATGTACTGAGTCATGATCTTCAGATATCCATGAAGTTGGAAGATCCTCTTTCTCATGTGGATGGGATCTTTTATACCCCCAGGTGACTAGGAAGCTATGTCAACTCAATCAACCAGAGTCTACCAGGAAACTACATCAAGGGAATCACAGTTTGAGCCTTGTTGTACCTGGGTTAATGAAGTCCCAACTTTTTTGTGTTTTCCTAATTCATGCTATGGGGTGATAGGGAAGAATGGGGAAGACTGGTAGATACTGGTCCTATCACAATGAAGAAGTTTATATATATATACAGACACAAACACACACATATACATATACACGCACACGCATATGTATACAATGTATTATGTATGTATACATATATGGCATATATCTGTGTATACATATATGTGTATGTATATATCTATATGTATCTGTTTATATATATTTATTATAACTATAGCTCTTGGGATCCAACTTGTGTATTACTCCTTTAAAACAAATTAGTCAAGGTGACACTATTAACTCTTTTTTTTTTCTGCTTTTTGGAGGGCAGTTGGGGTTAAGTGACTTGCCCAAGATCCCATGGCTAGTTTTTGTGTTAAGTGTCTGAGGCCAAATTTGAACTCAGGTCCTCCTGACTCCAGGGCCGGTGCTCTATTCACTGTGCCACCTAGCCGCTCCCTCACACTATTAACTTTAATCATGAAACATGTATTACACAAAATGAAAAACATTATAACATTACAGTCTACCAACAAACATGAATCACATTCTCCCACCAGTGCACCCAGTATTGTAGGCAATAATAAGTATAAGCTTCTGGAAACCTAAAAGGGTGTAAGGAGAACATGAGGCACATGGAAGAAACTCTTGATACTTTGAGCAATTCTGTATCAAAAGTCACGGGCTGAGTAGGGCCTCTTCTCCATTAGCTTGTCTACTCAAACTACTCCTTGTTTGAAGTTTAAGGAAGTATTTGTGCTCTTTTAGCAAAAACAGTTCCCCTAAACTCTAAGATCTTCAAAGCTATTTAGAAATATTCAGGACTATGTTCTTGGCTGGGCTCTGAGGGGTTTTCCTTCTCTCAAGCCCTGGGTGGCAGTGAAGGACAAGTCTGACAAACTCTCCTTGCCCCAGCCAACTCTATTATGCAGCAACAGATACTACCCCTCAAATCAGCTCCCAGCAGCAATGCTTTTCCTTCCTTCAGCTCCCAGAAGCAATGCTTTTCCTTCCTTCAGCTACCAGCAGCAAAGCTTTTCCTTCCTTCAGCTCCCAGCAGCAAAGCTTTTCCTTCCTTCAGCTCCCAGCAGCAATGCTTTTCCTTCCTTCAGCTCCCAGCAGCAATGCTTTTCCTTCCTTCAGCTCCCAGCAGCAATGCTTTTTCTCTAATCAGTTAAGCTTACAGTAGCAGATACAAGGCCTGGCTTCTTTCAGTAATCTTAGTAGAATGGCAGTGCAGACTTTAAGCTCTTCTTCTAACTCTCTGTTTGCTTTTCTATGAATCATCATAAGAGCTCTTTTCAAGCAGGTGGCGTCTAAATTTTGCGCCCTTCACTTAGCTTGAACTCAACAGAGATTGACTTTCATGAAGCAACAGGGAATTTGAAGTTCATTAAAACCCTTAAATATTGGACAGAGTATCACAACAGTGGTTAGTCTCCATTATCTTCTAGTACAAGCATACCTTGTTTTATTGTACTCTACTTTATTTCCCTTAGAAGATATTTCAAGGGTTTTGTTTTATAAAATGAGGGTTTGTGGCAACCTGGCATCAAGCAAGTCTAACGGCACCATTTTTCTAAGAGCATGTTCGCACATAATGTCTCTGTGTCATAATTCTCTCAATATTTCAAACTTTTTCATTATTATTATATCTGTTATGGTGATCTGTGATCCTTGGCCTTTTAAGTTATTATTTTAATTGTTTAGTTGCTAAATGTTGTGTGACTACTCCACCAAGTGGTGTTCTTCTATCTCTTTCCCTCTCCTTGGGCCTCTCTGTTCCAGGAGACACAACATATTGAACACAGTCCAATTAATAACTCTACAATGGCTTCTATGTCTTCAAGTGAAAGGATGAATCTATCCATGCTGCAAACGTCATTGTCTTATTTCAAGAAACTGGACATTTTCCATCTTTTAGCAACTACCACCTTCATCTGTTGGCAGCCATCAACATCATGGCAAGACCCTTCACCAGCAAAAAGATAATGACTTGCAGATGATTCAGATGATGGTTAGCATTTTTTAAGTATTTTTTTTTAGTAATTTTAATTAAGGTTTGTAAATTTTTAGACATAATTCTATAGCACACTTATTAGAATATAATATGGTGTAAACATCACTTTTATAAGCCCTAGGGAACAAAAAAATTCATATAACTCATTTTATTGCAATATTTGCTTTATTGAGGTGGAACCAAACTAGCAATATCTCTAAGGTATGTATGCCTGTACTCATAAGCTCTTTGTGTTCTTTAAAGTATAATGCCTATAAATGCTGCTCAATGAAGCATTTTACATCACTCTTACTAGTTACATTGATGAGTACAACTACCGGACTCCATGCTGCTACTTCTGCTGCTTCATATACTGACACTTGACTTCCTCAGATCTCCATATTTCTATGTTTTCTCGCCCTGAAAGTGGGACAGAATACGGTCAAGTAGAGAGAAATCAATTTCAGGTGGGGAAAATAGATAAGAAAATAGGAAATACCAAGGTGTGTACATAGGACCATGAGGAAACCAGCTTGACTGGGGCAAAAGATACATGCTGTGGGAAAAGGGACAATGTTGAGTAGTAGGAAGAGCAGATAAGCAAGGAATGAGTTACTATTGTGACTTGAGCCTTAGAACTTCTGGTATTTGCTCTAGGTAGGATTTTTTTGGTTGTTGTTGTTTGTTTATTTTTGTCTTTTCTTTTGCAAATTTGTCATCTCTGAGTCCTTAATGTGGTCAGTGTGACTGCCTCTAGGACATCCCTTTTAGATTAAGTTAAATCAAGTCAACAAGCATTTATTAAGTACCTACTTCAGATTTTAATTAATGAGGGGGAGCCTGAGAGATTGCTCTACAAATAATGAGCATGGACTTTGTAGCATTTACCTCTGTTGCCCAGAAGCTTTTTTTTAAAGCATACTTTTGGGTTTATGGATGTGTTCTGGATGGTTGAGATTGCTATGACCACCGTCTGCAAGAAGCTTAGTAGTTTAGTTCAGTGGTTCTCAACCTTTCTAATGCCGTGACCCTTTAATACAGTTCCTCATGTTGTGGTGACCCCCAACCATAAAATTATATTTGTTGCTACTTCATAATGCTAATTTTGCTACTGTTATGGATTGTAATGTAAATATCTGATATACAGGATGTATTTTCATTGTTACAAATTGAACATAACCCACAGGTTGAGAACCGCGGGCTTTAGTTGGAGAGATAAAACTAGCACAAATGAAATAGTAAATATCTCTTCAAGTGTTAAACTGGGAAATAGTAACCACAATGAATTCAAGGCATGCAGAGAACAATGAAGAATGAAGTAATCAGAAAAAGAAGTAAGGGCCAGGGGACAGCTAAGTGGTGAGGCGGATAGAGCACAGGACCGGAGTTCAAATCCAGCAAGCTCCGTAACCCCTATTGTCTAGCCAAAAAAAAAAAAAAAAAAAGTAGGATTTGATCTGGATGCTATAGTGGAATGAGTCAAGATATCTGGGTTCTTGTCATTGCCATATGATCCTGCCCCTCCAACTCTTCTCTTTCTTCCCTGGTCTTTCTCTTGCCAAATCATTATCCATGCCTCACCTCCTGGATGTAGATATATAGAATGGTAGTCTCTTGATCCCTTTTTTGTTTCCTCTCCACATTTCCTTGGTGATTTTAAAAGTTCTCCATGGGTTTAATATGACTTCTAAATCTACTAGACTTCATCTCCCTCCTGAGCTCTCATTCTGTATCACCTGTCTGTTGGACATCCTCAGATGGTTATCCCAATGGTACTCAAACTCCACATTTCCAAAACTGAGTTCATTATCTTTCTTACTAAACCCAAGGTTCTCCCAACTTCTCTGTATCTGTTATGAATACCATCATCCTACTAGTCATCTGTAATCATAGCCTCAGAGTCATTCCAATTTCTCCTTTCCCCTCACACCCAAAATCTAATCAGGCACCGTATTTGATCAATTCAACCTCCACAATTTCCTTAATATTTAGCCCCTTTCCTCTTATATTTCCATTACTCTGGTTCAGATCTTCATCTCTCACTTGAATCATTGCAAGAGCCTTCCATTTGGTGTCTTTGAGCTAGCCTCTGGAAGTAGAGGGTAAAACAAGAATCAGTGGGTGAAAGTTACAAAGAGAAAAAGTCAGGTTTGATATACAAGAGAAAATTTTCAAAACATTATAGCTTTCTAGAAGTAAAATGGACTGCTTTATGAGATAGTGAGTTACCCAACATTGATATTTTTTAGAAGAGGTTCGAAAACTATATTTTTGTGTATTATGAAATGGATTTTTGTCCAGATAGAAATTGGACCAGATGGCATTTAAAGCCCTTTCAAATTCTAAGATTCCATGACTATCTTAATGATTCTTGGATCATGTAGCTTCATATTTTAAATAATTACTTTTGCTAACTCAGTGCCAAATGCAGGCATTTCTATGTTGTTCTTAGGATCAGAAGACTATCAATTTCAAACCCCTAATTTTATAGATGAAGAAACTGAGTGTTTCTTGCCAAAGTTTCATGCCAAAGTAAGGGTGTTAAGTTGAATGAATATATTTATTCAACTTTTCTACCCACTAAAATCAGGTTCCCTTGGGCAAGTTCCAAATCACTTTGCCCTAATTATGGATCTGGTCACAACTATATCTGGTCACACAGATGATGAAACTGAGATGGCAGAAGTTGAAGTGGCTTACTCATTGCCACACATCTAGTAAGAGAACTTGATCCTACATCTTCTGACTCGAAATGATCTATTTCCATCTCCAACAACCCACAGTATGGAGGAGACGGAAGAAGACAGGACAGCAGTCTCATTCTTTTAAAGCTTTGGGGCTAATACTTGGGTTCTTGGTGTTGTGATAGTGTATTGTTGATTCAATATTCACAGCACCAACGGTCATTATAAATATATCTTCATAGTGATCAATCACAAAATATAATACTCTCCATATAGAAGACAGAAGCAAAACATTATTCAGACACCAGAAAATTGAATCCCAAAACCAATAAGCCAATTCCATCATAGTAGCAAAGAAGTTAATAAGCCATACCAGCAGAAAGCCATAGCATCCATTAGCCTTCCCACCTATCAACATTACCTCACAAGCCTGTCTCCATCAGATATATCCTTTCCTCTCAACTGTTTCTGGTTGCTCTGACTCCCAGCTTCCTGTGAGCTCTGCTCAACCCTTCAGAAAACTCTTCCCACCAGAGGCTCCATGTGACCACATTCAGCCTATTAGAGGGCAGGGTATATTTTCTTTTTTTTTCTTTTTTTGCTTTTTGGAGGGCAGTTGGGGTTAAGTGACTTGCCCAAGGTCACACGGCTAGTTTTTGTGTGTGTGTGTGTTAAGTGTCTGAGGCCGGATTTGAACTCAGGTGCTCCTGACTCCAGGGCCAGTGCTCTATTCACTGTGCCACCTAGCTGCCCTGAGCAGGGTATATTTTCAAAGCAGGGAAGGTCTTCAAATTCCTTTAGGCTTATTAGGGGGCATGGAAGATCTTCAAACTCCCATTACGTTACAGATAGTTACATGAGCTATGGTATGGTATGAGAAAAATGGATATGATTATGAAGAGGTTATCCAGCATAGAAAAACCTGCAGTCTTGAGACTACATGTGACCCTCTAGGTTCTCAAGTGCAGCCCTTTAACTGAATCCAAACTTCACAGAACAAATCCCCTTAATAAAAGGATTTGTTCTGTAAAACTTGGGCTTAGTCAAAAGACCATACACAAGGACCTAGAAGGCCACATGTGGTCTCAAGACTGCAGGTTCCCCCACCCTGGATAACCTCTTCCCAATCAAATCCATTTTTCTTCATAACCTTCTAATGTGATGATAGGTCAATAAATAACTCTATTTTCAGAAGCATGCCAAATTTTGGGCAGAGTGCCTCTAAGGGCTCTTGTTTTCATTTCACAGCTAGGGCACAATGTAGAGATAATAGTCATAATTAGCATATTTCTATCTCTATTTATATAGAGAGTATTTTAAGGTTTACAAAACACTTTATTTTTTTTAACTTATTTGTTCCTCACCACCGTCTCATGAGGATCTCCCCATTTTCTAGATAAGAAAACAGGTTGAGAGAGGTTTAATTAACTTGTCCAGGGTACCACAGCTTGCTGATGTCTAAGGGACAATTCAACTCAGGTCTTCCTGTCTCCCAAGTCTCTTGACATGAGATATAGGATTCTGTTGTAACCTCTAAATTCCATTTGATCACCAAACTTTCATCTTGCTCCTAGTGACAGCCCTGTGTGATTAGTTCTATTTTTGGAAGACTGGGTATGTCCTCCATATTGGGAAACTAGTTGTTTATAATTGTGTCAACTATATTTTTTAAATTTTCATTGAGCTAAGCTGTCGATGGCATTTAAGTTATTCTGTCATTGTGACTCATTGTTCAGGAACTGCTGCCCCAGTATAATCAAGGACACCAGCTGATGCTCCATTCTCTCCCCTAAGCCTTCTGCTGTATTGGCACTACATGAGAGATTAATTCCTAGGTAGGCTTAACTTTCTGGAAATAAAGACTCATAGAAGGCTAGCAGCTGCTGGGGATTGGGAAAACTTTTTTTTCCCCATGGGAAATGGCACCTGAGTTGAGCCTCGAAAGAAGGCAAAGGAGAAGGAAGGAATGTATTCTAGTCATAAAGAATAGTGTGTACAACACCTCAAGGCATGCAAGAGATAGAATTTTAAGAGACAACTAACAGGCCAGTTTGGTTGAAATGCATACTGTACAAAGGGGAATAATATGAAATAAGTCCAGAAAGACAGAAGAGAGACAGACTGCAGAATGCTTTAAAAGAGTCAGGGTAAGGAGCTCGTATATTATTCTAAAGACAGAAGAGAACCATATAAGATAGGTGAACAGAGGTAATGATCATGGGATCATACATTTAGAACTGGAAATGACCTTAGAGATCATTAATTTCGGGGTTCTTAACTTTTTTTGAGTGTTTCATGTACCCCTTTGGAAGTCTCACACAACCTATTCTCTTGTCAGACTGATGTTTATAAATTCATAAAATAAAATACAAAGGATTACTAAGGAAGCAAATTATATTGGGGTATAGTTGAAAGAGAAGATAAGTGATTTGATCAGAGCCCCATAGATATTGATGGTTCAGAGATAGGGTTTGAACCCAGATCTCTCCTTTCTCCAATCCAGAGTTTTTCCCCATTCTCAGTAAGGCATTCAAAAAGTACTTATTAAGTACCTGCTGTGTATCAAACATTGTATTAATTGCTGGGGATTTTTTAAAAATAGTGAAAATAGCCCCTGCCATCAAGGAGCTTACAGTCTAGGAAAGTTAAATATTTACATAATTTTATTACAGTTACAAAATAGATGCACACAGTTTGTTTGGCAAAAGGTACTAGTAGTGAGGGAGGTGGATCAGGAGAGTTCACATGTGAAAGATGGTACTTGAACTGAGCCTTGAAGGAAATCAGAGTTCTAAGAGATGGAAGAGAGGACAGAGTACATTCCAGACACAGGGAATAACCATTGCAAAGGCATGGAGATAGGAGATTAGTACCCTCTAAAAAGAATAACCAGATCAGTTTTGTGGAACTCAGTATGGGTGAGGGGCAGTAATCCACAATAAGGTTAGAAAGGTGGGTTGAGGACATGTAGTGAAGAGATTTCGATGCCAAAGGAATTTCCTTTGCATCATGGCGGCAATAGGAAGGCACTGGAATTTTCTGGGTGCAGCATGGTCAAAATTGCACAGCACTTCTTAAACTATGGGTAATGAGCCCCATATGGAGTTGAGACCCACAGTTTAAGAATAGCTGAAGGGGTCATGACTGGAAAAAGTTTAAGAAGCCATGCTTTAGGAGAATCAGTATGGTACCCAAGGGAAGGATGGAATGAAGAAGAGACAGACTAGAATAGAGGCTAAAGAGAACAATTAGGAAGCTATTGAAGTCATCCAGGTGAGAGGGGACGAAGGTCTAAATTCTTATGATAGCTGTGTAGATGGAGAGAAGGAAATGTATATATACAAGATACATTGCAGAGGTAGAAATGTCAATTTGACAATTGATTGGAAATGTGGGATGAATGAGGGTGAGGAATTGAGGATGATACCACATTCACTTTTCCAACTATCCACTAGACATTGTCACCTAATCTACTGGCACCTCATTATGAAAATATCCAAAACCAAATTTATCTTTCCTCAACAAACTAGCTCCCCTCTCTGACATTTTTTTTCTGTCAACATCATCATCTCACAGCCAACCACGCTTCAAAATTCAGTCTCATCTTTGAGGCTTCCTCTCAACATCATGCCTATAGTTGGCAGTACAGCTGTGAATATCTAGCTTAATTAGCACTGTGACTTTGGGAATTAGTGGGCAGCTGGACTGCATTTTGTCACCATTTCCTTACCTTCCTACATAGGGACTGTAGGTAGCTAGGTGATTTAGAAAGAGAAAAAGTGTTGACTATTTCTGATAGCGTATTAGACTGGCCACATTTGCTGAGCATTTTAAAAGATTCATTTGTTTGTGGAGCAAGATTCAGACACAAATAAGCCTCTGGGATTCAGTAAAGCTGTGGCTGTGTTATATGGAATTCCTAGGAGACTTCTGTGATATAAACGTGCCTCTGTCTTCTTTTCCTATTGCTCTCTCTCTCTCTAAGATTATCTCCAGTTGATCCTGTATATATCTGTTTTTGGTACAGAATTGTTTGCATATCATCTACCTCAATTTGAAGGTGAACACTTCAAGAGCATTAAGTAATCAGTCAATAAATGTTTATTAGTTTTACTATTATTTATTAGTGTATTTGTTATTTTATTATTATTTATGTGCTAAATGGCTGGGAATAAAATGCAAAAAAAGGATATTCCCTGCCCTTGAAGAATAATACTCTAATTGGGGAAGACAGCATCACACAAAAAGAAACTGAAAAGTGGAGGGGGGTGAAGTACCTGGTGTGGGGGCATGATGAAGTCCAAAGGAGTACAATCAGGTGGGGAATGAAGAAATGCCTGGCCTGGGGGCCCTCTTGAAATGGAATTTTGGTGAGGAGATCTTTGCTTCATCCTCTAAACAGAAGACCGATGTGGGTACCAAGGCTGATGGATCTTGCAGGATGATGAGGTTCCTGATGGGAACTGCTTTGGCGGCTGATTTTGCCCTTTTTTGTATTTACCCAGCATGTTACATAGTTCCTTGAACATAATTGTTGTTGAGTCATTTCAGTTGTATCTGCATCTTCATGATCCCATTTTGGGGTTTTCTTACTAAAGATAATGGAGTGGTTTGTCATGGCCTTCTCCAGCTCATTTTATAAGTGAAAAAGTGAGGCAAACAGAGTTAAGTGACTTGCTCAGTAAGTAGTAAGTATCTGAAGTCAAATTTGAACTCATGAAGTTGCATGAAGTTGAATCTTCCTGGTTTCATTGCACCACCTAGCACCCCAGGTGTATTTCATTGCTCTTCTGGTACATAGAAAGTATGTAATAAATGCTTATTGACTTGACCCATAGAGTTTCCTAGTATGCTGGCTCATGGAAGGTTGACCAACTGTGCTACCTTAAATTCATAGTCTGTGGGTCTGAACTTTGAAAACTAGAGCTCACAAGCCCTATCAGTATACTAAGCTTTTAAATAGCCATCCACAATTAACTTCCCAGAAGGACATTTACTAAGATAGTATAGCAAGAACAAGAGCTATATAACCTTCTCTGCCATCAACCTGGGGTTCGCTCTCTCAGAAACATATACAAGTGTCATTGAGAAGAGTTGGCACAGAGTGCATTGATAGTGAGGCACTCACACAGAAACAGCACAAGTAACACAACTTGCACATTGGGAAGTAAAAGTCTCTGCAGTCTTTTCTCTTCTCATTGTGTTCTCATGAGCTCTGTTCTAGCTGAGTTTTTCGCCTGGACAAGTTGCTCAGCTGTGCTCTCCTGGGTCTTCCCAAGAGCTCTACTCTTGGCTGCCAGGGTGAATTGTCTGCAGTCTCTTCTGTTCTCTGCTGCCAGAATTCACTTTCCTTTTCTACCTTCCAGTGTCTCTCTCTCCTTACAGAGTATGTCTTTTCTTTTTTTTAAAGGAACGGTCTATCTTTAACCAAACAATCTCCAGTCCTGTTCTTCTTTACACTTTTAAAGAGTATTGGGACTCCTTGTGCTTCCTTTGACACATTAATGCCTCATTATTTGCCCTTTTTGTGATTTCATCAATTGGGTTTAAAGAGAGACTCCTCTTTCTTTCCTTCCCCTTCCCTCCCTCTTCCTCTATAGTATAAAAGTTTATTTTTATATACTCAAATGTATTTATCTTTTTTCTCATGGTATTTTCCAATTCTTTGAATTGTCAGAAATTTATTTTCCCTCCCCTTCTGGGATAAATTTTATTTGATTTTCTTTCGGTTTTTTAAAAAATAGATTTTGTTCCTCTTTAACTCTTTGACTCATCCGGAATTTATTGCACTATATGGTATAGATTTGTGTCTAAGTATGGGAAAATATGTTCTGAGTTCTAGACAGTAAACTTACAAACACATTTTTGGATATAGCCCAGATATAGCCCATGTTAACCAATGTATTGATAGAGAAATCTTTCTGGTCTGATAACTGTTTTTGATTCCAGCATACAAGGGCTTAATCAGTCAATATATGCCATCAATTTATCTTCTCAGCTATTTCCTTAGAGAGCCTCTGGTTTTGTAGAGATCTCTTTTTAAAAAATAACTTTTATTTTTCATTCTTTTTTCTTATAAGCTGTTTCTCTTACAAAATATAGTGTTTGTCCTAGATTTTCCTCTGTTTCTCTTGATGACACTTACTTTGGCAAGCTTGTCATCTTAATCAGGACAAACAGATCAGGTGTGGAAGCTTTCCTGCCTTATAGGAGGGAACTAAGCAACTTTTTGGGAAAAGAGGGTTTTTCTAGTGAAATTAATTCAGAGATGAAAGCATCCTCTAAATACTTACAACAGTATTAACAGAATTAACAGAACATTTCTGAGTACAGGTCATAAAGAAGTTTAATTTCCTATAACGAGAACAGTTCTACATTGGATTTTGACACCATGATGTCATGCAGTTCCCTTCAGAGAGTAGGGAAAACAGAAGAAACAGTGGTATTTTGCTTAAACACAAGCCTGAGGCTATACAGTGAAGACAAATGCCTTTAAAATGAAAACTGGTGAAATCGTATTTACTTCTAAGTGAACTGTCAGTAGAAATTTCAAAGGGAGATAAAAAAATATATATGTTGAGATTTAACCCTTTAGATTTGAGCTTGGAGGAGCAGTACTCACACTGGCTTTGAAGTACCAAACCCAGTTATAAATTCTCACTCTCTACTGCAGATTCATTGTATTACAGGTCAAGTCATGTCTCCCTCATAAATCTCTTCTGGTAACTTAGAAAGACTAAGTTACATGGATATTATTCCTACTCCCAGATACCAGTATCATATGGCAATCCAGGTCTCTCACTATCCTTTTGCATATAACACTTTTTCATGCTTATAATTATTTTAATATCTTCTGGATGTTTTTGAATTTTTTTCTCTCCAGTCATAAGTGGGATTTTTAAAGAATAAGTTTTCCTTCTTTTTCTTAACTTGAAGATTTTTTAAATTTGGGGATGTGTGCATTGTTTACTGCACAGAATCCACAGTTTAGGTAATTAATGAATTGCATACTTATTAAAGATGATTTTCTTTCCTTTGAAATTATATTATACAAAGGTCACAAAATAATTCATAAAAAAATAAAAAAATAACTGTGGTTTACAATATTAAAATGTAACTGCACTCCTTAATGATTTTTCTAGAGTTAACCCTTAAAAGATGATTTGTATTTTAATTTTTAAAATTATTTTAACTTTCTCAAAAAATAAAACTTTTTAATTTAAATGAAAACTCATGTACTGTGAAAGGTTGGTTATTTTAAGACATTTCCCTCTTAAAGTGTGCCTTCTTGCTAACGTTTACTCTAGGAGCCTGGAAAAAAAAAACATTCCCAGTCATAAGTGGTATTTCTCCTTTTCAGAAATGTGCAGCACATGCAATGTTGCGGTGGGTTTTTTCTCTCCCTCCTTTGCTTAGAAGAGAGGTGAAAACCCTGGTGGATTCAAGTATCTTCTTGATAGGCTCAGACTCTCTTAATCAGCCTGTAATGGAGCTAATGGCTGTTTGTCATCCTTGGAGATATAAATTTCCTGGCGATGTCTGCTGCAGACAGTGCATGAAGTATACTCTGTGTGCCAGCAAGGGCTGATGATCAGGGGAAGGGCAGGGTGCTTCATTAGAGAGGAGGAGAAGAGCAGAAGCTGCCGGTACATAGAACTCTGCTTTTCCTCTACTGAGACATGGATAATGCTGGTAAGTAAAACAAATATTAATTCTTCAGTGCTACTGGGTTCATTTGCATTCTGCGGCATTTGCTGCAGCAGGTTTGCCTATTCATGCTTTTCCCTCTTTCTGTTCTGCACTTAAAATGTCCTGTTGGAGCTGAATTTATCTTGGGTAAAATGTAGCATGGATCCCTCTGTGTTGTCTATATAAGTAGTCTATTTCTCTTGAAGTTTGGGAAATGTGAATATAAATACATTATAATTCAAAAATACCGTTTCAAAGACTTGAGTGTTGTTATAGTTAGACTGTAATAACTGTGGGCTTTGATCCTTTTGTACTTCAAACATAAGGCAAAAATGCATTTAGTTAACTAAAAAACTATCATGGACAGATGGCAAAAGGTGAATGTGGAGTTAATGGACAGAAAAAAAAATCAAAAGAGCAGCATATTGTGCACAGTGTATTAACATGTCTTTATCTTACATGAAAAGGAAAACACTTGCCATCTAATGCATTTGTCTTATAGCCAGAATGTATTATAGAAAAGGATAAAATCATTTTATGCTTGCCATTTTAATTTCAGAGGGCATGGACTCAAGGGAAACTATGCATCTGTTCTCATTGATGGATTCGTTAGTGCCTTGACTTGCCAACCTGACAAATATTTCATATTTAATGCTTGAAGAATTTACTGTTTTAATTTTTTTAAATGCTTAGCATCAAAGTACTTTTGGTGAATATTATTTCATTTGCCATTCTGATTGAACACTGGAACTTCCCAGGTCCAGGTCTCTCCCCATGGTTCTACTTTCCATCACCTGGCTAGCCAGAGGCACTGAATTGAAGCTGACATCAAATTTGCAGTGGATTCTCTGCCTCCTGAGCTTTGCTTGTCTGTTTGAGTAGTGGTTTTGCAGTGATAACCCACAGTATGTTGAGAGACAGTAATTCCTTTTAATACTGGGCAACATTTTCAAGAAAATTTTACAACCTAGGCTTGTACTTTTTTCAGTGAAAGCATCTTTGTTTATTAAATGTAGTGTTTCTCATCCTCAACATAGGCAATGTAGTCGAGCAGAGTTTTTTGAAAATCTGGTGCCTTGATTTCTGCCATTAAGTTCTGTTCCTAGAATGATGCGTAATATGTGGCTAAAATAATCTTTTCTGTGACATTGTAGCCATAAGATTTTTTTCTTTCAGTTTTACACAGTACACTGAAACAGTATGAAATTGAAGATGGAAATTTAAGGGCTGTGAAATATGCAGAGAGAACAGAAGGGGAAAGGGAATATGTTTGTATTTAGGAAGGGGTTGGGCTGATTTGTACATACAGACCCCATCTGAGTTATTAAAAAAATATATCTTAGGGATTTGGAACATGAGCTATCAGGGAGACCATTCTATGACAAGGCACAGTTTCAAAGTCAAGCAAGAGGTTTCCCTTATTATAGAAATAGAGGTTGTACAGGTAAGAGGAGAAGAACAATGAGTCACAAATTCAGCCTTGTTTTAAACCCCTGCCATTCACAATGAATTATACTGAAGTTTTGGCAGAGCTATCATTTGAATGAAAGTAAATGTGTCTCTTAAGGACTCATATATTTATATTAAAGGCCATTTAAGAAGAGGGTAAGGAGAGGCTAAGATAAAAAACCATAGTAACAGCTTTTTCCTGTATTGTTTCCTGTTCATTTAAAAGAGTCCCCAAGTTATGGTTTCTCCCTTGCTAACTATGGCTTTTTTCAGGAATATATTTGCAAAGACTGTAGTTTTGTATTTTCATATAGTACAGTAGTCTGGCTAGAATGACCACCTCATAAGTTTAGTAAGACCTGTAAAATTCAGAGAGCACCTTTTGAAAATGCCCATTTTTGCCTTGTTTTAAAGTTTGTCAAATTTGTCAAATAGGCAACCATACTGTTGAACTGAACATGTTGTTTCAAAATGCATCTTTCAAGTCTTTTGGACCTACTTTCTTGTGATGATTCTAGACTCCATTTTCTGAAGGTATTATTTGATGAGACAAGCAATCTACTAGGAATGCATGCAACTTTCCATAAAAATTGGATTTACTACCAGATAATGTTAACCCATTATGAACATAAGTAGCCAGGAATAATAGGAAAATATTCCTAACAGAATAAATTGAGAATCTTGGGCTTTCCCAAATTCAATTTAAATAAGATAATGATGCTAAATATTTCGCTCCCCCCCACACACATTGTCTCTATAAGTTATATATTTCCCTTGAAGTTGGGAAATGTAAATATTTTAAAAACCCATATAATATAAAAACTCTTTTACAGACTTGAGTGTTGTTGTAGTTAGACCTAGGAACTTATTCAGGCATAACATTTTAGAGCTTATCAATCTAGCAGCTGAATTGAACAATTGAGGGCAAGGACTAACAATTTGGTCATCAGTGTTACTCAGTCAGGCCTTCTGCTGAATACATTTTTTAAGTCAGGGTTTAGATAATTGTTAGGGAGAGACTAATAATTGCTACACGTGAGCAGAATGAATCTGTCTAATTTATTGAATACTCCTCCAAAGTCCTTTCTTTATTGGACAAAAATTCTTTTTTTGTGTGGTCTCTGTTGGTGGTGAAGTGGGAGAAGATCAGCAATATGTAGCGTTTGTTGGCTCAACATCTGAGTGTACGATAAAGCAATTATGCTGTTGTGGATGTGTCCATCTTCTAGTTAGGCAGCAGAAAGCTGGCATTCCTACCATCCCTGAGAATGAGACATCCTTGCACTATAATTGCCAGCTCATGTATTCCTTTAAAAGCTTTTCCTGGAACGACAATAAAATATTCATCAAATAATATGTGTGTAGTATGTCAAAGCAGTTTAAGCAATGTTTGAACTTTTGGGGGGGAGGGGAGTCATATGACTCTATATGAGGTTTTGATGATTCAGATAGTTGCTAGACTTTTTTTCACAAAACAGAACCGAGAATACTTAAGTTGCATTACAAGGACTCTCCAGTCCCAATCTACCAAAGACAGTAGTCTTGCTAGGCAGTTTTATGCCTTTCTCCCATCAAGGGGTATTAGGAATAAGTTGTATAAATAAATCCAGAGGCAACATGTATAAGTTGACATTATAATAATCAACATTAGGATGAATTGCGATTCCTTATTCTATATCCTAAAGAACTGGTAAACGTTATAAACTTCCCATATTTAATGGAATGATGATTACTTGGCTGAGAAAAAGATACTGTATTATAAGAAATAGATGATAGGAGTTCAAAAATGGCAGGGTGGTTGAGGTCACTTATTTTAGAGGGAACTAATGACAAAGTTTATAGAGTTTCCTCTTCACTTTAAATTCAATCCAGTTGGCTTAATGACAATAGTTATTTGGTTCCTAGTGATCGCAACCTCGAGTACAGAGCATCCTGTTGAGATTTACAGAACTACTTGACATGGACATTTAGCAAGGCAAAGAAGAGCACCTCACATGAAGGGCCAAGGTCCCCTGGGGCCAATGCTGGGTTGGCTCCTACAGGGCTAAAGTAAGCCCAATTAACCATTACACCATACCTGACATTTTTAACCTACTAGAAACATGTCTCATTGCTAGGCAGCTTCTACCATAGCTGTGCTTGTCATACCAAGTCAACCAGCATTTATTAAGAATCTGTGTCAGGCACTGCACTAAGTGCTGAGGACATAAAGACCAAAAAAATAAATCCAACAACAACAAACAAAATAACACACACACACACACACACACACATAGACTTTGTTCTCAAAAAACTCACATTCTAATGGGGGGAGGGGAATAATACTTAAACAAAAAAACTATATAAAGATAAATTGGGAATAATTAGCAGAAGGGGGCATTAGTATCAAGGGAGATTGGGAAAGGGTTTTGCAGAAGTACAGGGGGCTAAAGTATAAAAATACTGGAAAGGTACTAAGGGTCCAGAGGGGCTTTAAAAGCCAAACAGGATTTTATATTTGATCCTGGAGGTGATAGGAAGCCACTAGAATTTGTTGAATGGAGAGGATGGAAGAGTCAGATGTGGGCTTTAGGAAGATCAATTTGACTGCTGAGTAAAGGATAGAATGGAGTGGGGAGAGATTTGAGGCAGAGAAACCAACCAGCGGACATTTGCAATAGTCCAGGAACGAAGTGCTGAGAGCTTGCACCAGAGGGGAGAAGAGGATAGATATGAGAGATGTTTAAAAAAAGTAGGACTGACAAGACTTGGCAACTGATTGGATATAGGGGGCAGTGTGAGAAAGAGCAAAAAATAAAGAATGACACCTAGATTGTGAGCTTGGGTGACTGACTAGAAGGATGGTGGTTGCCTTGCTAGTAATGGGAAAATTAGGAAGAAGGGAAATCTGGGGTAATGGGGATAATGAGTTCACTTTTTTTGTTTTGGGGTTTTCTGAGGCAACCAGGGTTAAGTGACTTGCCCAGGGTCACACAGCTAGTAAGTATGTGAGGCCAGATTTGAACTCATGTCCTTCTGACTCGAGGGCTGGTGCTCTATTCACTGTGCCACCAGCTATCCCTAATGAGTTCAGTTTTGGGCATGTTGAGCTTAAGATGTCTGTGATGAGTTAAGAGGTATAGGTCTAGTTTTGTTAAAGCCTGATCAGCCCCAGTGTTACGAAGCAGAAAGGCAGTGGTGACTGGGAAATATTTAGGACCAACGTGCAAAATGGAAGTTAGGAGAACAAGGTGATTTGCAGGATACGCATCCTGATTGTCATAGCAGCAGTTGTGAGATGAACTTAACCAATGAAAAAGTAATAGGATCAGGTTGATTCATTTAAGAATTAGTAGCATCAGTGAGTAGAACACCGGCCCTGGAGTCAGGAGTACCTGAGTTCAAATCCGGCCTCAGACACTTAACACAAAAACTAGCTGAGTGACCTTGGGCAAGTCACTTAACCCCAACTGCCCTCCAAAAAGCAAAAAAAAAAAAAAAACCAGAAGTAGTAGCATCCCATTCTTCGCTATTGGAGATACTGACATGTAAAATGAATTATTTTTTCAGTTTTTCAAAAAATCATTTCAGACATTGAGTATTTCCTGAGCAAGTCCTGGGTCCTAAAATGTAAGTTCTGAATAATAGGAGTCATTACTGCCCCTACAAACACTGTAATACAAGATAGCCCAAAGCTAGGATAGAGACTCAAGAATAGGGAGGGTTCAGAAATAACCAGCCAAAAGGTGGCCCTTCCCCTGCTGGTTCTGTGATACTTTAGAGTGTGGACTCTGACATAAGTACTGAGACTCTGTACTCTACAGAGTAATGGAAGAAGAAAGATTGACTATCCTGAGCCCTGGAAGAATAAGTCACTTAAACTCTTTCATAAACTGAGGTCTCATAACTACCATTACTGATGATTTTCTAACCATGAAGGTTGGGGCTTGAAATTCTAGTTAGGTGATGGTTTAAAAAATACAGATTGTTTCATTAGGGAAATGTTAGCATTAATTCAAGCCAGAAAATGAAATGCAATTTAGAGGTATGATTTGTCCAACATGTCGGAACTTCTTCAAACATGAGGTATTGATCTGTGTTTTAGTCTTCTTTCTATTTTTCACAGTGGAGCCATTGTGGTACAGACCTGAAGAGTTTAATTAAAATCAATCAGGGGCAGCTAGGTGGTGCAGTGAATAGAGCCTTGGCCTTGGAGTCAGGAGTACCTGAGTCCAAATCCAGCCTCAGACACTTAACACTTACTAGCTGTGTGACCTTGGGCAAGTCACTTAATCCCAATTGCCCTGCTTTTTCCCCTCCAAAATAAAATAAAATAAAATAAAATCAATCAGACCCTGGTTCAAGTCTTGCCTCTGACACATATTGGCTGTATGCCCCTGAGCAAGTCACTCAAATTCTTTGTCTCAGGATAATTTTTATTCTTTAAAGTTTTAGTCTCCAGGACTTAGTCAGAGTTATTGCAATACTGGACTGGTAGAGGGGGTTACCTCACCAGGAATTTGCTATACTAATAAAATCACAAGTCTAGACCAAAAAATAAAAATGTCCTTCACAGTAGCTCACACTGTTACATACAGTAGGAACTCAATAGTATTTGATGAATATATACATTTCCCTTATTATTGAGAGAGATGTATCTATGCTTACTCTCTGTAATGTTTTATATAAAATGGCAGTTTTATAATTGAATATTTCATCAAATAATAATTCCTTAAGAATTTATTTAAAGCATTAATAATTAATAAAGTATTACAAGGATCATTTAAAAGATAATATCCTATCTACCAAATGTAAGTACTAAAGAAAAAAATAAAACTTGATAAGTGATGAGGGTAGAATGAGATACATCTAGGACTGTATTTTTAAAACACCAGTTTCATGAAATAAGAACTGTTAAAATGAAACTTCCTAAAGGAATGATGAAGCTCTAGAAGAGATTTGAGATTATATAGTACAATACCTTTTATTTTATAGATGAGGAAACTGAGTCCTAGAAAAGTGAAATAATTTTCCCATGGTCACACAAAAAGTCATTGGTAGACTACACTCAGAGAAAGATCTAGAAAGACCAGAGTTTAAATGGAGACTGAAGTAACATATGCTATTGTTCTTTTCCATGCTTGGTTTTGTTTCTTTTGTCTCTTTTTTTTTCTTTTTCTTTTTTTTTCACATTATTTGCTCCATTGGTTACAACACTTCTATACAACAAGACTATTGTACAATGTGGAAGTGTTTGCAAATCCCATACATGATTGTACGCCACCATGGGGGAGGGGGAGAGAAGGGAGGGGAGAAAATCTGAAACTCAAGTGATTCTGTAAATGAATCTTGTAAACCTGAAAGTGAATCTTGTAAATAAACAAGTCAATAATTTTTCTTAAAAGACTAAAAAAAAATAGAATAAACTGCTATAAGAGGTGTTAGGTTTTGCCCCTCCCCACCCCCACCAGTGGATATCATCAAGCATAAAATAGATGATCACTTCTCAGGGATGTATTAAAAAGAATTTTCAATCAGATATAGGGGATGAATTAGATGGCTTTAAAGTCACATCCAGTTGTTACATTCTCAGATTCTGTGATTACATGTCTTATCTTGAAGGTCTCTGAGCTTTTAATTCTATGACCCTGTGGCATTATAAACTTTAGTATGAATTCCAGGTGACAAATAAATTAATATTTTAAATAATAAGTTTAACTTCATTTATTTTATTATTTTTAATTGATAATAATTACTTAATTTATTTATAAAAATAATTTAATTAATAATGATCATTTAATTGAATTAGTAAAAATAACAAAAATTAAATATGGCATTAAAAAAGTCATTGGTAGAGCTATGGCTAAAACCAGGTCTGCTGATATTTAGTTCACTGTTCTTTCATTGATTCTGGTTAAAACATCAAATTATTCCCATGAGGGGTCCTCAGTTCCATTTGTAGTTTGTCTCCCTTTTTTGTTGTGAGACATTGACTGGGACTGGAAGAATTACCTTGTATTTCATGTCTGATCAGATTCATTCATTTAGGTGTGGACAGCAGTCTGGCAAGATGGATGAGTAAAATTGTCTGTTTGGAATATCTTGTTTACTTGCAGCACAAGGAAGTTTCCAGCTGTAATGATTCATTGGTGTACCATTTCATGGGCTATTGGCCCATGCATTATTTCCTTTTACATTCCTATTTATCTAGTAACAAGACTTGTCTCGAGCCTGGCTCCCTACTGCAAACAGGCTCATACAAACCAGTCAATATTTAGACTACGGGAGAGTAGAAACAGAATTTCTGTTTCTGGGTTTTTGTTTTATTTGAAAGAGGGGAAGAGAGTGTTTTAAGGAATGTGCTTTCAAACACGGTTTGTAAGATCACTAGAATTGTGCCTTCTCCAGTCTTCCAACCAACCCCAAGGTAATAGAAGCATCAATATGTATTGCATCATACATATGCATGGGATAGGAAGGATAGTCATCTGGGAGTAGGGTGAGAATAGCCCCTAAAAAACCCCCAAGGAAGCCCAGGGTGAAGGGAGGAATCAGTTAATGCCCTGTCTCCTTCCTCACCTGCCCTCACTCTAACTCCTCCTTGCTCCTTTGCTAACTTATGACCTGTGTGATCTTGGAGAAATCACTTGACCTCTTTGGGCCTCAGTTTACTCATAGGTAAAATGAAGGGGCTAGACTAAATGAGGTCTCTGAAAGTTTTAAATGAGATCTTCTGATCCTTTCATTTTCTCTTGCCTCTTTTTTTTTTTCATTTTGTACTCCTCCCCACATCCACAAAGTCTTACAGCCTTTCCAAGGTCTATTTCTGAGCACTGGGAGACATTCTTTTGTGAACAAGCTACTTCTAGTGTGTTATCATGGTAAGTCAGTGTCTACTGCCAGGTAATTAAGGAGTTGAAAGTTCTACTTGAACTATTCATGTCTTACATTTCTCTTCTCTCCTTCTGGCTTTGAGACTTTCTACAGTTTTTGTTGCTTGTTACGTTTACCTTCAGAGCAGGCAAAGGAGAAGGAACTCAAATCCTCAAGTGCCCAAGAAGGAAGGGCCACATCATATTTAGCTTCCCATCTCCTGTATAGATTATTGCATATACTGTCAGACACATCCAAATAGTGCTTGTTTTGCTGAACTCTGGTTTTCCCTTCTTTCTTTTTTAATCATTGATTAAAAAGGGATGGCTTGATGATGAAGAGAAAGTGAGGGGAGGGAGGGAAGGGAAGGATACATTCATAAATGAATATAATGTTTAAAAATGCATCATTAAAAATTAAATAATCTTTTAAAGCTGACAAATTAGGGAGCTAGATCAAATTACCTCTGAGGTCTCTTCCAGCTTTGACTCTATGATCTTATGATCCTTTTATTTTTCATTTTTATTTTTTTATTTTTCATTTTTATTTTTTTATTTATTGTTCCTCCACCCTCAAAATGTCATATGCTTCCCTATCCTAATATAGTCTCTTATATTTTAAATAATAAGTGTATAATAAGGTAATTAAATCATTTTACTAATCAGAGTAACTCTAGACCAGTGGTTCTCAACCTTCCTCATGCCATGACCCTTCAATATAGTTCCTCATGTTGTGGTGACCCCCAACCATAACATTATTTTCGTTGCGACTTCATAACTGTAATTTTGCTACTGTTATAAATCATAATGTAAGTATCTGATATGCAGGATGCATTTTCATTGTTACAAATTGAACATAATCCACAGGTTGAGAACAGCTGCTCTAGACAAAGTCAAGAGGAGGTTAAAACTAGTGCTTAAAAAGAAATGTGATATCTGTCAATTAGAAGAGAAAACTGATGATATTTATTTGAGAGTATTTCATCATTTATTAAATGGGGGTCTATGATAAGCTAATCTTATATAGCGTGTAAAACAGGTGTTGTGAGCATATATAAAAGGGAAATACAAAGGTATCTCTCCATCTTCATAATTTTAATTAGTTCAGTGCAGATTTTCAAAAAGGAAAATCAAACAGGAAGTAGCAGTGTCCATAGAAATTTTATCAAACTCATAACACTCTTCTGGGTATAGTGAAAGAAACATCATGCTTGAGTGATTAAAAAAATGATTGTAGTCATGGAATTTTTCAAAAGTTTTCCACATAATTATGAAATTCTGCAAGAGGAAGTCCTTTGTGAAGAGTATAGTTATCTTTTAAAATATGTTGCAACCATATATCATTATGAAAAAACCAAGTACAGATGGTTTTCATTTGAAAGATGGGGTAATTTAAGGACCATTAATATAAAATTTGAAAGGAATATTTTTTAAAAACACACTAGAATGGGTTTTGAAATATAATGGGGGTTCACTTTGATGGACCATGAAGGAATTTTCATCTTACTTTTTCTGTCTGTCTTTTTCAAAAGAGACTGGTAGTAGCCATTCATTATTAGAAAGAAGGAAGATAAGAGATTAACCTGGGATCAAGAATGACAGGTCTTTTGTCTCGTTTTTGTTGCACCTGGCCATGAATAGGACTTTCACAGCCAGTGCTATAATAAGCTGTGCTCCACATACCTTTTTCCTGACCTAAGTTTTATATTATTAACTCTTACAATATCCTCTGAAGATACCCTGTGCAACAGGTATCTTGTTTTATTTAAACTTTAGTGAATGTGTTGAGAGAGCCATAGTTACAAAGAAAGCAGGTTTTCCTATAGTTTGGGCTATTTTAAAAATCTTTGCAACATTTTCCTTGTGTCATTCAGGTAGCTATTAATAACTCTGTTAAGCACCTCAAAATTAGATTGCATTTAAACTATTTTTTTACTCATTGTAACCACTTAAACATTTCTAATGTACAAAATATAGAGTCTGCTGTTACTGGTATCTACAGACAAAACTGATATTTACAATATGTATTCAGCTGTTACCTTTACCTCTTTCTAATTCCCTATAAAACCAAAACCTATTTGGATAATGAACCGTATTATACTTCAGTCTACTGCCTGGACTGTCAAATCACTCACCTTTCTTTTCTCCTCTATGTACTGTGATGAAAGGCAACATGGTAGAGTAGAAAGAATTCTAACATAGAAGTCAAGAAGACCTGGATTGAAATCCTGACTCTTACACGTACTGTCTATGAAACCCTAACCTCTCAGTGCCCTGCACTTTGTAACACTAGAAGTAGCAGAGGAAGTTCCAGTTTGTAGTGGTAATAGGAGTTCTACAAAGGGAGTTCCTATGCAAATAAGTTCACAGAGAATAAGAAGAACAGGAAGAAGAAGAAGAGGAAGAGAAGAAAAAAGAAGATAACAGAAAGAAGATGATGACATGAAGAAGAAGAGAAGGAGGAAGAGGAGAAGAAGGAGGAGGAGGAGAGAAGGAGGAGGAGAAGAAGAAAGAAAGGATGACAAGGATTTCCTGGAGATGCTAATAAGCTACATTATTCATACCTTTTCCTAAACTGCATATTATTACTATTATTACTATGATTGTTGTTGTTATCTTGTTAGCTCTTTTATTATTAATCAAACACTAGTCAGAAGCTTCATAACTGCCTTTTAAAAAGAGATATGGGATCTTCTGGGCTTCTTTTGGAGGAAAAAATGTTTTGGTATAATTCGAGTTGCAAGTATTGTTGCTGTTATGTAATTTCTTGGCAAAGACACTAGAGTGGTTTGCCATTTCCTTCTCCAGCTCATTTTACAGATGAAAAATTGAAGCAAACAGGGTTAAATGATTTGCTCAGACTCATACAAGTAGTTAGTATCTGAAGCCTGATTTGAACTCAGATTTTCCTGATTCTAGATTCAGCACTGTATCCACTGTATGCCACCTAGCTGTCCCATATAAGACACATTACAGATATAAAAAATTCTGTACTTTTACCTCACTATTTTCTTCACAGATTGTTGCCTTCTTCCTGGTCTAGTGCTTAATGAAACTCAAGAAATAATGGGTAAAGATTTACTTATTAAAAATTATGAAGGGGTATAATAGTAATGAAATTTGAAGATCCCTTTGTATTGATTGCCAAGCTGAGAGGTACAGAGCACCTACTTTCAAATTAAGCCTCTGTTAGAGAAACAGAAGGTGTGAACCCCTGTTGCTGATGTAACAGAGAGGGGTTGAACAGGGAGGAGCTATACCATATTTAAGGAAGAGCACAACCTGAACAGTCAGTACTTCTTAGGATAAAAATTGTGGAGGTAGGACAGCTGCTGTTGGACTGAAGACTGAACTGAGAATTGAGAAGAACTGAGAAGAGGAATGATAATTGAGAACTGAGACAGAATATCTTGGAGCAAGCCATGCAGAAGCTGAATAAAGTGATTTTGATTTTGAGAATGGAGCTTATGGTGCTGAAGACTTCCAAGGGCCAGCCGGAGCTGCAGAAGACAGGTAGCATGACTGTGGTGCTGGTACTTTGTACAAATGTTGTTGTGACTTTGTTAATGTGCATGAATGTTATTGTGGCTTTGTTAAGCCTTGTCTTCCCAGGAACAGAGACTGTGAGAGATTTGAGGTGTAGTGGACACTATAAACTTCAATATGGAAAAGGAACTGCATGGAAAGCTGGACAAAGAACTGGGAGCTGTCTGCCTTTGAACTCAGGTGGCAGTTGGATAGATTCGGGTGGCAGCTGGGATCACAGAAGAGGAATCATGGAAGCTAAAAGCCTTCCCCGAGATGAAAAGACCTCTCCATGGGTACTGAGTAGTGACTAATGAAATTGTAATTTACTTGTGACCTAGCAGGTAGATGGCTCTTTGTGACTGACCAAATGAATGTACTATCCAGGGGTAGAGTACTTTAACTTTTGTGACTTACCAAATGAATGTGTTTTGTTTATAATTGGAAACTAATCTCCAATTAAGACTACCTAGGGGAGAAGTGCTTTGACTTTTGTACTTTGTGTCCTTTTAAGGAGGCAAACCTCCTTAAGGATGATTGAATGATTGAGTTACTAAATGACTGAGTTAGTAAATGATTGTACTTTGTTGAAAACTATGTGACCACTTTGGTAAAAACTATGTGGCAATTTTAGTGATAAGTTGTTGAGTTGTGACATGGTTAATGCTGTATTTTGATTTTCTGTGATAAGTTGTAACATTATGAATGCTGTACCTTGATTTTCTGTGAATGTTTTGCTCTGATTTTTTATTGAATAAATAGAGAGCTCACTATACTACGTAATCAGAACCTTGAAAGCTGTTTACGGCAGCAGTCCTCTGGAAAGATGCTCATGCTTGGCTTTACAAGGGGTTGGTTTCAGAGAAACCTGGAAATTAATGCATATTGAAGTGAGCAAAGCAAGCAAAACAGATTATACAATAAGTACAATTTTGTAAAGACAACTTTTAAAAACAACTGGAATCATGATCCTAGAGGACTTATGATGAAACAAGCTACCTACCTGCAGGCAGAAAATGATGGACTCATTGCAGACTGAGATTTTTTTTTAGAAATGACCAATGTAAGAATTTGTCGTGCTTGACCATACATGTTTTTAAACAGGATTTTGCTTTTCTTGCTTCCTCAATAGGTAAGAGGATAGGAGGTAGGGGTATGTGGAAAAAACAGAAAGCATTTTCCTTTGGAAAAAAATATTATTAAGAATATATTCCCTCTTTGTCCATCCCAAACTTCTTCCTTTTAATCTAAATTAATAATGATAAACTCTCTATTCCGGAGCACTACACAGGGGTTTGAGAAAGAATGCAGAAGACATGAGAAATTTATACCTTTATAGTTTAAAGAAGTGAGACAACACAGACACAAGACACCTGGAAAACAATTTTACAAAGCAAAGCATCCACAAATGAAATTAATTGAATAAAACCCAATAATTTAAATGGTTCTTTTCTTTAAGAGATAAATTTTCATCCAGGTTTTTAAAGAAGACTATAGACATGAGCCGGCAAAAAAGAAAACCTCTAGGGTTGTGTTTTTTAAATTATAATATTAAATTTTGTTTTATTTTTGCTGATTTTTTTGTTTTTACATCACATTTCTGAATAGACCTTCCTTTCATGCCCTTATTTTTTTTTTTAGCAAGCTATCCCTTTTTTCGAAGATTAAGAAAGAAAAATGTGGGGAAAATAGTTCAGCAAAAGCAGTCAATACATCAGCTGTATCTACCACTATATGTATTATTCTATACCTGTAGTCCCCCACATCTACAACAAAAGGGAAGGGATACATTTTCTCGGCATTTCTCCAAGGCCAATTTTGGTCATAATTGTACAGCATCCCATTTTGTTCAAGAGTATCTTTAATTCCCTGTAAGACCTTTCCACTTCAGTTTTCCACCCTCACCTCAAATTCAACTTGTCTCAAATGAATATTTTCATCTTTCTTATGGAATTCATTTCTAAAATTCTCTATTTTTGTCCCTGACACCCCTCTGCAGTTAGAGTCTTGAAACCTTGGAGCTACTTTGACACCCCACTCTTTTTATCCCCTATATGCAATCTGTCACTAAGTTCTGTCAAGTCTTAGTAACTTAAATGCTGAGATTTTTTTTTTTCTGTTTTTTTTCTCCCTTCCCACTTCTGCACAAATTGCCTCCTCTTCCCTCGGCCAGTCTGGTCTGGCATCTCCTGTTGAACAGTTGAAGTAGACTCTTGATTTGTCTTCTTATGATTATCTTGTGTATCACTGACAACCTGATCTTCTAAAATACCTCTTTGGTCATTCTACTTCCCTACTCCAGAATCCTCATTGTCTTCTTCATTGCCTATGGGCTAAAATCCATTGTCTTCATCCTAACATTCAATGTCCTCAACAATCTGATCCTACCTTAACTGACACTGTAACAACATTAATAATAACTTACATTTACAAATCACTTTCTTTACAACAACCCAGTGAGGTAGGTAAAGTATTGTCAACTGTTTTAACAATTAGGCAAACTTATCCCTAAGAGGTGGACAGGGTCACACAACTATTAAGTTTCAGAACTAGAATTTGAACCTAGACCACCTTACTCCAGATCCCATGCTCTTTCCACTACTCAGTGCTGCCTCATTATTCCCTAGCATGAAACTTTCGCCCTTGTACGGCTAGTCTTCTTATGTCTTATTAATATACTATAACCATTCCCACCTTCTGATCTTTTCCCACCATTTTGAACATACTCCCCTATATCTAACTATACCATACCCCATTTTCTAGGCTCTAAAACACAAGGTGCTATGAAGTTAGAAGGAAGTTGAGTATCAGTCAAAGCCTCAGCAGCAGGAATTAAGTTGGACATCCTCACCTATATTAGTAAGAAAATGATATAGGAGGCTTCAATGAGCAACAACTACAGATGTTATACATAAGGATGTTCATAATCCCTGGTAATACTGGAGACGGGCCCCTAGGGTGACTCTAAATACATATGCTATCAGCATGATCTGGAGGTTTTGGTGGACTGTGAACTCAATATGAATCAATAGCTTGACATGCCAACTCTAAAGGCTAATGCAATTTTAGCCAGCATTAAGAGAAGCATCACTTCCCACAACATTGTAGACTGATTAAACTGCCAGCTGCACTATTTTTTTCAGTTCTGGGTGCCATATTTTAAGTAAGATATTGATAAATTGAAGAATATCCAGAAGAAGGCAACCAGAATGGTGAAAGGCTTGAAGTTCATACCAGTTGGAAGAAGTGCAGGCATCTAGCCCATAGAAGAGAATACTCAAGAGGGAAGATATAATAGCAGCTTTCAAGTTTTTGAAGGCCTATCATGTAGAAGACCCATCAGGCTATTACACAGTTTGACCCAGAGGGAAGAACAGAAGAAATGAGAGGAATTCTCTCAAAGGCAAATCTATGCTTGATTTCAGAAAAAAGCAGAAAACAAAACAAACTTTCTAGCAATTAGAGCTATCCAAAAGTATAATGAGAACCTTATCATTTGAGGTCTTTTGTACAGCTCCAAGTCTCCAAGGAAGACCATTGTTCCATTCTGGTCTCAGACACTTACTAGTTTACCTCAGTTTCCTCATCTGTAAAATGAGTGGGAGAAGGAAATGGTAAACCACTCCAGTATCTTTGCCAGGAAAACCCCAAATAGGGTCCTGAAGAGTCAGGTATGACTGAAACAACTGAATAGCAACAACAACAAAAGGCTGGATGGTTACCTATCATGTACTTTCCATACTTTGAGCCTGTGGCCTTTGGCATTTTTTGATTCCACAACTTGATTTTTCTAGGAATGCTCAGCAGACTGAGAGTGGAAAACAGATGGTGAGATTCATCACAGTATTTTGCATATACTAAGTGCTTAATAAATGCTTGTGAATTGAACTTATCCAGGACTGAGGAATGGCAAGATGAACGTGGTCAAATAATAAAGATTCTAAAATGACAGCTGAATGGTAGCCTTTTTAAAAAGAAGCAAATGAAGCTGGTAGAGGGTTCTTGGACTGGAAGAAATTATGGGGGCAGTGAGGATGAAGAGACATCAGAAACATAGTTGTCTTAGCCTATTTTATATAGAGTCAAAGAATGTTCCATTACTTAGTCATCCATTGAGGCGATCACTACATTGCAGCATAATGTGATACCTGTTGAGAGTTAGTGATGGCATAGTACACAGAATGCCAGCCTTGGGTTCAGCAAGGTCTAGGAGAAGACCTGTTTCTGATTCATCATAGTTATATGACCATAGACAGCTCACTGCCTCAGGCAACTTCCTAAGATTATAAATTATAGAAGAATTGTAGACCTTCATTGATGGAAGTTTTCACATAGGATGTTTCCCACATTGATGAAAATCTGAGTCTAGACTCCTCCAAAATAACTGATACTCATAATATGGACCCAGAATCATCTAGAAAAAGTTAAATGTTTAGTAATAACTGCTATTAAGAATGCAAATAATTATAATGCATTTCAGAAAGATTTACATTCAACATGGTAGAAAGAAAACTTTAATTTGCTACTCAAAGGGATAGCTTTAATTAATCAGAAATTTTTATTTATGAGAAATATTTTTCCTGATGATACTGTATAAATGAGGTGCCACTGTAATACTACTGGTAAATTAAGGACAATAGTGTTTTACTTTGAATTATTAAATATAGTTTCATGCTTTGGTTTACAAGCAAAATGAAGTGATTGCAACTGTTTTTTACTGAAAAAAAATATGTCTAAATATGTATATTTATCTTGAGGAAACTAGGTGACTCAGGGGATGGTGTTGAAATTGAAAAACCTGAATTTGAATCTTGTCTAACACATTAACCAGTTAATGTGTCTCTGAATAAGTCCTTTCTCAGCTCCATCTGTAAAGTTGGAATAATAATAGCACCTACTTCACAAGCTTACTAGGGTCAAATGAACGAAACATGTGTAAAACTCTATGTAAAATGGAGCTATTATTGTGTTAGAATTGTGCTTGGGGTTTTTTCTGTGGAAAACTCAATGGGATTGTCATTTGGCATAGCCGGTTCTTCATGGGTTGGTTCATAGCCACCCAGATACTCAACTGAGGTGCATTTCAAATGTTCCTGAAATATTCTACATGTGTAATTAAATTATACATAGAAAAGATGGAACTCCAGTTGCAAAAGAAAAAAAAATCAACAACATTTAAGTCAGCTCTCAACGACACAGTGACTGGCACACAGTAAGTGCTTAATGAATGCCTGTTGACTTGTTGGCTTGAATTTCTTCTTGGTTTCATCTTGTGTACAAGAACAGAGCTCATAATCCTGCAGTATTTGCACAATTCACAGAACTGTGAGAAATAAGCAATGTTTATAAGCATTTTGAAGATGAAAGGAACATTATTTGAATGCATCCAAAAGAGAATTATTTGCTTTCCAGTGCTACATTCAAGCCCTATTTTGTTGGATTTTTGTTCTGTTCTGCAGATATCCCCAAATATACTGCAGGTTTTTACTTAGAGCGCTATGAACAATTTCCTTAGAGTAGCTCGGCCAAAGTACATACTGGTTAGTATAAAAAAGGGCTTTGTTTATAGAAAGTTAAGTCTGTGACACAGACTAACACAAGCCAGGAAATTCCAAAGTTAACGCTGGCGCTTGGTTCTGAATGTACAACTCAGTTCTCCTGGTCTCCCACAAAGTCTGGACTGAAGGATAATGGTGGCTCTTGTTTTTACCTCCCTGTTTCCCTTTCCCTCCCCCTTGGCTGTGACAGCTTGAATGTGCTTTGTAAACATTTTTCTTTTTATTTCCTTAATTTTTTAAAGTAGACCACACCGGTGATGACTGTGAAATGTGTATTTCTTGAAAAAATGAAATGGCTTCATCCACTGAGACTTATTCTGTAAATATTATTCTAGGTTCATAGGACTAAAATCATATGAAAATTCTATAAAGAAAGTCTTCTGAAAGCCATTCATTACCGGGACCATGTCTTTCTCTTTTTAGAGGACTATATTGATGGTTTCTCATTTCCTTTGTCTTTTCAAGGTGAAGCATCACCTTCAAGCCTTTCTTAAGTCTCTTAGATTCTAGAGCCTTTCCCCCCAAATCATTTTGTATCTTCAAGGTATGGTGACATATGCTAGTAATCCCAGCTACTGGGAAGGCTGAGGCTGGCATAGATCTTCTGATTTTAGGAGCACTGAACTGTAGCGGGCAGTGCTAATTGGGTGCTTGCACTCAGTTCAGAATCAGTGTGATAAGCTTGAGGAACAGGGAGCCAACCAGATTGCCTAAGGAAAGATGAATTGGTATAGGTCAGAAACAGAAGTCAAAGTTCTCAAACTGATCAGTAGTGAGTGACTATATTTCCAGTCCATACAAGACATAAAGACCTGGTCAAAAACAAATCACCTCCTGTGTTGGTACATTAGATAGAATGCCAGGCCTGGAGTCACAAAGACTCATTTTACTGAGTTCTAGTCTGGCCTCAGACACTTCCTAGCTGTGTGACCCTGGGCAAGTCATATAACTGTGTTTGCCTCAGTTTCCTCATCTGTAAAATGATCTGGAGAAGGAAATGGCAAACTCTTCCAGTATCTTTGTCAAGAAAACCTGAAATGGGGTCATGAAGAGTCATACACCACTGAACAACCAACATATTTTACATATACCCGTGTAGTTACACGTTGTCTCCTTTGGCTAGCTTTAAGCCCCGTAAGTACAGAGATTTTCTTTTTTGTCTTTATATCTCCAGCACCTACCACAGGACCAGCCAGTCAATAAACATTTATTGTCTACTATATGCCAAGCAGTGTGCCAAGCTCTGGGGATACAAATAAGAAAAAGAAAGAGAATTTCTGCCCTTAGGGAATTTATAATTGGGGGAGGGGGAGGCAATATACAAAAGAAACCTGAAAAAGGGAAGAGGGTGATAGAGAGAAGGTGTTTGGAACAGGGTCATGGTGAAATCCAGTCCAAGGAGTTCAGCTGGTAGGAAATGAAGAGTTGGTTGCTCTGCAAGCCTCCTTTAAATGGAGGATTTGGGAGACATTCTTTGTTCGGCTCTCTAGCCCTCTGAATGGAGGGGCAGAGGGTACTGAAGCGATGTGAGTACCAAAGTGTCGCATTCTCATGGGATGACGAGTTTAGTGATGAAGAGGTTTTCTGGGAGCATGAGGACAATAGAGTCTGAGTCCAAGGAATACAGTTTGTGAGAAATTAGGAGCTGACTGGTCTGTGAGCCCTCTTTAAATCTGGCACATAATAGGCTATCAGTAAATATTAATTGATTGGTAGATGTGGAGTGTAGATGTATAATATAGAACGTGAGAGCTGGGAGGACCCTTAGAGATCCTTGATTTTTCATATGAGGATACTCTCTTATTACCACAAGACTCCCTTAAACACATTTGTATTCATTATTTTTATCTTAATCTTGCATTGCAATGTATTTGTATAAAGATTACCATGTGTTAAAAACTTTTAAAATTTAAAATAAACTAGCAAAGCATGCCTACAGTAATATGACCTCTTTAAGACCCATTTCATTTTAAAGTGATTTAAAACTCACATCTGAATCCTAGTCCTTTATCTATTGGCTTGCTGTGTGACTAAGTCATTTTGTCATTGCTGTGTGACTTAAGTCATTGGCTAAGTCATTTAGCTTCTCAGGACCTCCATTTCCTCATGTGTAAAATAAAAAACTTGGACTAAATTCTCTCTCAGGTCTCATCCATATAATCTCTCAGAGAACATTCAGACTTCTTAACTTGGGATATAAGCCTTTTGCAATTTGTCTTTCCACCTTCCTTTCCAGTCATTTCATGTAATTCTCCTTTATATTTCCACAAATACTTACTAGAGAAACTATAAGCCCCATGAGGGGCAAAGACTGTTATACAGGGTATCCCAAAAGCCTGAATGCAGTTTTAAACTTTACCTTAAAAAACTGTCCTTGGGCTTTTGGAACACCCTACATTTTTGTTTTTGTATCCCTGGCACAGGGCATGGCACTTAATAATTGCTTACATTGACTGATCATATATCGCATTCCAATCACACTGACAATCTGTTCCTTGCCATTGGCATTCCATCTCCAGCCTCCATTCTTTTGTGAAAAAGGTTTCCCACCTCTGGAATGAATACTGTCATCATGTCTGTCTCATAGAAACCCTTACTTCCTTCACATCATAGCTCAGAATCCACTTAACATGTTTTCTGATACCCCTAGCCGCTGCCACCTTCTTCTTCTTCTTCTTCTTCTTCTTCTTCTTCTTCTTCTTCTTCTTCTTCTTCTTCTTCTACTTCTTTTCTTCTTCTACTTCTTTTCTTCTACTTCTTTTCTTCTTCTACTTCTTTTCTTCTTCTTCTTTCTTCTTCTTCTTCTTCTTCCCTTCTTCTTCTCCTTCTCCTTCTCCTACTCTTCCTCCTCCTCCTCCTCTTCCTCCTCCTCCTCCTCTTCCTTCTTCTCCTTTTCCTCCTTCCCTTCTTTCTCCCCCTTCTTCTCTTCTTTTTCCTTCTCCCTCAAGAAGCTTATACAGTGGCTTGTAACCATATATTGTTATTTTTCAGTCATTTAAGTCATGTCATACTCTTTGTGACCCCATTTGGGATTTTTGTGGCAAAGATACTGAAGTAGTTTTCCATTTCATCCTCAAGCTCATTTCATAGATGAGGAAACTTAGGCAAACAGGATTAAGTGACTTGCCTAGGGTCACACTGCTAGTAAGTGTCTGAGGCTGGGTTGGAAGTCAGGAAGATGAGTCTTCCTGACTCCAGGCCCAACAGTCTAACATACATGTTATTCTTAGTTCTGTCTACTTCACTCTGCATATTTGCATAGAAGTCATCCTGTATTTCTCAAAATTTTGCATCTTTATCATTTCTTATTTCTAAATAATAGCTCTTACATTCTTGGACCATAACTTACTCAGCCATTTTTCAATCAACAGTCATTGACTTTGTTTTTGATTTTATGGAATCATTAAAATAGTTACAATGAATATTTTGGCTTATGTAATACCTTTCGTTAAGAAGGATGCACTACAGGGCGGCTAGGTGGCGTAGTGAATAGAGCACCAGCCCTGGAGTCAGGAGGACCTGAGTTCAAATCCGGCCTCAGACACTTAACACAAAAAATCTAGCCATGTGACCTTGGGCAAGTCACTTAACCCCAACTGCCCTCCAAAAAAAAAAAAGCAAAAAGAAGGATGCACTACTGAAAACCTGGATTCCTTTCACTATATTTTCTCCTTTACCTGTGAAATGTGACTTTAAGGTTGAGCCTTCAGCCCTTTTTTCATAACTGTCATTACCTTTGGAGAGCTCTTTTCTCTCACAGCTCTGATCATCGCCTCTATTATACTGACAGCCCAATCTACATTTTTAGTCCCAGTGTCTTTTCCAGGCTCTAACTACCTACTGGATATTTCCATTTGGAGTGGCTGCCATTATCTTAACATATCTAAAACTAGTCTCATTGCTTTCCTTTCAACCAAGTTCCCTGTTGTGGTTTTTTTCATATCTAGTGTTTGGCTTTGAGTTTTGACATACATTTTAACATGTATTTTGCCATTTATTAGATGTGACCCTTGGCAAGACACTTAGCCTTTGGAAGCCTGTTTCCTCATCTGTAAAATGGGTTAACAAGTCCTACCCTACTTATGTCACAAGGTAATTATGAGAATCAAATACATTTTCCATAGTGCTGACATTGACATAATATTTTAAGGTTTACAAAGCAAATAATGAGATAGTACATGTAAAATGCTTTCTAACTTTAAAGTATATATATATATGTGTGTGTGTGTGTGTGTGTGTGTGCGTGTGTGTGTGTGTGATTGTGTGTGTGTGTGTGTAATCTGCTGTTCCATGCTTGAATCTTCCCTCTGCCTCAATCCCGTCACCAGATGCAATAGAGTTTTCTCCATAATGTCTTTTGCATTATAATTATTGTGATGGCAATTCCATCACTGACACTTCATGGAGCCTTAAGTACCAGCAGCATTTATAGACAAATGTATCTCTAAGGGGCCTTGAATATAACAAAATAAAATAGCATAGATGCTTCAGTTATAAATGGACAAGTGGAATAAATTACTCTTCAATATGAAAAGGGCATTCAGGACTGAAGACCTACTCAAATGATAGTGTCTTTCCATTTCCTTTGAACAGAGTGACTTAGCAAACAGGAGGCTAATTTAATGAATAGAATCAGGGAGACCTGGGTCTAAGACCTGCCTCTGACATTTCTTTGCTGTAGTAAATTAGTCATTGAAATTCTCAGAGCCTCAGACAATGTTCTAAGACTAGCATAAATTATATACTGATTTCCCCTATCTACTCTAAACACACAGAAAAAAATCACAGATTTTATCAGTAAATTTCTTTTTCAAAACACTCAAATTTAACAATGGTCTGGACTTTTCTCTTGACCCATAAACTTTGAAAAATGTATTCATAACAATGTAGTAATAAGGAATGATTCTGCATTATTTTCAAGATCTATTAACTACACTATTGGTAGAACTGAGAGGTCCAACCATTCTGAAAACAATATGGAATAATATCCAAAAAGTCATACTGTTCATACTCTAGCTATTAGGCAAATAAAGAGTTAAAAATCAGAAGGGTCTCATGTATTTTAAAATATTTATCAAAGTATGGTAGTAAAGAATGAAAAGCAAAAATAGGCTTCCATTGATTGTAGAATGACTGGGGAGGAGGGGAAATGTAGTATGTGACTGAAATGGAATATGTGTTTGCCATGAGAAACAAAGAATATGAAGAATTCAGAGAAACTTTGGAAGACTTGTATGCACTTAGGCAGAATAAAATAAGAAAAACTGGGAGAACCTGTGCACACAATCACCACACTAATGGAAAGGAAAATAACATTAGAAATACAGATCAGTCTGTCCCAGGGACCACAGGGTAGTGTCCTACCTCTTCTCTATGGGGAAGTAGTAGGTGGTATGGAGGGAATGACTCATAGTCGCATCACATGACAAATATATTGGGTTTTTTTGTTCAACTGTACTTTGTTACAAGGGATGATACTACTAGATGGAAAGAGAAATATTTATTTGGAATTGATGATGTAAGAAAGAAAAAAAACAGGAATCATTTATTTTTTTAAAAAATTAGTAAGGAAATAATCATGTATTATGTGTCAGATACTATGCTAAGCACTTTAAAAAAGCCAAATATATCATTTTTATAACAACTCTAGGAAATAGGTGCTATTATTATCTCCACTTTACAGTTGAGGAAACTGAGGCACACAGGGATTAAGTGACTTGCTCAGGGTCACATAGCCAGTAAGTTTCTGAGGCAGAATTCAAACTTATGTCTTCCTACCTACAGTCCCAGCTCTCTGTCTACTGTGCCACCTAATTAGCCAGAAAGCAGAAACATATAAACGGTGAATTTCAGAGCAGCACATGTGTGGTACCTGGGCACTCTCACAGGCTGGACTACAGCACGGTTCAAGGACAACAGGTATCAGTATAACTGCTTATAATAGCAAGTGGTAGTTCATTTGAAGATAGCCACACCATGTATAAGGATGGGACAAGATTCACCCTAGTTTGCTACTGTCCTGGACTGAGAACTTCAGTCATTTCAGTTACATAGGTAGGAAGTAGAGAAAAAGGATTTAGAGTCAGATGATCTGAGTTCAAATACGGGCTTGGCCATTTATTAACTGTGTGACCTTGGATAGGTAAAATATTTTATTTCTTTGGCTGTCAATTTTCTTGTCTATATAAAAAAAATGAAATGAAGGAGTTTGAAATAGGTGATCTCTACAATTCTTTCTAGCATGAAACCTGTACTCTACTGACTTGGAAAGTCATGATTTCCTTTGTGACAAAGAAATTGGCCTAGTGATTAATTGGTATTGGTTTGCAATTTTACCATGATGTACAGATTTTTAAAAATACATTTATTTCACCTTCCCAAGTTGAGTGGGTAGTGTTGGGGGTGGAGAATAAAAATAAACTGACATACAAAGCTATTTGGAAATGCGACGCTCATCTCTTCTTATATGGTGGAAAGGAAGATATTTTCATAACTTAGAGATCTGTGTAGAGAAGTAAGTGCCATCGCAACAGGCTGGGACCCAGAAGGGGGGAAGACCCTGCCTCTTAGAGGGTCTTTGGGGGCGGTGCTTTATAAGTTTTTCCCCCACAAGGTGAGGAAAGGAATTCAGAAATCCAGTGTAGTTGCTGTCTTTGTAAACTCTTTCTCTCCATAAATATTTGACACTGGGAAGTAGAAAGACATTTATGTCATACCTTGATTTCACTTTTACTTGCATAGGAGAGAGGATGGGAGGGGCATGCTTTGTTTCACCTGGTCAAAAAAGGATATCTCTCAGAGTTCCCCTGTTGTCCTTATAAAGTGCCAGAACATAAAGCATTTTGGTTCAAAATTCTTCGAACTGCCCATTTTAAAATGTTTTCTTTTCGTTATCACTGTTTGAAAAATATAATTTAGACTAGAGGAAAGGCATATGGTATTCATTTCTCCCTGGTGCTTGGCCATCTGAATATGATTTGGTTTTTTAAAATCTTGGATATTCATAAACAGAACTTTGTAAAATCCTCTATTATCAGTTTGATGTGGTCTCAGGTAAATGGTTTACATATATTTTTTCCTGTTTTGATTTGTCAGAACTTTAAAATTTTCGCATTGTTCATTTTCAAGGGTTCATTTTCAAGAATACCCCCAAGGTCAAAATAGAATGCTGAGAATTTCACCTGGTTTTGTGTTAAAACAGAATGAAGCCACATAATTACATAGCTTTCCTTCCCCTTTCCTTCCCCTCCCCCTTTAAGTTCCAGCCAAACTGTGTGGTGCCCCAGATTTATTTGAAACTTAGCAGGGTACTGCATTGTTATTAGAGGAGGTTCCCATGAGATAAGGGCTGGCAGAATTGAGGTGGCAGCTGGGCTACAAAGACATTTTTACATCTTTTTCCCCCAGTGGTACAGATCAGGAGTTCATCTTTTTGGAGTAAAGGTTAGCAAACTTTTAACTCCTCACAGTCTTTGATTTAAAGACCATGAAAGAATATGGCCTTCTCTTCCTCACATGCCACTTCAGCATCTCCAAGAAACAGTGTATGAAGTGTGACCAAAATGACTGTTTAAGAATGCAATTACTGAGCATTTATTAAGCATCTACTGTGAGTGAATCTAGCACAATGTTAAGCACTGGGGATACAAAAGCAAAAATAAGACTGACCCTGTTTAGGAGTTTACATTATATTGGTAGAAATAATAAGTGTGTGTGTGTATGTGTGTGTATATATGTATATATGTTTGTATGAATGTATATGTTAGTATAGTATGTAGAAGGCAATTGAGGTGGGGTGTGGGATGGCCCTAGCAGCTAGGGGAATCCCAAAGGCCTTATGCAGTGTCATGAGGAAGGAGTAAATTTCAACCTGAGACAATGGCCTAGGCAAAATCTCAAGACAGGAGGTAACAAGAAAAACAGTTTGCCTAGAATGATAGAGTATGTAAAGGGAATAATATATAATAAGCCTAGAAAGGAAGGGGAAGTCAGATTGTAAAGGGCTTTGAATGCCAAACAAAGGAGTTTTTATTTGATGGAGTCACTGGAGTTTCCTGAGTGGAAGAATGACGTAGGCCTTGCAGCCTAGGAAAGTGACCCCTTCCTGAGATTACTCAGATTTATGTCTAAGTACTCTAGGTCCATTCCATATGAATGTTGCCTCTTTAAAGTGACTCTTCAGAGTAACTTTGAAACACCTCTTCTTGGGTTTGTCTTTGAACTCTACAATTCACAAAAAGAAACACAATCTAATGCATTTAGAGTCACAATCCATTTTTTATAGGTCACAGTGTCAATTACTTTGTCTACCAGACAACTCTCAAGGATGTTTGGTTGTTTTTAAAGAACCCACCTTCACAGAGACTGGTGATTCGGCATCCTTGAAGATACATAAAAGAAAATGTAACAGGTTCTAAAAGAAGCTCCAAAAATAAGAGTTGAAAGCTGTTTTGATCATTGTCAGCACCATTAGAATAAGCTCAGGAGAGCTACTTTGAAGGTGATAGCACCTATTTAAAGTATATGGGTACAGATAAGCGTGTTTAGTCAAAAATGAATAAATTTACTTTTGTAGCTTAGGACAGTGCCTGACAAACAGGTGATTAATAAGTGCATGTTGATTTGGTTTATCTTTTGTAGTCACTAAACGTCATCTACAGATGTGAAAATAGAAGTATAGTTGGCATCTTCTTGCCTTGAGGACGTTGCTAGTAACTTTACAGGGAAATTGTCTCAAAATATACACTGTGACCCAGGGTAGAGATTAGCCCTCTTTAGTGTGATTCGTGAGACATTTAAAAGAATATGAATCTAATTTTATTTGTACCATGGGCCACTCTTTACTGAATTCTGTTTTAATGTGAATCATAGAACCAATGACTGCATTCTTCCAAACTGGGATTTTTACTGTTCTTCACACACAACATTTAATCTTTTGCCTCTGTGACTTTGCATTAGCTGTCCTCCGTACCTGGAATGCACACCTTACCTTATTCTGCTCCTCAGAACCCCTACTTTCCTTCAAGGCTCAGCTAAAGGGCTGCTTCCTACCTGAAGCCTTTTCTCGATTGCCTCCAGCTGCTGGGAACTTTGCCCCCAAATCATCTCATATATATGTTGTTTCCCCTGGCAAGACTTGTAGAACAAGAATTGATTCACTTTTGTCTCTTTATTCCTAGCAGCGTCTCAGACACAATAGGCACTTAATAAATGCTTGTTGATTAATTGTTGAGTGGCTTCGATTGATAGAGTGGCATGATGTAGTGGGTAGAACACTGAATTTAAAGTCAGGAAGACATGAATTAAAACCTTGCCTCAGGTACTTACTAGCTGAGTGATCCTGGACAAGTCTTTTAATGTCAGTGGACCTGTTTTCTTCATCTGTAAAATGAATATGGCAATATCTACCATATAATTTCTAAGTGAGATAATAAATATGAAATGTTTTGCAAACTTTAGAGAATTATTTTTGTAGTATAAAGACATTATAGATATTTATATGGTATATAACTTTACATATTAGTTATTATAACTGTAGAAAAGATTGGTGCTAATTCTGCTCTTAAGGTGTCTGGAAAAGCTATTCTCTCATCTTCCTTTAATATCCATGTATTACCCACATATATCTATGTATGATATACCCATAATAGTTTCATATCTCTTTGGGTAAAGAGGTAAAGCCCAGGATAATGTAACCACTATAATATAGGGATTGGAGAAATCAAGTAGATGGACTAGATGATGTCTAAGGTCAATTCCAGTTATACTGGTATACGTTCCTAAAGTTTTATGATTGTCTCCTTAGCACTAAGGAAATTCAATAAATGTATTTATTCAAAAGGCATTTTCAAAGTAGCTACAAGGTACTAAATTCTAGGGGAGATGCAAGTTTAAATTAGAACTCATCCTTGCCTTCATGAAGCTTACAAGAAATGGTCTTGCTCTCTTCCTGGAAAATCAGTACACTAACCAAGGAGTCTGAATGATATAACAATAACCATAATAATGATAATCAGAATAATTATGACAAGCATTTAGTTAGGTCTTTAAGATTTGCAAAGTGCTTTACATATATATTATCTCATTTAATCCTTGTAACAATCCTGTGAGTTAGGTGCTGTTATTATCTTCATTTTACAGATAAGGAAACTGAGGCTCAGAGAAGTTAAGAGACTTGCCCAAGGTCACACAGGCAGACCTGGAACTAAGGTCTTCCTGAATTATCCCCTTATGTTTTTCATTGAATGATAAGGTCAAAATCCATATTGCAAGGGGCGGCTAGGTGGCGCAGTGAATAGAGTACCGGCCCTGGAGTCAGGAGTACCTGAGTTCAAATCCAGCCTCAGACACTTAACACAAAAAACTAGCCATGTGACCTTGGGCAAGTCACTTAACCCCAACTGCCCTCCAAAAGAAAAAAAAAGCAAAAAAAAATCCATATTGCATCCAATGTTTAAAAAAATCTTTGCTATAATTAGGTATTTTCATGGCACAGGGAATGCTAAATTTGGATAAGACATGGTTCTGCTAAATTTACAGTCTAATAGGGTGAAAAGACACAGATAACTACAATATACAATATTCATGGTTAGGGAATATTCATATTAGGGAAATATAAATATAAAATGAAGTTATTTGTGAGTTCTAATGGGAAAAGTCCTTACAAACATATAGGATCAGGGAAGTCTTCAGAGAGAAAATGGCATCTTTGATGTACTTCAAAGGGTCGGTAGGAATTTAATAAGTAAATATGAGGAGGGAGGGCATTGCATATATTAGAAATAGCTTAAGAAATGAAAGTGGATAGGCGCACCAGTTTATTGGGGGGGGGTGGTTAGAGAGTATCTGATTGGAGGGTAGAGTATGTGGAGGAGAGGTTTATGGAATGAAGTTGAAAAGGAGAAAGAGTGGCATCTGATTGTGGAAGACCTTGAATGAAGTTTGAACTTTATGCAGGAAAGTAGAGGGAGCCACTGAAGATTTTTTTTTGCTGAGGAGTGACATGATCAGATGTATTTACAAGAAAGATTATTCTAGCAAAATAAAGAATGGATTGGATGAGAAAGGTAGTAGAGGTAGTGCATTTAAATAGTAATTACACACAGTATTTTAGAGCTTACAAAGTTATTTACATATATTATCTCATTTAAACCTTACAACAATTGTGTGAGATAGATACTATTATTATCCCTATTTTTTAGATAAGGAAGCTCAATCTGGGAAGTGAAGTGACTTGTAGCATCCATTGGCTAGTTAATAAATAGTCAGAACAGAGTCCATCTGACTCCAAGTCCAGCTCCCTATCTACTCTACCACTTAGCCCATCAACAAACTTTTATTAAGTTCCTACTATGTTCTAGGCTATGTATGGGAAAACTTATTAGGAGACTATTGCAATAATCCCAGCAGGTAGAAATAAGAGTTTGTTTGAGGTTGTGAGTATGAGAATAGAAAAGAGGAATATGGAAGATGAGTTTCAGTGGGAAAATGATAAGCTTTTGGTAACTGATTGGCTACAGGAAGCGAGGGAGAGGGAGTTATCAAAGATAACCACAAGGTTTTTAACCCAAATAATTTATAGTACAGTCCTATCAGTCACATATTATTTCCTTCCCTCTCCTCCCCACCTCATATCCCAAAGGGATAGGAGATTGCCAGCTGTCTTGAAAGATTCTGAGAGGAACAGAATTTGCGTCACCTTGGAAACAGCAGAGCATATTTGTGTATTGTAGTTCAAGTAATACCAGAAAACTGTCTGCTATTCCGTCTAAAATTTCCTTTTAGTGATATTTTTAAAATAGTGTCTCAAAGAAAATTAATCTCTGTCATTTTGAGTCACATGAAGGCTAACTGGAAAACAGTTCCATGTTGGCAAAGGAATAAACTAACTAGTAAGGAGATCGATAACCTGGGTGTTATTCCATCAAAACTAATTCCTTCTCTATAAGGGGGAAAATACTTTGCATGTATGACCTTTCTACCAGGTATTTTGTGCTGTTCGGGTGGAGACTGGCAAAGATCTGGCAAGCTGTATAGATAAGCAGGTTGAGGCTTCACTAGCCTTTTTCCAAGAGCTGAGTAGACTCCACTGTGTGGGACCTTAAGCTGAAATGTTGGAGTCTCTTCTCTCTTGTCCTATGAAGTTGTTTACTCACAGACTGTGCTGCCAAGAAGAGGAAAACATCCAAGGAGAAGCATATTGTGAAGGAGCCAGAAATAGTACAGTATGCTCTTCAATGATAAGAATGCTAAATGCTGAGATAATAAAAATAAATATTAAAAGCAAATAAGGACTCCTGTTGAGATTGCATCTGAAGGACTCCTTGTAATTTGGTATTTCTCTACCAGGAAAAAGCAACCTAATGAATGGGCAGTCTACAGTTTGAAGCATCACAAACCTCACAGGCAAGTGCTGTTTGGGGAGAACACTTAAAAATGAATCAAAGCATCCGGCTTCAGAGTTTGCACATTGTCATGATTATATTTTCATCTTCCTGTTCTGTACACTCTCTCTATTTCATTTCTATTCTCTATTTCATAAGATTGCTTTTATGATAAGAGGGAGCTAGACAGCTTGGCCTCATGATTAAAGTCAATCAGTTAGTCAACAAATATTTATCAAGTGCCTCCTGTGTGCCAGACGCTCTGCTAAGCTATGGGGATACAGAAATAAAAAATGAAACCTTGGCAGGTTTCATATATAATAGAAATAAATAATATAATAAAAATTAAAATGAAATAGCTTGGCAGCTTTAGCCAGGTGGTTTTATTCACTATGTTTTTCATAAACTATTGAAGGTACTTTGTCAGTGATCTTCGATCTAAATAAGGGAAAGGGACTCTAATTTTAATGTAAACATCTTTATGGTGTTGCATCTAAAATTCAACAAAGGTAAATTTCTCTGAACATGATATCATTTTATTGACAGGGGTGCTACCTGCCAATAAAAGGATAAATGGTTCACCTCCTTTTGTGCCACAGACCCAGAATTGAAGATGCAATTCACTTTTATAATCATAGAACAAAAAACAGAACAGAAATCATGCAATTGGTTATGGAACTGGCGACAGTGAGGGATTATGATAGGTCACATTAAGAGAAGGGGTTTACATACTATGGGACCCAGACCATTCCTCTCTGTCTTGAAAGAGTACTTTATGAATTTATAGGATCCAGCTGCATCCTGAGGCTAATAGTGAACCAAAAGCAGCAGACTCATAGGCTCCTGAGAGGAAGATAAGAGCACCTGTAATTGAAAAGGATGAGGTTAAGATGGGACAGGGCCAACTTGTTTGCTCCCAAGGATAACACACAAATGCCTTGGAGTTTCTCAGGAGCTAAAGTTATGAGGGATAACCAGCTTCCTTGGTGCAAAGAGATTTGCAATTGGTGCTGAGATAATAATTCTCTTAGAATTAAAATGTTGTATGAGAGTATTGAACTCTCTAAACTTCTAAACTTCAGCTCAGTTTTTCTTTAACTAAAACTGATCAATAGGAAAGCTAAACTTTTGGCATCTAATTCTGAGAGAAAGACTGGACTTTTGAATTTTTGAGCTTCTTGACTCAGAAAAGAAACTTAGGTTTAATACATAGAATACAGAATATGGTAACAGAATAGAATCAATTACAGTGTAAAATATAATAAAAAATACTGGATCAATAATTAATTCTCAGAATGAGGACACCTTACCAATTGACAATGATACAAAATGCCAATATTAATGCCTCCAAACAATTCTCAAAATAAGATAAAATATGATGCCTTATGTATGCAGTGGAAAAAGTGTGGGATTTAAAGTCCAGAGACCTGGGTTTGAATCCTGATCCTACCACATAGTATCTGTGTGGGTTTAAGCATTGCTTGCTCACCTTTAAAACAAGAAGATTGGACTAGATGACTGTTTAGTCCTCTCTAATTTCTAAAATCTATAATCTTATGATCCTACTTCATAAATATCAGAATGGAAAGCAATAATAACTGTTGAAGGGACAATTCAATCTAATGTGGCCTTATATATTGAGTTGTGATGGTGCAAAGTACTGTTAAAGTGAGGCTAACTGAACTTTTTCATTTCCATCTTTTAATCTCTCTATAGAGGGCTGAGAATGAAGATTTGGAATAGCATGTGAGCAACTCTATGAAATAGTATCAGTTTAATTACAATCTCAAACTTGGAAAGTATACCAGTTAAAATCTAATTTATTCATAAATAATGATGAACCTATTTTTCACACTTAAAACATAATATTCCCAACTTTATTCTAACATTCTGCCCTTACTTCCATTATGTGAATGTGTATAAATCTATATGGTTGAAGAATGGGTCGGATAACAGATGCCTATTAGTAAGGTGTGAATGACCAAATGAGCTTTTTCCTGTGACTGCGTAATTATTATACATCTTAATTAGACCTTCTTGATAATTCATTCTTCTCCTCTCTGTTTTCTTCTATTCTCTCCTTTCTTCCTTGACTCAGAGGATGGCATAAACCTTTTCATTACCAAAATTAACCCCTCTACCTTTATCCTTGATTCCTTCTGTTTTCTTTTCCTCCAGGGCCCTTCTCTAACAACTGTTCCATCTGATTCATCTCCTACTTCTCCCTCACTGACTTAGAATCTCTGGGTCTAAAAGGACCTCATCCACCATCTACTCCAGCCTGCATCTAAATGGGAATTCCCTCTACAACTTAATCCACAAGTGGTCATCCAATCTTTTCTTGAATACACCTTGTGTAGAAAAACCAACTATTTCCTAGTAATCCTTTCCACTTTTGAATCCTTCTTCTCTTTCAAAAGAGATTATTTATCTTATTTTAAGAAACCTTCTCTTGACTCTACTGCTCCCCCAAACTAAACTTCTAGAGAGAACAATCTGGACCTACTGAATCTACTTCCTCACCAACCAAATGGGCTTCTGTCCTCATCACTACTGAAACTAGAATCTCCAAAGCTATCAATGATTTCCTAATTTCCAGATCAACTTTGACCTATCTCTCCTCCTTTTCCCCTGAATTTCTAGCAAATAGGCTGTCTACCACATACTTCTTAACCCCTTGCAATTATGGCTTCTGTTCTTACCACTCACTGAAAACACTCTCTCCAAGATCACCAATGACTTTGTAAAAGCTAATGCTCTCTGTTCTTTCTATGGAATTTTACACTCCGGGTTATCCCTTCTTCCTTAATGCTCTCTTCTCCCTTCTTTTCCATTGCTCCCTTCTAGATCTCTTCTTTAGTTTCCAACCAATCTGTTTAGCTTTCCTTTGCATTTCCTCCTCCAGTCCCCTAAGTATGGGCAGTTTTCTAGGCTGTGTCCTAAACTCTCTTCTCTTTTTGTACTTTCTACCTTTAGCAAGCTTATCAGTCAGTGAATTTGCTAATAGTCTCTCTGAATATTACTCCAAAATCTATACTTCCAATCCTGCCCCCTCCTGAGCCCCAGTATCTTGCATTGCCACTTGTCAACTGGACATCTTCACCTAAAGTCCAGTCGATCCTCAAACTTGATATAAATAAAATCATTTATTATCAGTCCTTTGGAGTAAGAATTGGTCATTTTATTTGTCATCAGGTCTGAGATTTCAAAATCTTATTCTCTTTTATATTGTTGTGGTACTTATTTATATTTTTTCTCTTGCCTATTTATTTTAACCTATCAATTAACAGAAGTCCTCTTTGCGTGAACTTTTCATATTTATCAGTCTATAAATTCTATAAATATTCTTTTATATGCAACAACTAATATTCATTAAATTCCCAATCCATGGGCACTGTTTCCCCCCCTCCAATATTTTTGTTACTTTAAAACATCTTGCCACAAATATTCTGCCTTATTTGGGACCTTTCTCTCTATCTTTGACCTTTTTGGAATACATGCCCAGTAACAGGATCACTGGATTGAAGGCTAGTCTAACCACTTTACTAGTTTCAAATTGTTTTTCAGAAAGGTTAAATTGGTAATAATTTCTTCCCAAAGCCCCTTTAACATTCAGTCAATCAATAGGCATCTATTAAGTACATATATTGTACCAGGCACTGTGCTGGGCACTGGGGATAAAGACAAAAAAAATTGTCTCTGACTCAAGGGGCTTACATTCTACTGGGAGAAAACATGTGCATAAATATAATGTGTGTATTCCTCTACATATATTCATATATGCTTTCTTATGTTTATATGTATATGTACATGTATGTATGTATGTGTGTATATGCTAATTTGCAAGGGGAGGATACTAGCATCTGGTCAGAGGGGAAGAGTGAAAGGCTTCATGTGGAGACTGAGGTAGAGGTGATGAGATAGTGCTTTGCTGGGAAGGGGAGATGGTCAGGGCAAATATGGAAGCTAGGATGTCATGGGTGAAGAACAGCAAGACTGGCAGGACTGCAGAGTTGGGAAGGTGAGTAATGTGTGATAAGGCTGGAAAGATAGATTGGGGCAAATTACAGTTTGAAATGCCAAATAAATTAATCTATACTTGACCCTACAGGAGTCAGGGGAATCATGTGGTCAGACCTTCGTCGTTCTTGTTCAGTTGTGTCTGACCCTTCATGACCCCTTTTGGGGTTTTCTTAGCAAAGACACTGGGGTGGTCTTCTATTTCCTTCTCCATATCTACATTTTAGGAAAATCACTCTTGACAGATATTTGGAGGATGGACTAGAGAGGGGCAAGATTCAAGGCAGGGAGTTCATTTAAGACTGATAATTGTCCAGGAAAACAGTAATAAGGGCCTGAACTAGAATGGTGGCTATGTGGAAAGAGGCAGATACAAGAGATGTTGTGGAAGTGAGGATGACAAAATGTAGCAATTTATTTGATATATGAGGAGTGAGGAATAGGAGATAATGCTGGGGTGGCAACTCTGGGTGACTAGAAAGATGGTGGCATCCTCAACAAAAAATAGGAAGTTCAGAAGAGGAGGGGGGATGGGGAGAGATCATGAGATCTGTTTTTAATGTGTAGAATTTTACTTTCTATTTCTAATCATCTTTGCTGGGTGTGAGGAAAAAATATCAAAATTATTCTAAGTTGTATTTCTTTGTGATAACTTGGATCATTTTCTTTTACTGTGGTTGTTGATTATTTGCAGTTCTTCTAAGGACGTCATATCCTTTGGCTAGCCATATTTCTTTCTTTCTTTCTTCCTTCCTTTCTTTCATTTATTGATAATGTTAATTGGTGATTTTCTAAGTCAATATACAGCCTACTGGGATCTGTTTGTATTTTGACACCATTGTGATGAAATACTATTATGCTATAAGAAATGAGGAAATAGATTTCTTGTTGTGCAAAACATTCATAATAGTCATTTTTGTGAAAAAAAATAGACAAGAAAAATAAAGAAACTTCAAAAAAAGATTATCCTTCAATCTGTATTCAGACACCATCAGTTCTTTCCCTGGGGGGTGGAAAGCATTTTTCATCATAAGTCCTTTAGACTTATCTTGGATCGTTGTGTTGCTGAGAATAGCTAAGTCATTCACAGCTGATCATCTTACAACATTGCTGTTACTTTGTACACAGTACATTTCACTTTTCATCAGCCCAAGCAAGTCTTTCCAGGTTTTCCTGAGTGCATCCTGCTCATCATTTCTTATAGTACAATAGTATTTCATCACAATCACATATCACAGCTTGTTCAATCATTCTCCAATTGATGGACATCCCCCCTCAACTTCTAATTCTTTACCTCCAGGAAAGAGCTGCTATAAATATTTTTGAACATATAGGTCCTTTCCTGGTTAGCCATATTTCATAGCACTTCACCAGCTACATAGTATAGCCACTATTCCTCAGTTCCATCTTGTCCTCTTCCAACTCTGTGGCTTTCATACATACCATCTTCCATGCCTGTAATGAACTCTCTGATTACTAAAAAAAAATTCCTCTTCTTTAAGGACCTATTTAGGTCCTGCCTCTCATAAAGCTTTTGCTGGTCTCCCTTCACAGTCCCCTAGCTGGAAGTTATCCTTGCTTCTTCCTCTCCCTTCCCCCTCCCTCCTCCCACTCTTCCTCTTGTGTCTTACCTCCAGTACCCCTTTTCCTCCCTCTTACCCTACCCATTCTTTCTCTCCTTCTCCCCGCTCCCCTTCTCTTTTCCCTCTCCCTCTCTCTCCTTGTAGACGCAATTATTTCTTTCCGCTCTCTCTACTTTTATCCTTCCCACTTTCTCCCTCTCCCTTTCACTCTCTCTCCTCTATCTCCTGTGTCTCTCTCTCCTTCCTTCTAGCTCTTTTTTTCTTTCTCTATCTCTCTCTCACCCCCTCCTCCCTCTTTCCATTTGTGCGTGTATATACATGATCATTTTTATTATGGTTATTTGTAGATATATCTCATCTTCACTAGATTGTAAGCTAAGTGAGAGCAGGAATTCTTCATGTCTTTAGGGCTAAACAGTGTGCCCCATGGACAGTGGAATTTTAATTAACATCCTCTGAATTGATTCTCTAGAGGTATATATGCATATTTGTATGTATAAAATTGCTGATGAGAAAGGTTATGGCAATAATTTCTCTGCAAATGAATCATATGTGGAAATCTCAATTCATGTTGTTTTAAGAGAAATACCCTGAGAAGTCTCTTTGTGGAAAACACTTGGTAAAATAATATCTAATTCCTTTGTTTAATGAAAATTAATAGTGTAGCTTTTTATCATGCTTATTGATACATTAGAATTCAATAACAATAAAAGACTTCTTGAAATAATATCTTTGAATCAAAGAATCCAGCACCCAGTACTTCTTGATGACAAATTATCCTCATATCATTTAATCACTGCTTTAAAACAACCCAAATTGTAATTGCATTGTAATACTGTATTTTTTCTCTACTTTTGATGCTATCCCCCCCCCCAGATATTAGTGGGCTCATAAAACACAAAAAAATCATAAAACCTGAGAGTCAGATAAACCCATGAGTCAGCTTTGGCACTTAACTATGGGCGTGTTCCTATGAAATAGATACACATGAAATAGATAACCAATCATAGGAACACATTCGTGGTTAAGTGCCAAATTTATTATTATTGGCATCTTTGGAAGGCAAGGGCCACATCTTAGGCTTCTATAGATAACATTCAGTAATGAGAATCTATATCCAACCAAGACAAGAAGCTATATCAAGGGTAAATAAACTTGTAACCAGATACCTGGAATTTGTGTTGTGTGCTTTCTTAGAAATGTGAGATCTCTATAAAAACCTGAACACTTAAGGGATGCTGTAAGAAGGAGGGAGAGAGAGAGAGAGAGAGAGAGAGAGAGAGAGAGA
>CM053593.1:303262726-303282522 GCA_028646575.1 Pseudocheirus occidentalis
ATTAAGTGAGAAGGGTTTCCCCCTTAGGGAAGCCAAATGATTATTCTTTTGTTCCTTGTTCTAAATATTGTGGCCACTGTAGTGAAAACTGTGTGGCCATTCTAATGTTAAGCTGTTATGAACACTATATTGTGACTTTCTGTGATAAGATGTAATATTGTGAATATTGTACTGAACCTTGATCTGTAATGGAATGAACAGAGTGTTCACTATTACTGTGTAATCCAAATCTTAAAAGCTGTCGACAGCAGCATTCTTTTGGGAATCTGCTGGTTCATGGCATTACACTAGCAGAGTGACATGGTCAGACCTGAACTTAAGGAAAATTAGCTTTGGCAGCTGCCAGGGTTAGGTTATAATTGTACTAAGGGACCCTTACACAACTGAGAAAGGAGGAAGTTGGGAAGCTACACAGCTTGGGGAAAAGATGAAGTGGGGAAGTGTTGGAGTATTAGGTTAGGTGTCGTTTGTGTTCAAAATAAACACTACTATTAGTTACCTTCATTGAAGATGACATGAGACCTATCTTTATTGTTGCTTAGTTTTTCCATAGTGTCTGACTCTTCATGACCCCATTTGGGATTTTCTCAGCAAAGATACTTGGGTAATTTGCCATTTCCTTCTCCAGCTCATTTGAAAGATGAAGAAATGATGGGGCGGCTAGGTGGTACAGTGAATAGAGCACCGGTCCTGGAGTCAGGAGGACCTGAGTTCAAATCGGGCCTCAGACACTTAACACAAAAACTAGCCGTGTGACCTTGGGCAAGTCACTTAACCCCCAATTGCCCTCCAAAAAAAAAAGCAAAAAAAAAAAAAAAGATGAGGAAAGGGAGGCAAACAGGGGTAAGTGCCTAGCCCAGGGTCATACAGCTAATAAGTGTCTGAAGCCAGATTTGAATTCTGGAAGATGAATCTTCCTGACTCTAGGCCCAGGGCTCTATCCACTGCACTACTTAGCTGCCCTCTCATCCCACTTTCCAATTAATTGATTTCAAGCCCCATAGTTTGAAGGTCACTACCCTCCTCCAAACGCACCATATACCACTCTGGAAAACATTTTCTTATGTCAGTAAAATCATTGGCATAATCTAAGTTCTAGACATCAATTCCTAAATCATTTGGGAATCTACTGTAAACCATGAGTATAATGATACATTAAATATATTATTATAATTTCAAAGTGAAAACTAAATTAACCTTTTACTAAGGCATGTTGTAAGGAAAAGAGCTTGTAAGAACTATATCGATATTGTAGTCCGTCTATGCCCTTTCATCCTATGTGATTCTGTTTATATTCTCTCATAAATCTCTGTGGAAGATTTTTTTCAATATGTTCAAGATCTTTCTAAGTCTTTTAATATTTTGTGAGTACTAGTCTAGCACTGGAGAAGGAAATGGCAAAGCCCTCCAATATCTTTGCCAAGGAAACCTCAAATGGGGTCATGAAAAGTCAGGTACCGCTAACATGACTGAACACCAAAGTGCAGCATGTGGTCCATCCATCTGGTATCCACCTCTTAATTCATGACAGATCTACATTCTTTTCTGATAATTCATAGGTTCCTTGATTTAGAGCTGGGAGGAACTATATAGGCCATTCAGTCAAAATGCCTCATATTTCAGATGAGGAATCTGAGACCAGAGAAGTGATTTGTCAAAGGTCACACAATGAACAGATGGTTGATATTCTCTCAGAATGCAGGTTCACTGTCTCCAAACTCAGTGTTCTTTCCTCTATGCCATGATGCTCCCCATATAGTGTGTAGGGAAGCTAATACACTATGTCACTTCTTTGCATAAATCATTGTTATTAATGTCACCAACTCCTTGTGCCACCATGGGTCTCTCCATTGCCTTTTGAGTCACTGCTACTTTAATTCTTTAGAGATGTTCCATGATTCATAGTCAGATACCATCATCAGAAATATATTTATGTTAAAAATATGATATTTTGTGTCAGGGAACAACCTAAACTATGAGATGTAATTGTTTTTAGACAAACTTCTACTGGGTATGTGACATAAACTCCTTAAATAGCCTTTTTGAAAGAAGTCAAAGTGTTTTTAAAATTACTTATCCAATAGAGGGTTACTAGATTTGATAAAGGAAGAGTTTACTTTGGACCTGGCCCAAATGGGCTTATTCCTAGGACTGAGAAGGACCTTGTAATAAGCAGATATTCAAAACAAATTAGAAAGAAAAAAAGGATAATTAAAGGATTTCTTAAATGTGCAGAAGAGAACAGGAGGAAGGTCACAAAGAATCATAGGTAAGCAGTACTGCTTTAAAGGTTAGAAATTAAATTCAGGTGGCACAGCAGATAGACCACCAGCCCTGGAGTCAAAAAGACCTGAGTTCAAACCTAGCCACAGACACTTATTAGCTGTCTGACCCTAGATAAGTCACTTAACTCTTGTTTGCCTCAGTTTCCTCATCTGTAAAATATGGATAATAATAATAAAGCCTACTTCCCAGGGTGGATGTGGGAAGCAAATGAGATAATATTTCTAAAGTGCTTAGCACATTTCCAGGCACACATATAAATGTTAGTATTATTAGTATTATTATGATGAACTTTTAAAAGCAAACTGTAGTTGATAGAGATTTGTAGTTTCATGTGTAATCCTCCCTTTCTATTGTACTATGTATGTGAGAATGTACTATTTTAGTGTTTGTTAAATTTAGGTATTATATTTTTTAAATTTAAATTTCAAAGCAAAATAATTAGTGATTCTCAGATACATTGTATGTGTGACAACCAACTTTGATAAACTGGACTCTTCTCAACAACACACAGCTATAAGACAACTCTACAAGTCTCAGGATGGAAGGACATATCTACACTCAGAGAAAGGTCTAGAAAGACCAGAGTTTAAATGGAGACTGAAGCAATCTACATGCTATCGTTCTTTTTCATGTTTGGTTTTCTTTCTTTTTTTTTCCTATTGTTCACTTCATTGGTTACAACCCTTCTGTACAACCACACTATTGTACAGTATGAAAGTATTCACAGATCCCATACCTGATTGCACACCACCATGAGGGAGCAGGGAAAGGGAGGGGAGAAAATTTGAAACTCAAGGGATTGTGTAACTGAGTCTTGTAAACTAAAAGTAAATAAACAAGTAAATTTAAAAAACCAAAAAAAATTTAATGATTCAGTTTATAGAATGTCTTGATAGTATACCTAGGTTAGTAATAGAACATGTATAGATGTGGTTCTGTCTTGAACTAACTAATCAACTTATTGGTTGGAGTTTTTTTCTTTGTTTAAAAATAACAAAATGGCAACACATTGGTGTGAAGGTCGCTTTAAAAAAAATTATATGCAAGGTTCAGCAAATTCATGTAATTAAGTTCTACTCTTTTGGTCCAGGGCTTGGTTTTGTTCAAATACCTTAAATGTAACAATACTGTTTCATTTCTACCCTTGGACTTGAGTTTTTAAGGCAGACTCATTGTTGCATTTGTAAAATAATGTATGTGCTAAGAAAAGTGTGGGGTGGAAGGGAGGCAGGAGGGGAAGAAATATTAAAAGTTGAAACCCTGTTATTCACTGAATGTTACATACAAAGTGTGAGGTTCATAGATATTCTAAAGAATTGTATTTAACTTCCAACAGTACAGTAGGTTTTGTCTTTTTTTTTTTCAGTACATAGAAACTTCCCATCCTACCTCAAACCTCCAAATATCTTTAATCCATCCCTTTATAGCACCGTTTCATTTGCAATATATGTTTAGTATGCAAGCTACAATTTGGTGTTCCACTCCCATGACGCGCTTTATATTAAATAGAGCATTAGAAACAAGTAATATCTTACAGCGTGTTTTCCTTTTGTGTAAGACCCTGTGACAAAGTGCGAAAATGAGACAGAGCAAAACAGAAATAACTTGATACCCACCTCATGTTGCGTCTGCTTGCTGGATATCAAAAGAGATTGGAGGCAGCATGACTGCAGATCAAAGAAAGAGCAACTGCCTACATTAGTTTTCCTTTTTCTCATTAATTCCAAAATAACTCACTAACATTCTCACTGCAAAAGGGCAACACGGAAGTAAGGAAGCATCTTGGATTCTTTAAGATATTAAACAGAAAATGTTCACATTGCATCACAAAGTAAACAACAAAAGCCAGCTAACTTCTTTGTTAAAGGATGCTTAAAATACTTGTTCTGCTTTTGGACAATGCAGACGTGTATCCTGAAAGGACCTATTTTAATGGCACAATACCAGACCTAAGTAGCCTTTTGGCAGAGTTTGACCTCAACACTTAGAGTCATGAACATTGTGGGTTCAGAAAGGTTTAGAAACTAAATAAAGAATGTATCTATTTGTAAGATTTTTTAAAAATTATGATTATTAGCCAGTCTTTTCTGATTTTTGTTTGGTGTAAACAACTTCCTATCATTGAAAGAACGGTCTCTGTTTTGTGAAACCAGGTCACACGATTGCTGGCAGATGGGTTTCTCCTAAGTTAATATATTAAAAGGATTTACTCTCTAACTGAAGTTTACATTCTCTTCATTCCTGAGCATAGTGGATCAATTTTATTTGAAAATGGTACTATAAAGATATAATTATGTATGCAAATTATTCCTAGCCATTCCTTTCTTTAGTAAAATAATGGCCATGGCACCAGACATCATAGTGTGGCGGGTGGGGGGGGGGGAGGGAAGGCAATACCTAGAATCTGAAAACCTGGAAAATACTGGACTTGGGAGTCTAGAGACCTGAGTTTAAATGTGCTAATTAGCAGTGTGACCTTGGATAGGTCTTTTAACCTCTTGGTGTTCAAGTATTTCATAAGCTCATAGACTTGCAGCTGGAAAGAACCTTAGAGGTTATCTAGTCCAACTATTTTACAGATGAGGAAACTGAGGCCAAGGGAGAGCTCCAAGTTCACATAGTAAATGACAGTCAGGATTTGAATTCTGCTTCTGCTTTTCCAAGTTTAGTATTCTTCCCACTGAGGGGTTAGATTTGATCTGATTGGCTCCAAGTAGCAAAACCAAAGGTAATGGGTAAAAGTTGAAAAGTGGCAAATATAGATTTGATGAAAGCCCACCACTTAATACAGTGCCTGACACATTTTCTTTAGTCATTTTTCAGTTCTATCCCAACTCTTTGTGACTTTGGGGTTTTCTTAGCAAAGATACTGGAGAGGTTTGCCATTTCCTTCTCCAGCTCTATTTTACAGATGAAGAAACTGAAGCAAACAGGGTTAAGTGACTTGCCTAGCATGCGTAATAAATGTTTATTAATTGACTCACTGACTGATAGCAGGACCAACTTGCTAAGAGGGTGGTAGAAATAACTGTTGTAGCATGTTGTAGCCTTAGAAGGTCATAGATTCTCCCTTACTGACAGCCTTCAAGCAGTTTGTTAGATGTTATAACAGGGACTCCTTTTGGGGGTATGGTTTGAACCAGATGGCTACTGCAGTTCCTTCAAATTCTCTAAAATTTTTTGACTCTGTCAACCAGACTGAACCAGCCTCTAACCTGTGGGTGGCCTGAGTCGAACAGAGTAGTCTAGACACAGGAGAGTCAGAAAAATTGAAGGGGAGTTTAATTTCAAAGTGAGGGAAAAGGCTTGCAAGCAAGGAGGGATTTAGATATATGGTCTGGGGTCCCGCCCCTAGTGAAAGGACCCACATTAGTGTGACTAAATCTTGATACTTATACCAGTGCCTACACAGTGAGTTGTACTCCTGACAATGAGGGATAAACAGCAACAACATGACAAGTTTGATTCATAGCAAGGCTTCATGGATACGGCAAGTGCTTGTCCAAGCTCAGAGAACACCTGGTGCTGGTCAAAACAATACAATAATTATATGAAACAAATTTGAGATTTTGCTGTGGCTGAGATCCTCCAGAGGGGGAGCACAAAGGATTGCTGTTATGCCAAGCTCAAGGCAGAGCTTGCTTACTGAGTCTTTGCTCTGAAAAACCAGGTGCCTCCTATCTTGACAACTCAGAGCCCTAAGTTTCATGATATGCAAAATGGTGGACGAATACTTAAACTAAGTTGTTGACTTCACAAGATTGTGAAGGAAGTACTTTGTAAACCTCAGGGGAATTCAAGTGGTTTTTGTAAGGATGTTTATGTTATATCAGTAGCACAGTATAAGGGATAGAGGGCTGGGCTTTGATTCAGGAAGACCTGGGTTTAAATGTTAACTTCAGATACTTACTAACTGTCTAACCTCAGCAAATTACTTAAACTTTGTGAATTCCAACATGGCCTTATCTAATAGCTAATATTAACCAGCATTTATATAAGGTTTAGGACAGCTAGGTGGCACAGTGAATAGAGTGCAAGGTTTGGAATCAGGAAGAATCATCTCCCTGAGATCAAATTCAACCTCAGACACCAGCTGTGTGACCCTGGGTGAGTCACTTAACCCTGTTTGCCTCAGTTGCTTCATCAATATAATGAGCTAGAGAAGAAAATGACAAACCACTCCAGTATTTTTGCCAAGAAAACCCCAGTTGGGGTCATGAAGAGTTGGATGTGACTGAAACAACTGAACAATAATAAATATAAGGTTTGTAAGGTATTTTTGCAAATACTATTTTACTTTTAACTTCACAAAAGCCGTGGGAAGAATATGCAAGTATTAATTTTATAGATGAAGAAACTGAAGCACAGAAGATTAAATGACTTACCTAGGGTCACACAGCTAGTAAACTACTGGGGGACAGATTTGAATTCCCAGGTCTGGCCCCTCTGTCCACTGTACCATAGTGCCTAAGAACAGCAAGGACAGTGTTAGTAGGTAGGGTCCCGCAATTTAAGTCATCAACAAAAACATTGATTAAGCACCTATCATGCCTGGAAACTTTCTAAGAACTGAAATTGAGATTTTTCTCATATGTATGTACTACTTCATGATCCTGGCTCATAGTAGGCACTTAATAAATGCTTGTAGATTAATTACAGGCTTAGGGATAATTATTTAACTCAGTACTAAACCAAAAGGTTGTGCCTGCCAGACAAACAATACTAAGGCTTGTTAGAGTTTACTTTTGCTGTTTTAGAATTTTTTTGTAGGGTAGAATTCTGTGATTGTAGTTTCAAAGTGGGAAATACCTCTTTTGACTTTGGACCAAATGTTCACCTTCTCCAGTAGCGAAATTCAAAACTTTTGCATGTGACAAGTGCATAAAAGTCTCCTGTGAACTTTAGTATGTTTTGGGTTGTTTTTTTTCCCCTGAGGTATGGTTAATCCAACTATAGTAAGTAACCAGACTGGCCTAGCCTGTCGTTCTTAAATGACCATCCTACAGCTGAAACTGTGCTCGCTCTTGTTTTTTTAAACATGTCCAAATATGCCTCTATAGGCACTGAGGTGTTCTAAGTACCTGGAAATCACTTACTAAGGCTAGCTGACACTTGTGTTTCATAATCATGGGAGCTTATTGGTTTGGGGTTGGGGGTGGGGAAGAGTAGAGCCTGTTTATTTATTAGTAGAAGTTGGGAGGGAGGCTTTTGAAAGGGGAAACTCCTCAGTTTTCAAAATATTGAGAAAATTGAGATTGTTTTCAATTTAGTTCTTTAATAAAAGGGTCTTGATGGACTGTGATTTCATTGGTGTAGGGGTCCTTGGGTAATCCCAGAAACTCCCCAAAACTCCCTCTTCCAGTGTGGAGAGGCATACAAATTGCCATACAAATTATAGTTGTAGAGAATTGCCTGGGGCACTGAGAGGTTAAAGGAGAGGTTAAAGTCCTGGGTCACACAGACAGTATGTATCTTGAAAAGACTCTTTCTCCACTAGGCCTTGCAGCTTCTCCAATTTTAAGTGTAAGGTTTAGTAATAAACCAAAGGAAACATATCAGGTCCAATGACAGATTATTGGGGTGGGGATGGAGAATGAGGTCTCATGATCAATTTAAAGGATAATTGGAAAAATCTTTCATATCAAGATGTGTTATTTATATTTTATGCTTATTACCATAGCCTGCCTGACCACTAGTGGTTATTTTTAGATGATTAAAGCCTACATATCTTCCAAGCCTCTCTACAGCATAAGCATTAGCAAATTTCAATATCATAACATGAACCCCTGAAGAACATTGGCACAATCTAGCAAAATTAAATAGATCCTAGCCATTTCTAGAATTGTGACAGACTTCTATAAGAATATCTAACTGAAGAGATCAGATATTTCTCATTTTTGTTGTTCAGTGGTTTCTCCCTCCTTGTGACCCCATTTAAGGTTTTCTTTGCAAACACTGGAGTGGTTCGCCATGTCCTTCTCCAGCTCGTTTTACAAATGAGGGGATGAGGCAAATAGAGTTAAGTGACTTGCCCAGGGTACCACAGCTAGTAAATGTCTGAGGCTAGATTTGAACTCAGGAAGATGAGTCTTCCTGACTCCGAGCTCTGAACTCTCTCCACTGTGCCATCTAGCTGCCTCATATCTCTTCTAGAGGAATCCTGTGACTTAGAAGAATAAGGGTGATGGATGCCCTGATGACTTCCTCCTGGAATTTCTCAAAGGATTTCTTTATTTGGACATCTCTGTACTTATATTTTACTTGTACTATAGTTGAGTCTATACATGAATGTCTTCTATTCACTAAAAGATTTTAAGTCTCTTGAAGTCTGGGACTGTGACATTCATCTTTGTATTCCACATAGCACAATCATAGGCATTTAATAAAAGTTTGTTAAATGAACTGAATTGAATGTCTCATAACCTTCTTCTGGCTTTCTTATTTCAGATCCAAAACTTTGACTGAGGCAATTATAATTTGAAATTTCATTTCCTAACTTCATGAGGCATAAGAACAATATATTGTCCTTTTAATTCAAGGAGCATTTTTTGAAGTGTCTAATATGTGCTAGGCAGGGTGATAAGCATTAAGGATACAAAGGGTAAAATTAAAACAGTCTCTGCCTTCAAGGAACTTCCACTTTCTTGGGGGGAAAACAGCATGCACACACATAAAGTCATTTATAGGTCCAGTGGGTCCCCACCTATAATAACCTGACTGCTGAGGAGTGACATTTAGCCTGACTTACCAATAACCTATCTGCTACAAGAGAGGCATATGCAACTGGCCTCTGACAGTCAAGTTAGCATTTATTAATTAATTTAAGTGCCTCCTGTATGTCATGCACTATGTTAAGTGCTGGGAATATTAAAAAAAAAAAAGCAAAACAATGTCCCTGTTCTCTAGGATCTCATGTTTTGAAGGGGTAGAGAGAGAGCATGAAAACAACTATGTACATACAAGATATATACAGAATAATTTAGAAACACTCAGTAAAGGGAAGGCACTAGGATTAAGGGGAGTCATGAAAGGCTTCTCATAAAAGATGGATTTTAGCTGAGATTTGAAGGAATCCAGGAGGTGGAATTATATGTATCAGTCACTATAACAGGGGATGCCTTAGTGAATGGGAGTTTGGTAAGTTCTTTCAATTGACTAAACTTCAGACTGCATGACTACCATGTGACAGAGGCTTGAGGGATGGAGAAGAGAAGATCTTCATTAATTCTTGGGCATTGACCATTGGTCTTCTCAAGTGTTCTAAGGCCTGGAGAGTCTTAAGGATTAGATGATTAAAAGCTCCCTTTCGGAGTCACAACCATTGGTGAAATTTGTCAATGCCTGCCTCTACATACAGTTGTTTGTGGGTCATGTCAGCACCCATGAGGGATATCATATGATTAACAAACTGATTGTAGCCATTTCAAGGGTAGCAGAGGTTGGGAAATGGGTCCATTGCCAATTGCGTCCATTGCCAAATTGGGATCCAATTAGGATGGAGATGCCATGTTGTTTGGACACATGGTCATGTAATTCCCCTAACTAAGAACAAAGAGGCTATTCCTACCCAACTGAGCTCTTCGTGTAGTTGGAGCACCCACTTAACCCAAATGCTCCTCAATCTGTTCCCAAATGACAAAATGGCCCTCTTCCATCTCAGGACAAGAGATTTGTCTCTGCTAACCAACAGCTGCATTGTTATGTATCTCATTGCCCAAGTCAGGTATTCAACCTCCCAAAAGCTATGCTTGTAACAAATATACCTTGGAAAGGATAAGAGGAAGGGTTTTCCAATCTAATAGTTTCTGGGATCCATTCTCCAAATAAAGATTTACTTGTTAAGACTCAGCATACAGTTGCCCTCTCCTTAAGGTCCTTTCCCCCTCAGAAGGCTTCATATTCCCTAATAAGTAGCTCAGGTCTCCCTCAATTGGCAGACTTCCTTTCCTCTGGAATGATTTGACTAAATCCTTCCTAGAAAAGGTTGAATAGACCAAGGAATTGTATTGTTGGGAAGCAGTTTGCGTTCTAAAAGCATGGGGGAAATGAAATTGTCATTTTATTACTATGGCAAATGTGTATTTACTTGAAAGAAAAGGAATTCCTTTAACTGACTTTATGGTAATTCTGAGTTACTGAGTGAGGATGAGAGAGAGTCCTTATTTAGCCCTCTGCCCCTCCACAGAAACCTCTAAGAGGATAAAGATTTTTTTTTTATCATCCCCTTGTGGCTTTCAGGAAGGATGATGTTTTCATATGAAAGTTAGGGAATACCAAATGGATGATGGTATTTGGAGAACCTTGGTATCAACTTCAAGTCCAGTCTGTTATGTGTAAGAGGTTTATGACCTCTTAACCACTTCACTACAGAAGACTCTGATGCATGATGAAGAATTGTTGACTGGGCCAAACACATCATCATCTTTACTGTGGTACTGATGTTCCTCATGGTACTCTTTGATTGTTATCATGACGTAACAGCAGAGAAAAAACCTGAGTGTCCTAGAAGTATCATTGCCTGTTCTATGTCCCTGATATTCCTGGTACTGCTCTGGCTAATTGAATTTCTAATAGAACTTTCCATTAAGAGATCCACCATGAACTGCAAAGATGTGGTATCACCTACCATATCGACTAGATCATTGAAATCTTTTGGAACTTCTAAAGTGGGAGAAAAAAAACTAGGATTTCTGGATTTTGCCCTCCACATTTTTTTAAATGTCACTCTTGGAGGGTAGTGTCTTTTTTCTTCTTTTTCTTTTTCCTTTAGTAATGACTATGCCAGGACTGGCCAGTTAAAGCCCTGAAAGCAGCACTTAAATTGTAAAAGGTTCTCTGTAAACTCCTTAGAACCTTGCCCCCATGGGGGAGGCATGCAGTTCACTTATTTCCAGGCTTCATTTCCCTGGAGTAGGAAATAATTTGCAGTTAAAAAAAAAAAAAAAAGTTGTCCCTGGGATACGATTAGCTTCTTCCTCCTTTTATGCAGTTTCCTGGTCCCTTAAAGTCATAAAAATCTCACCCAAGTAGCACTTGGGTACCTCAGAATTGGTGGACTTCTGAAGATTACATCAGTCATCATAGCCTTCACTACTGACCAGGGCCACATGGAGAGGGGAGAGGCTACATCCAGAGAAACTCAAGAACATTGTATCCTTAAAGCAGTATTTGCTATATAAGGTCAAAGTAAACCTCTTTTTTGTTAACTATTCGTTGACTTAAGAGTACCTTATTTCGTCTCCATATAAAGTCTGAACAAAGTGGTGGTATTAAGTCCACCCTTAAGAAGGGTCAAAGATGACTGAGATGGAGAATCTTTCCTATAGGTATCCAGTGTAGTGAATATAGTACAAGAGCATGCTTCTGTTATGTCCTTACTTTCAGGTGCCATGAAAATATGCAGGTGGCTTTGGGGCTATATAATCAATAAATATAAATCAATAAAGAGCTTCCAGGCACTAATAGATAGAAAGTCTACACAACTTGTGTGTGTGTGTGTGTGTGTGTGTTTGTAAAGGCTTTTTTTTTTCTGGAAATGAGGCTATACTCTGATGGCCAACTGGAATCCCACATGCCTAATTTTAGAATGATTGAACAATTTCCTCCCATTCTTAGATGTGTTTATGATAAAACAGCATTCTTCTTTATTAGTTTAATTCTTAATGGTTAACATTTCTCTAGTGTCCACCATGGGTAAGTACTGTAAATAACTTTCAAAAAAGATGTTTTTAGTGAGTGTTGAAGGATTTTGTCACCAGCTTTCTTTTAGCCATTACACTTTTTCTTATGGGTAAAAGGCCCAGATTATTCTGCTTCTGCTCTCAACCACTTTTAACTTGGCAAATTCTAGAACATTGTCTATGTGGTCTGTTGCTGGTAGGAGGAAATTAAGGGACTGATTTTTAAATTGCTTCTCTGATTTTCTAATGCTCTTAAGAGCTTAGACCTAAAGCCAGAAGGAAGGGATTTCAAGAGTTCATCTTGTCCAACTTTGTCTAGTCTAGTAGCTTGTTTTATAGATGAGGAATGGGAGGTCCAAAGATATGAAGTCAATTACAACAAAATTCGAGTCCTGATGCTTAATAAATGCTTTCAAAATAATGGACTTTGAGTCTCATGTATGTATGAATTAATCAATCAACAGGCAATCTAATCTTGCCACTCTAATCCATCCACCACTCAGCTGCCAAAGTGGTTTTTTCCAAGACATTGATCTGACCATGTCACATCTAACTCACTAAGCTCTTGTGGTACCCTCTTAGCTCTAGAATCAAATATAAAAATTTTCTATTTTGTTTTTAAAGCCCTTCCCAACCTGTCCACTTTCTCCCCTTCCAGCTTTTCTGTACTTTATTCCCTTCTGTATCTCTGCTGTTACACTGCCAGACTGGTAGTTCCTCACACATGACACTCCCTCTCCTATTTCCGTATCTTTGCACTGGCTGATCAAATGAGATATTTGGAAAGTGTTTAGCATAGCGCTTAGCAAACAGTAGGTGCCATATAAATACTTATTCCCTTTCCTGTCTCCTTCTCTTGAGGCGGTAGTTGGCATAGCATATATAGTGCTAAGTCTAACGTCAGATTTGAGTTCAGATTTGGCCTTAGACGTTTACTATGACTCTGGGCAAGTCACTTAAATTCAGTTTGTGTCGGTCTCCCCAGCTGTAAAATGGGAACAATGATATTAACCTGTCTTGTAGGATTGTTGTGAGGATCAGATGGGATAATATATGCAATAAAGTGTAATAAAGTAATAAAATAAAATTATGCACAGTGCCTTGTGCATAATTGATGATGTATAAACAAATGCTCATTCCCTCTCCCTTGCCTGCCCACGCCTACAATTCATTCTATCCTCATTTCTACCTCTTAGTTTCTCTGCTTTCCTTTAGGATTTAGTTCAAATCTCAATTTCTATAGGAAAACTTTCCTGCCCCTCTCCCATCTGCCAGTACTTTCCCTCTAGATCACTTTCTCACTCCTTTGTATATGTCATATATGTATCTGTCTATATAATGTGATTTTTACTGTATTTCTCCCCCATCCCTTCCCAGAGAGATAGCCTTCATAATATCCTTTATAATATAAAGAAAGAACAAAAAAAAGTTTTGCAAAAGTAAACAATAGATCAAATAGTTTGACATCGTATGGATTATCCCATACCCCGTGGTCCTTCATTTTCACAAAGGATCAAGGGAGGTGTCTTGTATGATATTGCTTCTTTGAGGCCAAGTTAGGTCATGTTCTGATTTCTCAGCATTATTTTGATTATTTATTGTTGTGTTCTTTCCATTTATGTTATTGGAGTCAGTTTATAGAAATCTTTTCCTGCTTCTCATGGAAGTATTCATCATGTTCATTGTTTCCTATAGCACAGTAATACAGCATTAAGCTTATGTACCCCAATAAGTTTAGCTACTCCCAAATCAATAGGTATCTAGTTAATTTCCAGTTCTTTAGTGCCACAAAAAGTGCTGCTATAAATATGTTGGTTTTCATGGGGCCATTCTTTTTGTCATTGATCTTCTTGGGTAATATCCCTAGCAGTGGACCAAAAGACATAGACATTTTAGTCATTCTGTATAATTCCAAATTGAGAAGTTTATATTGAGAAGCTTATATTCTAATGGATAAACTAAAGTAATATTTGAAATCACAGGAGAAGGAGCCATACCACCTAGGAGGGGATCAAAGAAAGCTTCATGGAAGAGTTAGCCTAGGAGTTACACTTTAAAGAGTGGGTTTGAAATTCAACTAGTAAAGTTAGCAAGACCTTCCAGGGATGTTTAGGGAACAGTTTGAACAAAGGCAGAGAATTCTAAGAGCCTAACACATAGATGAGAGGTAGAGAATATAATAGTTCCAAAATACCTCTCCCTTGCCCCCGCTCTCCTAGATGTGCCAACTCTCCCCCCCTCCCCAGGATGTGGAGTTATTGCTTTTGTATTTCTATCCCTAGTACTTAGCACAATTCTAGGTACATATTATACATTTAATAAGTTAGTTTTCATTTATTTAATTTAGCCAATATGTACTTGGAGGAGAGTAATATAAGATAAATATGGAAAAAATAAAGTACTACCAGGTTGTGGAGGATATTCAAGGAGAGGCAGAGGAGTTTAAATGTTATTCAAGAGGAGAAAAAGAAAGACATATAGACAGATTTATGAGTAAGAAAGATTTTTCTGACAGTGGCATGAAGGGTGGTCTGGAGCAAGAAGAACATGACAGTAGCAATAGGCTGTTGTAAGAGTGGCAATGAGGCCACATGCTAGGGGGGAAGCAATGAGGAATGAGAAATCTAGGTGATGTGGTGGATAGAGGGCCAGGCCTGGAGTCAGGAAGACTCATCCCCCTGAGTTCAAATCCAGCCTCAGATACTTGCCAGCTGTGTTACCCTGGTTTCCTCATCTGTAAAATGAGCTGGAGAAGGAAGTGGCAAACCACGCCAGTATCTTTCTCAAGAAAACTCCAGGCAGGATCATGAAGAGTCAGACATAACTGAAACAACTGAACAATAAAGCAATAAGGAAAGAGGAAGAGATGGTTGGGAGATAGCATAGTAGAGCAGAGTGTTCCCTAGCTCAGGAGTCAAAGGACCTACATTCAAATCTCACTTCTGATACTTAACTACCTGGGTGACCTTGGGCAAGTCACTTAATTTCCCTAGACCTAGGTTTCCTTATCTGTACAAATGAGGGGACTGTTGCCTAGGAAATTCTTTCCAGCTCTTGATATTTTATCCTATATAGCAAGGGACTATATTTGTGGAGTAGGAGGCAGCTAGATAGCTTAGTGGATAAAACACTGGACCTGGAGTCAGGAAGACCTGAGTTCAGATATTGGCTGGCTGTGTGATCCTGGGCAAGTAACTTGACCTCTGTTTGCCAATCCACTGGAGAGGGAGATAGCAGACTACTCTGGTGTCTTTGCCAAGAAAACCCCATGGACAGTATTGAGGGTTCATGAGGTCATGAAGAGTCAGACATGACTGAACAACATATAAATATACATACATATATATATACATGTATGTCTATATGCATGTATTTGCGTATTATCTCCTCTACTGAAATACCAGCTCCTTGAGGGCAGAGACTGTGTCTTTTGCTTTTCATTGTATCCTCAGAGTTTAGCACGGTGTGTGTTGATTGATTAACTTCACACATCCATCATTTAACTTCTATTTGTCTTAATCCATTGGAGAAGGAAAAGGCAAACCACTTTAATATCTTTGCCAAGAAAATCCCATGGACAGTATGGTCCATGGGGTCACAAAGAATCATGAATAGACAGACATAACTGAATAATAACAACATACTTGTAGACTATTACATGTTGTCAGTTGGTATTTCCCAGAGAGAATCAATAGGATGTGGTAACCAACTAGATATAAGCAGTAAACGAAAAGGCATCAAGAAAACCCCAAAATTAGTAACATGGAAGACCAAATGAACGGTGGTGATACAAATAAAATTAATGAAATCAGAAGAATAAGGTTTAAAGGTAGAGAAAATGAGTTCGGTTTTGGGGGCAGGGGCATTTGAGTTTGAGGTACTGGGGAGACTAGGGAGGGCTAGCCCTGAGTTTTATCTTGAAAGATGGTTACGGTTAGGATAAAAAAAATTTACAATTATGTAATATGATCAGATTTGAAATGTATATTCTTCACAACAACCTTTTGAGTTAAGGATAAGTGTATTATTGTTCTTATTTTACAAATGAGAAAAATGATAATGACTAAGGAAGTTACCCACAATTCCATACATAGCGTCAGAATTGGGATTACAATTCAGGTCTTCTCTAAGTCTTGTGCACTACATAAGGAAATGCCTTCCAGGGAAGTAAGGGCAACTAAGAGGTGATTTATTTAAACATTACTGTAGATCTTAGGTATCATCTAGGGAAGTGTGCCACTTCATTGTGTTGCAAAGAGAAAAAAAAATGTTTAACTAAATTTGTATTTAAGAGACAGGACAAGAAGGAAGTAATAGAGAGGGAAAGGGGACCCTCATGACCCCTCTCTGTGTCTTGTTTTTGGTGAGAGCCTGTAGATACATTTATTGGGAAGAGCAAATCTTGAGAACAAGAAAGTGAACTGTTTTTACTGGAATTAGGGGAAGGAGGAGTATATGTGAAAGAGCAAAAAAAGATGGATCACAGGTGAAAACTGGCATTTTTCTTTGATTATCCTTATTTGTTACAAGGGAGGCCTTTGGAGGATGGGCAGTAATACAAATGTCTCTCCAATAAGAAAATAAAGAAAAGATTGTCAATGAAACCTTTTTAAAATATACAGAAGGGAGCAGAAGGAAGTTCAGAGGGCAACACAACCAAACAGGATAGTTTTAGAACTACCATTTTGAATGTATTATATATCCTAAAACAGACAAACAAAAACCAAACTGTACATAATAGAGATTTGTGGTTTCAAATGTAATCCTTCTTTTTCTGGTTTTTGTAAATGGAAATGGTCATGCTTGCTGATCTTTGTCAAGAATAACAAAAAAGAAAGTTAATTTTTTTTTAAAGGAAACAACAGAAAGAAGAGAAATTGGACTCCCCTGGTGGCAAAATGGGCAAGAGAAAGAGCAGAACTACAGTCCCCAGAAGTGACCTTGTAGCTGAGTGGGTACTCTAAAGCAGCTATTAGAGACCATTGATTTTTTTAAATACTCTGAAATAATAATTTAGTAAATGGCAATATAATACTTAACTTTAAGATCTACCACAGATCTACTCAGAACTTCCTCTATTACCCTCACTGGATCATAGATCTAGAACCAAAAATGGCTTCATAAACTGTCTCATATAACCTCTTTTTTTTTCCGATAAGGAAACTGAAGCCTAAGAAGGTCAAGTGACTAGCCCAAGGTCACATAGGTAGTAAGCATCATTTGTGGGATTTGATCCCAGAACCTTTTCTCCTGAATTATCCCTGTTCTAATTCATTTGGATACTCCCTGTATACTTCAGTAGAAATTCTAATGAATTGTTGAGGCTTTAAAAAAAATCAACTATTTACTATACTTTTGCTGAGGAGCCTCTTCTGCTTTAGTAGCCTGCTTCTTATACAATGAGTACATTTCCTGTATCCATCATAAGGTTTTACTTGAAGCTCTCTAGCTAGGTAGGACGTTGTGCTAATTTTGAGATTTTGTATCTTTGAGAACCCAGAAACATCCCCACACCATGATGAAGCATCAGAGGAGGACTTTAATAGATCAATATCCAAAAAGAGGAGGCCAATTTATTCCACATAGTAGGAGCTTCACTGTAGAGTGAGAGAATAAATGATCCAAAAGGGAATCTCATTATATCTGGGTATGGAAAATGCTGTCTCATTCTCACAGTCACTTCATCAAATCACAGAGACCACTCCCAGTTCCGTCTTCCTGTCTACCTCTAGCTACCTCCTTCCTCTTCCAGGCCTACAATATAAATATGTTAAATATATTTATATGACATATAAATATATTTACAGTATACAACACAATATATATAGTAAATATGTATGTGTATATATATATATATATATATATATATACATACATATATGTGTGTATATAAACTTTTCCTACTCAGAGAGCTTCTGAGCCCAAATATTCTTTTGCTGTGTTTGTTTTTATAGGGGCAGCGTAGAGAATAAGAGCATAATTATTGGGACTCCTGATGAAGAGTTGGAAAGTAAAAGATGATCAATTACTGTCTAACCTAACAACAACAATAAAACCCCTTTGACACCTTGTAATGTAATTTTTACCCATGTTGGAAATTTTAATTATTAAGCTTAAGAACTATCATAAAACTTTTTAAAGCTCTTCCAAGAAAAAGAAATTGGATCTAACTGCTTCTGAGAGCTGCCCTGAGCAAAGGAAAAGGTATTCTTCTGGCCCTTTGTATTGCTTCAACTCAGAGACATTTTCACAGCCTTTGTCCAATTAGCAAAGTGACTAAACTGAGCTTTTCTCTCTGGGCCACAGAAATGTATCTGTCAATATTTGTGAGTACCTGCAGGGTTTTTTTGTTTGTTTTATCTCCCTACCCTATAGATTTCTCCTGTATTCAGCTCCTATTACAGAGCTTAGAGTGTCGGCAATCTTACCCAATGGACTGCTAATTCCCACTAATGCTGGTATTCAAAGCTGGTCTCACATTTCTTGATAAACTTGTAAGGTTTTATATATATACACACATAAGGAACATATGTATATATATGCATATATATGTATGTATATGTATATATAATAATATATTATATATGATATATAATATACTATAGATATATATTATATGTTATATATACCTGTAGCCAATTTGTCACAAATCATGACTTTCAAGTCCAGGGTCTGAAATCCTCTTCCCTGATCTCATACCTCCTTAGTTCTCTCCTGGTGACCAAAGGATTTTTGGAAGCTGAGACTGCCACAATTTGGGAACCTTTGTCTAATCCGGTTTATCATTAGACCTACTACATTCATAGTTTTCACAGCTTTGTGATAGAGCCAGGAAATTTTCTCTGGTCCGCTGGTTTCAGGGAGGAGGATTTGTGAATCTCTGGTAGGCACAGTTCTTTCTCAGGATCATCCATTTTATTTTCTTCCAGATTGAGGCTGGAGGCGATCTGGCAGACAATAGAAAAGCACCATGTGCTCTCAGCAGCAGGCCCATCCTTGCCTCTGAAAGACATCATTGGCAAGTTGCCCAGAGCAGGAGAGCTGTACCTAATTTACATCTCATGTAACAGACCTTAATGTTGGAAGATTTCTCAAAGAGGTCCCAGATTCAGCAAGCTCTTGCATGATCATGTTCAATCAATCAGTAAACATTTTTTGAACTCCTACTATGTGCTGTGCTAGGGCATTGTGTTAGGCATCTGGGATATTTGTACAAAAAAAAGAAAGAAACAATTTCTTTTTTTGTTTTTTTTTTTTGGTTTTTGGGGGGAGGGCAGTTGGGGTTAAGTGACTTGCCCAAGGTCACATGGCTAGATTTTTTTTGTGTTAAGTGTCTGAGGCCAGATTTGAACTCAGGTACTCCTGACTCCAGGGCCGGTGCTCTATGCACTCCACCACCTAGCCACCCCTAAGAAACAATTTCCATTTTTCAAGAGGTTACATTCTATTTGAGACATTTCAGGCCCCTGTAATGTTAATGAAATCAGAAGATCTTCCATGCCCCTTTCTATTGGCACCTACTAAAGGCACTTAGCACCTCAAAGGCTTAGCTCCTTACTTCCAGTTAACTCCTTGGGAGTAATTCACACCTTAACAGGAAGGGGCTGAACAGGGAGGAGCTGAACAGGGAGGAGCTGAACAGGGAGGAGCTGAACAGGGAGGAGCTACACTTTATGTAAGGAGAGAACCAGGAGGACCTTGAGCCCTTTTTTCTCAGACACCACCTGGAGATTTGCACCTTTTCCTGAGATCCTCCTTCTGCAGCTTCTACTGAGAACTTCCAAGGACCAGGCTGAGAAACTGTCGTGAGTCTGAGAGGGATCCCTGCTT
>CM053593.1:303283022-303303430 GCA_028646575.1 Pseudocheirus occidentalis
ATAGCTAGTAGGCATTCTTCCAGTGTCTTGGAAGCATTTGGTGAGGGAGTTCTGACTGAGTTGTCTTCCTCCTGCTCCATGCTTTGATCTTTTTTGTCCATAAAAAAGGATTCTAGAGTTTTACTGCTGTTCCTGCATTGCTTCCTTTTCCTCATGTTGGCCAGTCTATTAATTGCTTGGTTTTTTAGCTCTATGGAACTCTGCTTCCTGGAGGGGGAAAGCTCTGTCCCAAATCACTGGGGCCTTCACAGCTACCCGAGCTATTAGTGGGGTGCTGCAGCCCCTCCCCAGTTTTGGCTCACTGAAAGCACACCCCAGGACCACCACTCAAGACCACGATCCAGATCCAGGCCGCTCAATGCAAGAGCCCTTAGCCGTGATCAGTTGCCTCAGCCCCCCTGTTATCTGCGGGCCGAGAGCTCTGAAGCAGCCAGTGGAGGCTGCTGCTGCTCTCAGCCATTCCTGCTGCCACAGCCACCTCCCCCTGCTTCCTTGCCCTGCGAGCAGTTTGGCCGGACCCGCTCTTCCCCAAATTTAGCAAAATCCACTGACCTTTCTCTTAGTCTTTTTTTCTTCTGGCCTGATAAATGTGGTAACTGTGCCTCCAGTGCAGCCAATCTGTTCTACTATAGACTGGGCTCTGCCTGACTGCCCCAGGGCCTCACCCAGCTGGGGTTTCGGCCACGGCTCCCAGACTTCTGTGAAGAGCCCCACCTGTTGAGCTGCCTGTAGCAACAGATGTGTTTTATATTTTTTGGAGAGTTTTGGAGCTTGAAAATCTGTTTTAGAGTCCCATTTTATGAGTTTTTAGGGTGTTTGTGTGGGAGCTGCGGTGCTTTGCTGCTTCTACGCTGCCATCTTGGCTCTGCCACCCCCTTCTCTTGCTTCTTGCATTTGAAAGTCAGATTTTCTGTTCAGCTCTGGTTTTTTCATCAAGAATACTTGAAAGTCCTCTATTTTATTGAATGATCATATTTTCCCCTGAAGCATTATACTCAGTTTTGCTAGGTAGGTGATTCTTGGTTTTAATCCTAGCTCCTTTGACCTCCCAAATATCACATTCCAAGCCCTTTGATCCCTTAATGTAGAAGCTGATAGATCTTGTGTTATCCTGATTCTGTTTCCACAATACTCAAATTATTTCTTCCTGACAGCTTTTAATATTTTCTCCTTGACTTGGGAACTCTGGAATTTGGCTATGACATTCCTAGGAGTTTTCTTTTGGGGATCTTTTTCAAGAGGTGATTAGTGAATTCTTTCCATTTCTATTTTGCCTTCTGGTTCTAGAATATCAGGGCAATTTTTCCCTGAGCATTTCTTGAAGGATGATTTCTAAGCTATTTTTTTGATCATGGCTTTCAGGTGGTCCAATAATTTTAAAATTTCCTCTCCTGGAAATATTTTCCAGGTCAGTCGTTTTGCCAATGAGATATTTCACATCGCCTTCTATTTTTTTTTTCATTTGTTTGAATCTGTTTTATAGTATCTTGATTTCTCATAAAGTCATTAGCTTCCATTTGTTCCAATCTGATTTTGAAGGAATTATTCTCTTCAGTGAGTTTTGGAAATTACTTTTCCATTTGGACAATTCGACTTTTTAAGGCAATCTTTTCCCCATTGGCCGTTTGGGCCTCTTTTGCCATTTGAATTAGTCTGTTTTTTATGGTGTTATCTTCTTCAATATTTTTTGGATCTCCTTTAGCAGGCAGTTAACTCACTTTTTACAATTTTCTTGCATCATTCTCATTTCTCTTCCCAATTTTTCCTCCACTTCTCTTACTTGATTTTCACAATCCTTCTTGAGCTCCTCCATGACCTATAACCAATTCATATTTTTCTTGGAAGCTTTTGATGCAGGAATTTTGGCTTTGTTGTCTTCTTCTGGTTCCATGTTTTGATCCTTTTTGTCCCAAAAAACAGATTCTATGATCTGATTGTGCTTCCTCTGCTTGCTCATCTTGCCAGCCAATTACTTGACTTTTGAGCTCTTTGCCATGGTGTAACTCTGCTACCAGAGTAGAGAGAGCTATGTCCCAAATTGCTGGGGTTTACACAGTTGTCAGAACTATGAGGAGGGCAACCTTTCTACAGCCACCACAAGTTCTGGCACACTTACCACACTGCCCAAGACTGCGACCCAATCCAAGCAGGTCAAAGCAAGGACAGTTATCCTCTGAATGGTCAGTTGGTCCCCCTACAATCTGCAGGCCAGGAGCTCTGGAGGCAGCCACATGGCAGCAGCTGTAGCCACCAGGTCTCCGCCACCTCTCTCCCTGGGGTCTGGGGATAGACTGCCCTTTTCTGTCACCCAGTTCCAACAGAGTTCCCTACTGACCTTTTACTTTCTCTTTGGCGTTTGTGGGTTGAGAAGTCTGGAAACCTCCATGGTTCCCGGTGATTCACTCTCCTAAAGTCTGCTCCGGCCAGTCTGTGCTGCTGGTCGAGGTCCCCCTGGGCTCAGTGTGGCTCACACAGGACTGTGGTTGGCTCCCAGCTCAGGGCCATAAACCCTTCCTTTCGGCCTCCCAGGCTGCCTTTAGTTGGAAATTTGTTTCTCTCTGTCACTTTGTGGGTTCTGTAGCTCTAAAATTTGTTCAGAGTCATATTTTACAGGTATTGGAGGTGGTTGGGGCAGGAGTTCAGACAATTTCCTGCTTTTGCTCTTCCATCTTGGCTCCACACCCATGTTTATGATTTTTAAAAGACTTCAAAATTTTTAAATTAATTTTAATTTTTAATCCTTTTCAGTAATTTGCCCTAGACTAGCCTATTCTCCCTACAGCTTTTATTGTTGTTCAGTTGTGTCTGGTGCTTTGTGACCCCATTTGGGGTTTTCATGGCCAAGATACTGGAGTTTTCTGCCATCTTCTTCTCCTGCTCATTTTTATAGATGTGGAAACTGAGGCAGACAGGATTAAGTGACTTGCCCAGGGTCACACAGCTAGTAAGTATCTGAGGTCAGATTTGAACTCAGATGCATGCTCCTGATTCTAGTCCCAGTACTCTATGCACTATAGTGCCACCTAGCTGCCTCCCTGGCACTCTACCTTCCTTCAATTTAGTTTGTTTGCTAGTCTTCAATGTGCCTCTCGGCTCCTGAAACAGTTGCGTATTGATGTCACTGGGAACTTCAGATTTTTCAGTTTGTCAAAGTTCACAAGGATATGACCTGATCAATTGAGGGAGGGAAGGGAAAGACAGAGACAGACATATAGACAGATACCTCAGAAGGTTGGACCTTTGTTGGTTCTGTTGGAGCTCCTGAAGAACTCCCATAGTTAGTTTCTCTTTCTCTTCCCCTCAGATAATCCCCTCTCAGAGGTTTGTCTAGAGCTTCTCCTCCACTAGTTTCCATCTGGAATTCATAGCCACAGGACTGTGTCTTGACTTTCTCAGTCAATCACAAGATATTTCCTCTATGATATCTTTTTGCTTTATCCAATGTCTGTAGCACTTTATCCTTCCTAATTCAGGACTTTTAAAAATCTAGTTTACAGTTTTGATTGATTAAATAGAGAAGTCTTCTCTGCTTATATTATTTGGGATGGAATTAGAAACTAAATCCCTTATACTACAATCATATACATGTAAAAATCACTAAAAGTCAGGGAAACCATGAGTCATTGAAGGTTAAGGAAAATAGACAATGAAACATTTCTTCTCATAATACTGAAGTGTGGGACAATAAGAACAAAATATTCAAGTCAACAGTAGTGTCAAACGCTGTATTACAGATGAGTACAAATAATGGAACAAAAAAGAAAGAGAGTTGCTGCCCTCAAGGAGCTTACAGATTAAGGAAGGAAAGACTGCACATAAAAGGAAGTTGAAATATTTCAGTGGGGAGAGAAGGTACAAATTTGAGAGTATGGTCAAGAAAAAAGTCTTGGAGAGTCAGCAGGAGAGACTGGAGAGGACCGAAGAAGTGAACATGACTAACTTGGGCCCTTTCTAAAAGTGAGAGTTCCAGGAAGAACTGACCAATCACAGGAAAAAGCTGCAGAAGGAGATGGATTTTTTTGTTGTGAGAAAGACAGAGGGAAAGAGATATTCCAGTGGGAGAAGGCTGCTGGGGAATGGCAATGTTGGATTATAGAACCAAGATTCAAAGAGATATTGCAAGGTTGAAAAAATTATCTGAACCTAGTAAGATGAAATCTATTAGGCTTATGTGTGAAGTCCTAACATGATGCTCAAGAAATCACTCTTGATTGAGGAATTTTGACAAATCTTGATAAACCCTGCCATAGTTCAGGATAGAGGACAAGTGACATGAGAACAGTTTGTGTAAAACAAATTAATGGGGTAATTTTTAACTTGATCCCAAGATGCATGTGAGCCAACTGTGTGACGTCGCTCCATAAAAAGCTAAGATAAATGTAGACCATATCGATAGAATCATAGTGTCTAGTACCTCAAAGTTGATGTTAATTCAGCATTTATTAAGCACCTTGTGTTTTACATGGGACTTATTTCAGGAGGTAGTATCCAGTTTATATTTATCCACATCTGGATGTTCAGATGTCAGTTCCATTTTTAAAGAGTCACAAGAGCATCTAGAGCAAAGGGACCAGGATGTTCAAAAGTTTGGATATCCCTCATTTCAAAAGATGAATGTTTATATTTTAGAATTTTAGTATAGAAATAAAGATTAAGAAGTCATATAATAATTATCTTCCTTTTTTTTTTGAAGGGTTGTCATATAAAAGAGACTAGGTGAGAACTAAAGAAAGGATTCCTATATTCGGTGGTAAGAATAGGTGGTCCCTTCCAACTCTGGCTAAAAGCCATGACCTGAGGCTCAGCCAATAAGTAGCTGAATTATTAGGGGCAAATTGCGTCACCTCTCAGACTCCAAGACAAAAAGAAAGTTCCTATGTATGTCAATATATTCATAGAAATAATTTTATGGTACCAAAGAACTTAAAACCAAGTGGTTGTCCATTGATTGGGAAGTAGATGAACCAAATCATGCTCTAGATATGTAATGAAATGTTGTTGTAGTTGTTCTTCAGTTATTTCAGTCATATCTGACTCTTTATGACCCTATTTGGGGGTTTCTTGGCAAAGATACTGGAATGGTTTGCCATTTCCTTCTCTAGCTCATTTTAGAAATGTGAAAACTGAGGCAAACAGGGTAAAGCCCAGGGTCACACAGCTAGTAAACGTCTGAGGTTGGATTTGAACTCAGGAAGAGGAGTCTTCCTGCCATCAGTCTTAGCATTCTATCCATTGTACCACCTGACTGCCTCATTGGAGTATTACTATGCCACACACACATAAAAACCCCAAACCTAATGAATATGAAGAGTTGTAAGAAACATAGGGAGACCTGTATAAACTTTTGCTGAGTGGAATAAGCAGAATCAGGAAAACAATATACATAATGACTAAAATGGCATTAATGAACAATGAAGTAAGTACTGTATAATTTTAATGACGAAACTTAGTCCCGTGAATAGATGAGAAAATGTACCTCCTTCTTGATTCCATTAGATGTTTCTGTTTCAGTTAGTTTTGCTTCACTCTTTTTCTTTGTTACAAGAAACGGTCTATTGAGGCTATATTCTCGACATCTATTCTTGGAGTGAAAGTATTGGAGAGAGAGAATAAGGGTATATCCAGAAATGGATGTAAAGCCAAAGGTACCAACAAAACTTTATAAAAAACAGCAACCAAGCAAGATTGGAGGTGCTACCAATTTAGAAAGGCTTCAGGCATGGTTCCAGAAACAAACTCTATCAGAGGATCAATGTGTTGGTCACTGGGTGATGGATTTTAGGGGAAGAGGAAACAGTTACTGAAATGTTAAAACTAAAATTTCTTATAACCTTTTGTTTATGCCAGAAGAACTATTGTACTCTTGTGAAATACCTAATTTATTACCAGGGAATAGTTTGGGACTGGGAGAATCTATCCAAGTATACCTTCATGGTAGAAAGGTTCAACACTGTGAGGCTTCCATGTTGGGTGTTTGATCATTTTGAGAGGCAACATGGTATAGCAAGTAAGAGTCAGGAATATCTGAGTTCAGCTCTAAATCTATGATGCTATGTTCCTTCAAAGTATAGTTGGGTCATGCGAACTTTGTCCTTGACACTAGGCTCAAATATTCTTGTTAAATGTATATGTTATTGTGTATTTATGTGTTATTGTGATCAAATTGTTGTGAGGACTAATAAAGCAATTTATAATTTATATAGCTTATAATTTATGATTTATACAATATGTATACACTCATCATGCGCATATTATATTAATTCTTTCCTACTGAGCAACAATATGATGTAGCATCAGAGAGACGTGCTTCTGGGAGCGTATTAGCTGTGTGGTCACAGGCAAGGCATTTAACCTAAGTGCACCAGCCTAAAGCTCTAAGTTATAGATTGAATTACTGGAAGGAGTTTCTAATTTGGAAATTCCTTACACCTATGAGGTTGAGGATCTAGATCAACTTATTTTTTAAAGGAAAAAAATATTCTGAATAGTCTTATGGCCTAAAGAGACAAGAGAATAAACCGATAGTTCTAAGCCCAAATATACTAGAAATATTCCTTAAAGCATTCCATGACCAATATCACATCAGCAAGATTGTTTGAATTAGAGCAGTGGTTTCAACTTTTTGAAGTTTAATGTAAAGCAATTATATTATATTCATGTGCCATTTCTTATTAGTAGCTCTTTCTTAGTAGGTAGTCTTCATGAGTTACTAGGTACACCGTAATTCTTTATCACTTAGTGCTCTCTGATGTGTGGAAGCTCTCCAAGTATAGCTATGCTCATCCTTAAATTTGAACAGTCTATGTTGTTGAGTCCATGACTGAAGCTTTTTTGGAGTGAGATGATTAGTTAGATCTCACTGGCAAAAGCTAGAAGAACAGAGCATTGCCTCCACAGCAAAAGAATAAGATCACATTGAAGCTCTAAAGAAGGATGTAGAAGTCCATCTCCACCCCAAATTGTGATAGTAATTAAACTATTCATATCTGTTGATTGAGGGCAGCCGGGTAATGTAGTGGACGGAGTTTCAGGCCTTGAGTCAGAAAGTCTCATCTTTCATAATTCATATATGGCTTCAGATACTGACTAGCTCTGTGACTCTAGGCAAGTCATTTAACCCTGTTTGCCTCAGTTTCCTCATCTGTAAGATAAGCTGGAGAAGGAAATAGCAAACGACTCCAGTATCTTTGCCAAGAAAACTCCAGAAGGGATCATGAAGAATCAGACACATCTAAAACAACCAAACAATAATAACAGAATGTGTTGGTTGAGAAAATATATGGAATAGTGGAAAGAATGCTGGATTTAGAGTCAGGGGATTTGGGTTTAAATCTTAGATATGCCAATGGACAAGTGTCTGAACCTCAGTTTCCTCACCTGTAAAATTATGCAGTTGAATGAAGTTATTATGGTCTCTTCCATCTCTCAGTCTATTATAGGATAAAAGATTAACATAATGGTGCTGATTGATGCATATAGGGAGTATGAAGTATTTTTTTCTTATCACACTAATGTTGGAATTTAACTGTAATATGCCTAAACATGTTAGAGTGCATTGGGTAGAACCTTACTATTCCCAGAAACTGTGCTTTTTGATGCAGTCCATGACTAAGTGAACTTTTTTGTCTGTCACATCCTATTCCTAACTTCTATATACTTGCAGTCCACAATAATCTCCCCAGATCTTACCCTGGAATCTCCCTCAGTATCTGAGTCTTCCTTGCCTTGGAACATCTGTCTGTCATACCAGCCCCTTCTCCTATTAGAGAGCTCTTCCCTGGAGCCTTCGTTTTGGAGAAGAGTCCAGGAAGACCAGCTTTCACCACCTTCCTTGCTTTACTTCTGACTTTCTGAACTTCCACCATCATATTCTGTTGATTGTCTAGACTTAAGGAAGTGATGGAGAAAATGTTAACAATACCTATTAAATTTAAAAGTGTGTCATGAGTGCATTTTTCCCCCTGGAGAGCCTATATTAAACATTTGCCAGCCCACTTCTGGAACAACCCCATCCAGCTGTTTGGAGAGTCAGTTTGAGATTGTTTGAGGCACAACTGAAGCAATAGAAAGGCACACACACACACACACACACACACACACAAATACAGAGGTTGAAAGCAGCTTCAAGAAATAGGACTTCAAGCAGCAGAACACCCTAACCTGGGCATTAAATAGAATGTCAGTCTATAGAGAGGAGCAGACCTGGGGCTGGGGAAAAGGGGCTACCCAGAAAAGGCACTGTGCCTAGGCGAGAATCCTAGTAAGATAGTGACTAACTGAAGGCCTTCCCGCAGTTTTTAAGTTTTAAGTTATTCAGTTGTGTCCAACACTTTGTGACCCCATTTGGGGTTTTCTTGGCAAAGATCCTGGAGTGTTTCCATCTCTAGCTCATTTTACAGATCAGGAAACTGAGGTAAACAGGGTTACATGACTTGCACAAGTAGCTAAATGTCTGAGGCTGGATTTGAATTCAGGAAGACTCGTCTTCCTGACTCCTGGCCCCCCACTATATCCATTTTGCCACCTAGCTTCCTGTACTCCAAGTTCCTTCCCACTCTTTCCGCAGACACTGTGTGTTTTTATTGTATAATATGCTTCAAGTTTACAGAGACATTGGTTTATAGATACTATTCTTACATACCATTTGAGTAAAAGCCTTTACTGAGGGTTAACTGCTCCTACTGACTGCTTATTAATGGGAAGCACACTTTCCAAGGACACCTGAGTTACTGTTGTGGGAGTAGGAACCCACAGGGCATTCTTGAACCCAATATAGCAGTTGGTCTTTTAGGGACCCAAACCTTAAGTGTGAGTGTGAGTAACTCAGAGGAGATGCCCTGTTGAAATGGATGTATCATGATTTATACTTCAACTTGTATCATCATTGATCTGTTTTCCCTTTTTTTCCTGATAATTTAGCAATTTTTTTTGAGCCTAGTCATCCAACTGATCTGCATTATAATGTAGTTCCATTTTTCAATATATTTTTATTTCATTAAACATTTCCTAATTACATGTAAAAATTTTCTTTAGAATTCATTTTTAAATATTTTGAGTTCTAAGTTCTCCCCCCTTTTGCTCAATGCTCCAACCTCCTTGAGAAGGCAAGCAATTTGATATTATACATGTGAAGTCATGCAAAATATATTTCCATTTGGCCATATTGCAAAGAAAACACAGACAAAAGAAAGGAAAATAAAGTTTAAAAAATGTATGCCTTTGATCTGCATTCAGGTTTCATCGCCTCTCTCTAAAGGTAGGATAGCATTTTTCATCATGAGTTCTTTGCAATTATCTTGGATCATCTTAATCAGAGAAACTATGTCTTTCCCAGTTGAACATCCTTACAACATTGCTGTTATTGCATAGTGTTCTTCTGACTCTCCTCACTTCACTTTGCATGGATTTCTATGTCTTCCCATGTTTTTCTGAAACCATCCCCATCATTATTTTCTTATGCCACAATAGTATTCCATCACAATTATATACCACAATTTCTTCAGTCATTCCCCAATTGATGGACATCCCTTGATCTCCAGTTCTTTGCCACCACAAAAAGAGCTATGCAGGTCCATTTTCAGCTGTTGGTTTTAGGTATTCTATTTCATTTTCCAAATGGGTCACTTTCTTCATTATTTCCTCTCAGTTTTTCCCCCAGCATCTTTTGATTCTGGCTTTGGCTTATGCAATTAAAAAAAAATTTTCCCCCAAATTCTTCTGTATAGCTTTTTATTTCCATACCAGTCTTAAATCTTTCTTAATTTAAAAAAAATGTGTTATATTTTATTTGAGGATGCCTCTTGAGGTATTTTACATTGTTTCCTTTTCCATCTGCATTGCCTCTGGTAATTTAGATGATTCACTTGTTCCACAATATTTTTTCCATCTTTACCTTGTTCATTTTTAACACCTTTTTCTCTCTCTCTTTTTTTTTTTGTCTTTTGGAGATGTATTTGGGGAACCTGATTCCAGTAAAATCTCCCATTTTACTCTCTTGAGTGGGAAGAACTCATTAATATTAATTAAAATGAAGATTATAAATTTTTAAAATAAATCTATAAATATTGCATTTTTACTCTTTGCCTGCAAATTGACTATTTAACTGTTGTGGGACTTAAATAAAAAGCACATTCGTTGCTTTCAAGGAGTTTATAATCCTGGTGGGGAGACAAAAGTAACACACATGGAACAGTAAAAGACTGTGACAAAGTACGTGATAACAGACTTAAACTACAACAAGACTTCATTGAGCACCTACTCCAACTCACTCCTTTACAGTTATGGAAACTGAAGCCAAGACCGATGAAATGACACATCTGGAATTTGAACCTAGGATCCTCTGATCCTAAATTCATCACTCTTATCATTTGGAGCAACCATGCTACTGGCAGTGTCTCTGGGGGTAAAAGACCAGCAGACAAGAGGACTACTAGCACAGCTTCCTTTGCTCTACTTTTTTTTTTGCTCTACATTCTTTTCTTTTTTAAAAATTGATCTGGTTATTTACTTTTAGTTTACAAGATTCAGTTCCACAATCAATTTTGAGTTTCAAATTTTCTCCCTTCTGTCTCCCCACCCACCCATGGCAGCATGTAATCAAGTATAGGATCTGCAAATACTTTCATATTGGACATTAGTCTGGCTGCTTTTCTAAAGGAAAGCAATTCAAGAGATGTCAGCATGCTTACATACATATATAAAAATATAATTTACCTAGTTCAGGGGAAAAGTCAGCACCCTGAACTTCAGAGAAAATACAAACAGAAATTACAAGCAGAAATAATAGCATAAAGACCAAAAGACAGGGCTTCTAAGCATCTGACCATAAAATACATACATCACAGATCAACAGATAGGTCTGTCTGATCATTACATACATACATAGTTACCAGAGAGAGAAGCACCAACATCTGGGACTTCAAAGCTGGGGGGCTCCTTAATGGCTACCCAGAGTCTCATCTGGCTACATCACTGGAACACTCTTTCCATGAGTAATCCCCAAAGCAAAATGCCAACCTCAGAGCACATATGTGTGTGTTGCATCTGTGTATACATACATATGTGTGTGTGCATATGTATATATATATATATATATGTAATGTGTCTGTGTGTATACTCAACCCTCTTGACCCACTGCCTAATTACAAAATAACAAAAGGTGTGGGTCTTCGAAAAACAAGCCTCCCTAATCAAGCTTCTCTTGTTAGGCTCAATGTGAGGCTTATTAATGAGCAGGGAAGATCTACAACTTCCATTAACATTACACTATTATACCTAGAGTAATTAGAGAAAGCTAATGAAAATGTTGAGGTTGAAGTAGACTTTGGAGTTTGGATAGTCAGAGGAAAAATTCAGCAGGAGTAGGGAAAAGTGGGTTATTGGACAAAGAAATTTAAAACATCTTAGGTTTGAAAGAGATCTTAGAAACTGTCTTTACCCTTCTAATTAGAAGGTCCTTCAATTGTCTCTCCAACTAGTTATTCAGCATCCACTTGAAAACCTTCACTGAAAATTCAGCCTTCTGAGACAGCCCATTTCACTTTGGGGCAGTTCTGATTGTTAGGAATTTTTTCCTTACATCAAATTCTACCTCTTTGTAACTTCCACCTTTTGTGCCTAGTCCAACCCTGAATTGGTCCAAGTGGTCATGTTCTGCCTGGGTTTGTGGAAAGGAATTATTTGACACACCTACCACAAGGATTGTATTATTTATTGGAGATAGTAGAAAAAGGATAGACAGGTGTTTGAGATCCATCAGGAAGATAGCCACTCCTGGACCCCCAATTTTTTAAAAATTTATTTACTTAATTTTCATTTTCTACATTCACTTCCACAAGATTTTGATTTCTAAATTTTCTTCCCATCCCTCCCCTCCCCTCCCCCCCAAGACAGCCTGTAAATGGATGTAGGTTCAACATATACATTCATATTAAACCTATTTTCTCATTAGTCAGTTAGAATGAAAATCAATGGGAGAAACCATGAGAAAGAAGAAACCAAAAAGAGAGAGAGAGAGAGAGAGAGAGAGAGATCAAGAAAGCAAATAATATGCTTCAATCCGCATTCAGACTCCATAGTTCTTTTTCTGAATGTGGACAGCATTTTCCATCATGAGTCTTTTAGAGTTTTCTTAGATCCTTGCATTGCTAAGAAGGTATGTCTATCAAAGTTAGTCATTGCACAATGTGGCTGTTACTGTGTACAATGTTCTCCTGGTTCTGCTCACTTCACTCAGAATAAGTTCATGTAATTCTTTCCAGGTTTTTCTGGAGTCTGATTGCTCATTATTTTTTATAGCACACAATAGTATTCCATTATATTCATATACCACAACTTGTTCAGCCATTCTCCAATTGATGCACATCCCCTCAATTTCCAATTCTTTGCCACCACAAAAAGAGCTGATATAAATACTTTTGTACATGTGGGTCCTTTTCCCATTTGTATGATCTCTTTGGGATACAGATCTAGAAGTGCTATTACTGGGTCAAAGGGTATGCACAGTTTTAAAACCCTTTGCGCATAGTTCCAAATTGTTCTCCAAATTGGATCAGTTCACAACTCCACCAACAATGCATTAATGTCCCAGTTTTCCCACATCTTCTCCAACATTGTTCATTTTCCTGTTTTGTCATGTTAGCCAATCTGATAGGTGTGATATGGTACCTTGGAGTTGTTTTGATTTGCATTTCTCTAATCAATAGTGATTTAGAACATTTTTTTCATATAACTATAGACAGCTTTAAAATCTTCCTCTGAAAACTGCCTCTTCACATCCTTTGACCATTTATCAATTGGGGAATGACTTGTATTCTTATAAATTTGACTTGATTCTTTACATATTTTAGAAATGAGGCTTTATCAGAAACACTAGTTGTAAAAATTCTTTTTGTTTTCTGCTTCCCTCCTAATCTTGGTTGCATTGACTTTATCTGTGCAAAAACTTTTCAATGTAATGTAATAAAAAATTACCCATTTTGCATTTTATAATGTTCTCTAGCTCTTGTTTGGTAATAAATTCTTCCATTCTCTGTAAATCTGACAGGTAAATTATTCCTTGCTCTCCCAGTTTGCTTCTAGAATGTCTTTATATCTAAATCATGTGCCCATTTTGACTTTATTTTGATATATGGTGTAAGATGTTGGTCTATGCCTAGTTTTTGCCATATTATTTCGTAGTTTTCTCAGCAGTTTTTGTCAAATACTGAGTTCTCATCCCAGAAGCTAGGGTCTCTGGGTTTATCAAATAGTAGATTACTACGGTCATTGACTACTATGTCTTATGTACTTAACCTGTTCCACTGATCCACCACTCAATTTCATAACCAGTACCAAGTAGTTTTTGTTTTTGTTTTTTTTTTATTCTGGAAAACTTTTTATTATAGGTGGAATGGAATGCAGCTGGATACAGTAAGTTAGATTATTCCAATTTTGTTGGCAACATCTAATGCATCGTAGTCTGGAACAAGATGGACATAGGCCTTCTTCTCTACATGAGGCTAGATCAATGTGTTGACATTGGCCACACTGATGTCATACAGCTTCTTTACAGCCTTTTGATCTGATGCTTGTTGGCCTTGATGTCCACAATGAAGATGAGGGTGGTGTTCTCCTCAATCCTCTTCATAGCAGATTCAGCGGTCAAAGGAAACTTAATGATGGCATAGTGATCAAGCTTGTTTCTCCGAGGGGCACTTTTGTGAGGGTATTTGGGCTGCCTTCAAAGTCTTGGTGTCTTGGGTGGCCAGAAGGTGGGAGATGTTTGGGTTTTCTTCTTTTTGTGGCTATGGACACCCTTCAGCACCACCTTCTTGGCCTTGAAATGGACCTCAGGGGTCTTCTAGTTTAGCATGCAGAAACCTAAGATGCCCTTCTACCATATACCTGATAAGAGGTCATGCATGTGGAATACTATCGTACTGCAAGAAATGATGAGCAGGATGCTCTAAGAAAAACCTGTAAAGACTTACATGAACTGATGCAAAGTAAAATGAACAGAACAAGGAGAACATTGTCTATGATAACAGCAATATTATATGATTATCAGCTTAACTATTCATGTGATACAGTGATCCAAGACAGTTCTGAAGGACTGATGATGAAAAATGCTATCTATTCATCTCCAGAGGAAGAAATGATAGAGTCTGAATGCAGATCAAAATATACTTTTTCTTTATTTTTCTTGGGGTTTCTTGTCCATTTTCTTTCACAACATGGCTAACATGGAAATATGTTTTGCATGAGTGCATATGTATAACCAGTATCAAATTGTTTGCCTTCTCCAAAATTTTTTAAATGAATATTAAACATTGTTTTTACATGTAATTGGGGGAAAAATAAATTGTTGAATTTTTTTAAATTAGAAAAAAAAACAATCATCCAGCCAGCCTCTGTCTGAAAATCTCAAGCAGGTGGTGAAGGAGGATCCAAAAAGGGGATGTCCATTACCTCTTGTGATATTTTGCTTCCCTTTTCTTATAGTTCTGTTAGAAAATTTTTCCTGACATCAAGCCAAAAATGTATTTCTTTGCAGCTTTCACTTAATGTTCCTACTTCTGCCTTCTGGGGCTAAGCAAAAGTCTAATCCCTTTTCCATATATCTGTGCTCAATCAGTCCTGTCCCACTCTCTCTGACCCCATTGGGGGTTTCTTGGCAAAGATACTGGAATGATTTGCCATTTCCTTCTCGAGATTATTTTACAGATGAGACAACTAAGGCAAACAGGGTTAAGTGACTTGCCCATGGTCACACAGCTAGTATATGTCTGAGGCCAGATTTGAATTCAGATTTTCCTGACTCCAGGCCTTGTGCTCTATCCACCATACCACCTAGCTGCCCTTCCACACGGCCAACCTTCAAATACTTGAAAACAATGATACAGTTGGCCTCTAAGTCTTTTTGTCTTGGCCCTTACACATTCCAGGCCCTTCACCATCCTGTTAGTCCTCCTCTGGGAATTTTCCAGTTTCACAATGTGTGTCCTAAAATATGTTGCCCAGAAATAGATACAAACTCCAAATGAGATTTGGCTCAGACAGAATATAGCAAGACTATCACCTCTTTAGTCTTGGATGCCATACCTCTCAATGCACCCTAAGTTTTTACCTATTTATTTTATCACATTTACCTATTTATATTATCACACTATTATATCATGTTGCAGCCCATGATAATCACACAGATCTTTTTTAGGCAAATTGTTATCTAACCATTCCCATCCCCCTTATACTTTTTTTTTTTTGGCTCTCTAACCATATTTATCCTCCTTTGTAATTGTACATTTGATTTGTTTTGAACCCAAGGGTACTACTAAATGTTTATGAAGGTAGGGGTATATGGGGTGTTCAGGGAGGCCTAGCATGTCTGGTGTGAGGGCTTGGTGTGAGCCTTTTTCAGGGCTGCTCATCCATTTTTGGAGTCCCCCTGTCAACCAACTCTCACCTATGGCTTCAAGAAACTGTACGTAGCAAGCACAGGAGCTATACCCTAGTAAAATTGTCTCAGCAGATGGGCTAAACCAGATTGAGGGTAACCAATGGGCTTCAAGCCTGTTGGTGAGTTAGGAGACATCTACCCGAAGCATGTGAAGACCTCCCCCAGCAGAATGGGTGGATGAGAATAATTTGTTCCAACGGCCATGAAGGTGGTTGAAGCAGGCATTGTGGAGTACTTAAAGCATAATCAAGGATTGAAGATACTAAGTGTCATCCAAAGCATCCCAGCACTCATCCTGACTTTTGTCTTACCACTGGACTTACACAATTCTGGAAGAGAGAATGAGGCTGATGATTTTGTGCAACTCTGCCTCACTTAAAGCCAATTCACTTGCAAGTCAAGACCTCACCTGTGATATCATTGGTCCTCTTCAAAAATGAATCAAGATCATATAGGCAGTGTTAGACCTGGGTTTCATTAGTTACATTTTAGTTAATTAGATTCATTTCAGTATTCTAACCTGTTAAGATATTTTTGAATCCTGTCATCTGGTATGTTTAGCTATCCCTCCTGGTCTGTGTCATCGTTTTGATTAGGAAATCATCTGTGGCTTTATCCAAGTCATTGATAAAAATATTGAACAGGACAGGACTAAGCAGATGTAAAGTTCATTCAACTGATCATTCCACTAGGAAAAACTGATTCCTGTCCCTAAGAAGCTTACAGGCTAGTGAGAATACAACATGGAAACAATTATATACAAATAAAGCTGTATAAAAGATAAACAAGAAATCATTAAGTGAGGAAATGCACTAGAATTAACAGGGTTGGGAAGGGCTTCCTATAAAAGATGGGATTTTACGTGATGTTTAATGGAAGCCAGGGATGTCAGTAGGCAGAGTTGAAAAGGAATAGCTTTCCAAGCATGGAGAACAGACAGAGAAAATGCCTTGAGCTGAGAGATGGGAAGTGTATTCCAATTCCATAGTACCTTCCTGTTCTCTATAATCTTCCAAAAATTACTAACTTTTGCTTAGTGATGACATCTATCACTTTTTTTTCCTCACCCTGGGATGTATTTAATTTCCCACCTTGTCCTGTTTCTATAGAGTAGGCTTGGAAGCAGTCTTAGGAATGATCTAGTTTTGTTTTAGAGAGTATGCAAATGAGGCCAAGAGAAGAATTGACTTACCCAATGTTCCTCTTGGCTTTGGTTTGTGTGTTGGGCCCCATCAGAGTTGAACAATCTTCTAACTTTAAATGTTTCTTGGCACAGTCTGGTGATTGGAAGCCTGATATTTAGAAAGGTAATGAATAGAAAGTATTAAATAAGGAAGCTTTGTTACTTTGGTGTGGATAACAAAAATGATAGCCAGCATTTACATATCGCTTTAAGGTTTGCAAAACATTTTACATATATTAGCCTATTGGATCCCTGAAGCAATGCTGGGAGGTAGATGTTTTAATTATCTTCATTACCACAAATAAAGAAACTAAGGCTCAGAAAGTAAAGTGAAGTGATTTGCTTGGTTAGTATCTGAGGCAGGATTCAGACATTGGTCTTCCTGACTCTAGGTCTAATGCTCTATCTACTGTGCCAAAGAGGCTGCTTATTTGTAGCGGCAATAGTCTAAGCTTGAGAGTTTGCTGCGGCTAGCAAGTCTGGGCCTAGCTACCAGCCGAGTGAAATAAAAGGAGAGAGAGAGAGACAGAGAGAGACAGAGAGACAGAGACAGAGAGACAGAGACAGAGAGCGAGAGCCAAATAAGAAAGAGGGAGAGAGATGGGGATGTATTCCATAGTCGGTTTATTGCAGAACCATTTCATACAGAGCCCAAGATACATGGAAAATACAAGGCTTATATATCCTTAGCAGAAAGCAAGGAACCACCCTTGGTCTCGATCTTTCTCTACCCCAAACCCAAGCTCTTTATCCTAGGATCAAGTCCAGAGGCACAAACAGGGTGTTACAATCAAGACTTGCAAATTAACTCAGTACTTTCTTTAGATATTCATGAATTAACTCAGTACTTTCTTTAGATATTCATGAAACCAATGAGAGCAAACACCCAACAAGATTATACTCTCCTTTCATATAGCTTAATGATCTTTGTAGAACTGGGGAGCTAATGTGGCCAAGGCCTCTGAAAGTCTTGGCCTACAACAAAAGTTCATTTCTTTGTTTGTGTGATCCTATGATTTCTTCTTAAATAAATCATCTTAGTAAAATTCTGAATTAGAACACCAGCAAGCTACCTCCACTTTGGACTCCCTGCTTCCCAACCTGCTTGGAAAATTTGTCAACTTTCCCTAATTAAGAATTAACTTGTGGTTATTGTAATACACTTAATGTTCTAAAACTTTGCCAATGTACATCCCTTTTTCTGGAGAGAAGTATCATTTGGAGTTCTTTCCTTAGGTTTGAATCTAAGTTTTCTAATAACTGAGTTTGTTTTCACTGACTAACTTTGTGGCTTGATTTACTGTTTTAAAAAAGAAAAGAAAGTCATGTGTAGAAAAAGTCAATAACAGCTGAACTGAAGTCAATTGGAAAGGAGAAACTAGTGATTATGTTTCTGGGTCCCTTTGGTGTTATACCCATAGTAGTATACTACAAAGGAAAAACATTAAGGATAGATGTTTACTCTGGGGGAAATTGACATAAGCAATGTGTATGAAGTTTACATCTGTTTTTAGTCATAGTATATGGAATTATTGGAGCACTGTATTTTTAAATAACACTGAGAACTGGATCTACGTAATTTTCTCTGAAGTCAGGGAAAACAGTCTTTCCTTTCCTGGTAATGCTGTGTCAGTTCCTCTAAGTTCTGGCTTATTCTCTCCTTTATCTTAGTGATTTTCTTCAGTTGTTTCCCTAATATTTTTTGCCACAAAAAGGAGAAAAATATTTTTTTGTGGATTATGACAGTGGCTTTTTAATTATCAGTCTCAAAGGGAAATAGTTTCCATTGATTACTTAATGTAGAGGATAATTTATTTATATTTGTGTCTGAATTATATGATATGATCCAGTACCATCTTGGGTGGGTGGGAAGGAGAGTGATATTCTGAAACTGGAGTCAAAAGACCTGGATTCAGATCATGGCTCAGTCACTAATTATTATGACATTTTGATTTTGACATAATTAATGTGACATTTGTCAAGTCACCTCATCTTTCAGATCATCAGTTTCCTCATCTATAAAATGAAGGCATTGTATTAGATAAACTCTAAAATCCATTCTAGCTGTCATGATCCATAATTTTAGTTAGATTTTTATAAAATATATTTATCTTAGGAGGTATGTTATATATGGGCTAATATTATTTATTAGTTTGTATTTTTTCAATACACGCCATGATAATGAATGGTGGAGGAGAAAATGTTACCCACAATTTAAAAGATCTAAATTTAGTTAAAGCACGACATTTTTTTGAGATTTGAACTGTATTAATAGATATTAGGCAAATCTCTACTCATTGAAAATCATTGAGCACTTTCACATGTGCTCAACTAAATGGAAAAGATACTATATAATATCCTAAATTGCTATACAGATGGTAAATGTAATTCTTCTGTCATTGGATGTTCATCTTTAATTCAGTGGCACTTTACTGGGTGTTCGAGACACAAAAATGAAAAAGAAAAAATAAATTGAGCCTTCAAGGATTTTATAGGTGGAGGATATAATAAACAGACATGTATCGTGTTTCTACAACCACATATCCAAATTATTTTGTAAACTTCATAGTGAAAGATACAAAAAGTCTAGGTACTGGAGATACTAAAAGGTAACCATGTGAGAGTAATTTGAAGAAACCAGTCTTGGTTTTTCTGTAGAATAGAACATTTAAAAGAAATCTATTAACTGTCTTCAAGTATGTAAGATTCAGTCATATAGAAGAGGGATGAGAGTTTTTCTGCTTCATCCCAGAAAGCAAAACTTAGAGAAGTGAATATAATGCTAGAAAGAAACATGAACTTAATAACTAGTATCTCATTTCTAATTTTCTTACTTTGTTGAGATTTACTTTTTTCTATTTTTTTTACAGTAAATCTGGTCACAAAGTTAGTTCCTAAAAACATACTCACTTCTTCAAAAACTCATACCCAAGCTTAAAAAAAGAACACTAAATTAGACCATTTTCCAGGAAAAGAGTGTTCATATTGCTGAGGCTTTAGTACATAAAAGGTGTTTTAATCACCAAAGATTACTTCGCATTTAGGGGAAACTTTCAAATGATTAGAGATGACCAAGAGTAAAATGAGTTATCTTGGCAAATAGTAAGTTTTCCATCATCTGTTGCTGTTGATCAGTCATGTCCAACTCTTTGTGAACTTCATGGACCATAGCAAGCCAATATTGTCCATGGGGTTTTCTTGACAAAGATACTCGAGTGTTTTGCCATTTCCTTCTCTAGCAGATTAAGGCAATCAGGAGTTAAGTTATTTGCCCAGGGTCACACAACTTGTAAATGTCTGAGGCTAAATTTAAACTCAGATCTTACTGACTCCAGACCTACTGAGCCCTAGCTACCTCCTTTCTATCATTGGAGGTCTTTGAAAATATGGAGCAGATTCTTGTTCATGTACAAATTAGACCAGGATGACTTCTGAGGTCCTTTGTAATAATGACATCCCCATAATTCTTTTTTTTATTTTTTAAATTTGTTTTCTTGTATACATCATTCATTTTCATGACATATTTGAATTACAAATTTTCTCCCCGTCCTTCCCCTGCCCCAATCCCAAAAGAGCAATCCCACTGTAAAGCCCCTCCCTTGCTCTGCTTTCTTACTTTCTAATAGGGCAGGGAGGGTCTCCCTATCCCAGCCCCTGTATATCTTAATTCCTAGTTGCAGGTATTGCTGAACTTTAAATTCTAGATTCTTTTGATTCCTCCCTTGTCCCCCAATCTCTCAGTGTAGAAGCTGTCAGATCCTGGGTTATCCTGATAGTGCTTCCACAGTA
>CM053593.1:303303930-303324251 GCA_028646575.1 Pseudocheirus occidentalis
AGCCGCCTCCCGCTGCCTCCTTGCCCTGGGAGCAGTTTGGCCGGACCCGCTCTTCTCCTCCCCAGTTAGCAAAATCCACTGACCTTTCTCTTAGCCTTTTTGTCTTCTGGCCTGATAAATGTGGTAACTCTGCCTCCAGTGCAGCCGATCTGCTCTCCTGCAGCCGCGGTTCCCCGCCCGATGCCCCAGGGCCTGAGCCAGCTGGGGTTTCAGCCGCGGTTCCCAGACTGCTGCGAAGAGCCCGCCTGCTGCGCTGCCCGTAGTGCTTTCTGTCTTGTGGAGAGTTTTGGAGCTTGAAAATCTGTTTAGCGTCCCATTTTATGAGTTTTTTAGCGTATTTGTGTGGGAGCTGTGGTGCTTTGCTGCTTCTACGCCGCCATCTTGGCTCCGCCCCCGAGTTTACATTCTAATGGGAAATGGTGGCCAAGAAAAGGTGAATTTAGAGAGACAGTAAATGGAGGTACAGGGCAATCAAATGATGGGCCCTTTTTCTTCAGCAACGGCAGTAATGATTTTGTTTTTTCCCCAGAACAGTTGGGAAGCAATATAGTAAGCTCTCACTAATGAGCATAACCACAGGGAAAAAAGTCATTTTAGTAAAGTGATGAGGTCATAAGACAAATGGAAGAAGGCTTAGAAGGGAAAGAGAGAGAAAGAAGTGTAAGTGGAGGCACCAAATATAGATAGCTTTACTTCAGGCCCTAATCACCTTTGTTCTATATGATTGCTTCCGAATTGGGTCCTTCTCCTCTGCTCAGTTACCAAATTAATATTCCTAAAATTCAAGTCTAGCCATATCATACCCCTGCTCATACCTCAGTGGATCCCTAATGCCTGTAGCACAAAAGAGAAACTTTTTTAGCTTTGTTTTTAGGACCTTTCACAACCTTACCTTAAGCCTTAACTTCCAGGCTTATTTCATACTTTTCTTCTCCAGATATTCCTTCTCTCTTTATTTGTATTAATCAGTCAAAAAGCATTCAGTAAGTGTTTACTCGTGCCTGGTATCTCCAACATCTAAAACTGTCTTGTACAGAGGCAGCACTTAATGATTGCTTATTTGTACTGAACCGAACAAGGCCTGATATAATACAGCTATGAAATATCTTAGAAATTCCTAATATTTTCACACAGTAATCATTACTTCTAGCAGTATGTCTTAGAATTCCAAATGTTTTTTTTAAATGTCATATAGCAAAGAGTAGAGATTGAAATTAAAATATCAAAACCAGCAGGAAGTATGGAAGAGATTTCTGATGAATTAGCTGCTTAATATTATTTTATTTTGCTTTATTTTATAGTTTTTCAGACTGCATCTCCCTATTTTGCCAAAGCTGAAAGTATAGCAGCCACCCATGGGGCCTATGAAGCTACTAACTGGCATGAGAGCTTTAACTTGCTCCATTTCAGACCTGGGTTTTTTCATCCCTCCTTCGATATCCTGATGGGTCCCCCCTTTTCCCATCCTCCCATCCTAGGGCCTTATCATATTGGTGTAGGACTTAGTGAGGACACCATATCCATTGGCTTCTGGAACTGAAGCTCAGAACTCCTGAGCTCAAGTGATCCACCAGTCTCAGCCTCCCTGTAAGCAGGGATAGTAAAGCATATGCCACCATGCCAGTCCAAATGTTATTTTAAAAGACTAATCAAAGGTAGACATTTAATATAACTTAAAAATGAAATAGTTTATTTTTCTACTCAATAAAAGTATAGAGAAAGCAACTGTTTTTAATGCCTTTCTGTCTCTTCCTTCCTCCATATTTCTAATTTTTTAAGCTTTGACATGTTTTCTTTTTAGATTACAAACATGTCCAGATCTCCTCCACTTGATGAAAATTTTCTTCTAACAAGAAAGCTAATTAATAAAAACTAATAACATAGTGGCCTCCGAAAGTGCACGTAACATTTCATATCTCTAGCACCACTCCAACCTATTTTTTCTTTACTAAATTGTTTTTCTAATTAACAGAAATATCTTTTCTCTCCTTCCCAACCCATAACCCACTGAAAGAAAAAGAGAAAAGAAAAACAAATTCCTTGTAACAAATATGCATGATCAAGCAAAACAAATTTCCTTCCTGGCTGACACAAAAATACATACGTTTCATTCTTCACCGTTTCATCATCAGTCCTCTGGAATCACAGCTGGTCATTGTATTGACTATATTTCTGACAGCTTTCAAGGTTGCTTTTCTATATAGCATTGTCTTTACACACATTGTTCTCCCAGATCTTTTCACTACATTTGTCATCATTTTACAAATATTTCCAAAATTATTCATTTTGATAATACTGTTAAAATAGAGTATAGTTTTTCTAGTTCTGCCTATCCCACTCTGCATCAATTCCTAATGTATCTTTGAAATCACGTTTTCTCATTTCTTACAGCACAATAGTATTCCATCACTTTCATACACCATAACTTACTCATCTATTCCTCAGTTTTTTGTTTTGCCATCTTCAAGGACTTCTCAATCTAACTGCCTTTCACCCTAATTGCTTTTCACTCTCCATGCATCTTAACTTCCTTATTTCTGTTGAGATCATGTCTGTTTTTCTGGTCATTTAGGTTCACAAACTAGGAGTCAAACTAGCTGTCAAGCCATCTTGATTCCACCTCCCAATCATCTCTCTTGTCTATTCACACTATAATTACCTCAGTACAGATCACTGTCATCCCTTACCTTGATCTATTGCAATAGTCTCTCCCTAGATCTAGTCTGGGAAAGTGTTGTAGCTGAACTAAGAAGACCTGAAGTCAAATCTGACCTCAGATACTTACTAGCTGTGAGACCCTGATCAAGTCACTTAGCCTCTGTTTGCCTTAGTTTTTTCATCTGTAAAATGGGGGAAAATAACACTTAACTCCCAGGGTTGTTACGAGGATAAAATAAAGATAATAATTGTAAAGTGCCCAGTACCTGCCACACTGTAAGAGCTATAGAAATACTGGCTGTTATAATTAGTCTCTCTCCTCTCCATTCCATCTTCCAGGAAGCTGACAAATTGCTACGGCTAAAGCAAAGATCTGACTGTGTCACTTATAGGCGCACACAATTTCAGCACTCCCTATTGCCTTGAGGAATCAAATACAAACTCTTTTATTCAAGTCCCTCACAATCTGGCTCCAACTTTTCTTTCCAGGCTGATTAGGCATTATTATCCTTCACAAGCTCTGTATTTCAGTCAAATAATTCTATTGTTTCAGTTCTTGTTCAGGCACTTTTCAGTCATGTCTCTTTGTGACCACATTTGGGGTTTCCTTGGCAAAGGTACCAGAGAGGTTTTCCATTTCATTCTCCAGTTTGTTTAACAAATAAGGAAACTGAGACAGAGTTAAATGACTTGTCCAGGGTCACACAGCTAGTAAATGTTTCAGGCCACATTTTAACTCAGGGCTTACACTCTATCCACTGCGCTACCTAACTGCCCCACGTCTATTATTATGCCCCCACCATATTTCCATGTTCAATCCTACCTCTAAAGACTCTCAATTGAGATCTGAAAATCTAATCCTCCATCTATAACCCTCTTTCCCCACTGGAGATTTCAAAGTAAGAGTTTGGCTAAAAGGCAATCAGAAACAGAATAGTATAAAAAATATTTAACCTTGAGCTAAATTCTTCCTTTGTTCCCTTGTATATGGTAGACACTTAATGCATGTTTATTGAGTGATTTAGTATTTAGTAAATTGAGGCTAAGAGAATCTTAAGCATATGTGTCATGCAATCAATGCTTCTTCTTATAATTCAGAGTTTCTGGATGGCTTAACTTTAGTCCTGGGTGGAGGAGATACCCAAACACACAATGCAGTACCCTCATTCACTAGCAATCATTCCATGAGGCTGCCAACAGAAGCAAACAATTGTTCCAATCTCAATGGAACTTCTCTCCTGCTGTCAGTCCCCAAAATGATGGCAAATAATATTTTGCACTAATAAGACATTTTTAAACAGAGGACTTGAAATTTTCTGATAAACTGGTAATAAAATAAGGGGCAGATATGAACGGATGGAACGCACAACTGCAAGCTTCAAGGAGGAAGCAAACTATTTTTTGAATGTTCTGTTCTGTGATAGCACACTATATAAGTTCAATAACTATCCAGGTTAATCAATCAGAATAAAAGATATAGCTAGGCAACATGCACTTATTAAATATTTATTGTGTGCAAGGTACTGTGCCAGGCACTGTGCTAAGCTGGATACAAATACAAGCAAAAAGAAAACCAATTCCTGCCTCCAAGGAGCTTACATTCTAATGGGGGAAGATCACAAGCAAAAAGGAGCTGAAAAGTGGGAGGGAGGAGAATCATAGTCCATAGCACCAAAACTCCAGAGCTGGAAGGGACCTCAGAGATATGGTAATCCAACTCCTTTTTACAGATGAAGAAACTAAATTAAGTATATTTTTCTAAGATCAGAGAAATTTTAAGTATTAGATATGGGATTTTAACCAAGGTCTTCTGAACCAGGGATCTTTCCACTGAGTCATGCTGCCTCCCTCCTAAGATCTGTTATCCCCTTTGTTCCCTATTCCTTTTTTAAAAAACTTTTTGGAGAGAGAAGGCAAGGAAATTGGGGTTAAGTGACTTGCCCAAAGTCACACAGCTAATAAGTGTAAAGTGTCTGACGGCAAATTTGAACTCAGGTCCTCCTGACTTCAGGACCTCAATTCACTCTGCCACCTAGCCACCCCCCTATTCCTTTCCAAAAGATGAAGTTTAAAAAAAAGGCTGAGTGGTTATCTATAGATACCTATCAAAAAATCAATAAGTATTTATTAAGAATCTACTAAATGGGCACTATCCTAGGTGCTGGAAATAACAGGCACAAAAAAGGGATAATTTCTTCCCTCACAGAGCTTACAATCTCTTTGGGCATATAGGGTCACAGATAAGTAAATACAGACCGTATACAATATAAATGCACAATGATGGGTTGATGGACTCTAATTAATTAATTAATGGAAGAATCAGAAAAGGCTTCCTTGAAAGAACATTTTGGTGTCCCAAGTAGCAAAGGTGAAGAGGAAGAGCATTCAGGATCAAAACTTGTGCAAAAGAATGGGGATGGGAGGGAGAATGTCTGGAATGCTGTGCATAGGGCATAATAAATAGAGTAGTTCAGCTGGAATGTAGAGTTTGTGAAGAATAGTGATTTGTAATCAGCCTAAAAAGATAGTCTGGAGCCAGATTGTGAAACACTTGAAATACCAAATATAAGAGTTTGCATTTTATTCCTCAATGCAATAGAGAGCCACTGAAATTGCTTGCTCAGGGAAGTGACATGATCAGACCTGTGCTTAGGTATGGCAATTTATCAGCTTTATGGAAGATGAACTGGAGAACAGAGAAACTAGATGCAGGGAGACCAATTGGGAGACTACTGCAAACTTCAAGGTGAGAGATGCTGGACTAAGATGATTGCAGTGAGAGCAGACAAGAGAAAACATACAAAGAGACATTCAGTAGGTGGAAGGAAAAAGGCTTAGCAACTGGTTGGATATGGAAGGCAAGAGTAAGAGTACAGAATGGAGGATGAAACCTAATTTGTGAACCACAGTAACAGGAGAAAATAGTGATTTGAACAGAAAAAAGGGAACTTAAAAGGGAAAAGGGTGTTTATGATAAAGAGGTAATCAGTTTGAGTTGTCCTTGTCACATCCAGGTGGAAAAGGTCAGTAGGTAGCTGGAGACCCAGGAATGGAGCTCCAGAGAAAGATGAAGGGCTAGTTATGTAGATTTGGGAGTCCCCTCAATAAAAATGATAGATTAATCCTTGGGAGCTAATAAGTTGACTAAAATACAAAATGTAAAGGGAAGGGCATGTTACATGTCCAGGAAAGCAATAAACTGTTCTCTATAGTTCTCTATATATAGTTCTCAATAAACTGTTTTCTATATAAAAATATAGTCTTGGTGACAGTTCCAAAGGACTTATGATGGAAAGTGCTATCTACCTTCAGAGAAAGAATGGATGGCATCTGAATACAGACTGAAGCATACTTTTTTTCAGTCTCTTTATTTAAAAAAAATTAGTTTAGATTTTCTTCCACAAAATGACTAATATGGAAATGTTTTACATGATTGCACATGCATAACCTATAGCAGATTGTTTACCATCTCAGAGAAGGGGAGGAAAGGGAGGGATCAATTTTGGAACTTGAAACTTAAAAAAAAACCTAATGAATGCTGAAAATTGTTTTTACATGTAATTGAGGGAAAAGAAAACATTATTTTAAAAACATATAGTTTTGGTGTGCTAGAAATCGCCATCTCTTAGGAAAAAGAATCCTATTTAAAGGTCTCTCTCAGGGGTACTATAGCACTTCTAAGAACAGGTACTACCAAATAAAACTACCAACCTTCCACCAAAAATGAATAAGCAAGTAAACTTAAAATGGGGAAAAGGATGAAGCCAATGAAATAGATCAAAGAGATTTACTCAGGGTTGGGAATCTAATTCTATTTCACAGTACACTTGGGCAGGCAAACCGTACATCACCTTCTTTCCAGTCACACAGTCACCACTCTGCTTCAGACTCTCATCACTTGCCTAGACTATTATTATGAGTCTCTTACCTGGTTTTCCCCACTCCAATCCATCTTCCAAAAGATTCCAAAAAATCTTTTGCTTTAGCTAAAGCTCTAGTCTAGCCACATCAGTGCCCTGTTCAATAAACACAGCAAGTTTCCTATTACTTGAAGGATCAAAAGTAAATAAATAAATTCCCGTTTGGCACTTAAATTTCTTGGGAAGTTGGTACCTTTTTAGTCTTATTACCCATCACTGCCCTCCAAGCACTCAATGGCAGAACAAAACTGGATTTCTTGCTGTTCCTAACAAAGCTCCATATACAATCTCCATGTCTTTCCACTGGCTGGCTGTCCCATGCCTGGAATGCACTCTTTCATCATTTCTGCTTCTTTTAATATCTGGTGAGCCAACCTTTAAGTTTCCAAAAAAGTAGAGGTGAAGAGGGAGAGCATTCCAAGTATGGGAGACAGATAGTTCAAAGACTTGGAGGCAGGAGACAAAAAATGCCATATATGGGGAATAGAGGGTCTCTTTCAAGGGATGTTATGACCAAACAGTTTATCACCCTGCAACTAAACCCTGATATAAGCCTCTCCCCTAACTTAGCTAGGTTAGTTTTAAAACTACAGACATTCAGTCTTTCCAGCTTATTTAAATCAATTTAACAAGCATTTCTTAAGGGCTCTCAATGTGCAAGGCTCTAAGGGACATATAGCTTCATTGATATTGTCTTTCCAGAGCCCAGGATCAACTCTATCCTCCAAGAAACATAGGCAAATGGAGATAGATTGTAATGACAATTCTACATCTATCCTTTAAATATTAAGAAAGAGACTAGAAAGAGATCTTGAGTGTTGAGATAAAATGGAATCTATCTGGGATGTCCAGGAGGTGAAACCAAAGAGACCTAATCTCATTGCCCCACCCAGCCATCCTCTACCCTAGCCCATTTATCCCAGAATTTATCAGGAAAAACTGGGAAGATCTACCACACCCATCAGGAAAACCCTACTTCTCTTTAAATCTCCCCTCTCCAGGCAGTCTTAACATCCATCAGGGCAGAAGGAAGTGCTGCCACCATGGGGGAACCCTATTTATTACCTTGTCTTCTCTTATGCTACTTAACCGATCACAGGTTTGAATGGAATGGGAGTCAATTCCATCCCTTCTAAGGAGATGGAAGACCAGGCCTTACCACCTGCCCTGCCACTGCTTCTAAGAGCCTGCAGGCCTTACTATGTGACCTTCAGCTATGCCCTAAAGTCTTGCTGCCCTGTTATTTAATCACTTGTGTACCTTAAGAGACTCAGAGCCTTTCCATCACCCTATTGGTGCATGCCTGTTTTCTGGCTCTTTCCATTTGCCCTGCAGCTGAATGTTCTTTTGTTTTGTATCTCCTTCTTATAGTATGACCTCCTTGAGAACAAAGTGTCTAGTTTTTTTCTACTTATATACAAAGTAGCTTGGCACATAACCTTAGCACAGTGCTTGGCTCATAATAAGCCCTCAATAAATACTTTTTCATTCATGGTAGAGCTTGGGGAAGAATGGCATTCAATATGAACTTCACATAGCCTTTGCTTTGAACAGCTATTATTATTTATTCTAGTTCCCAGGTTTGGGATCTTATCTCCTTACTTAGAATAAGCTCCAGGAGAGAGAACTGAATCTTTCTCTTACCAAAAATGAATATCTTCCTTCCCTCCTTACCCCAGATAGTACAGGGGAGGGTACTTAGTAAATGATTGTTAAATTTAAAAGTGTCCATACGATAAGCTAGATTTTCTTCCCTAACAATTTATAAAATCTGATCCATTCAAGAGACAATATAAAAGTCCTCTGAACTTGATGCCAGAGGGCATGGGTTTAAATTCCAGCTTTGTTGCATATTCCCTATGTGATCTTGGGCATATTATTTCTATTCTTTGAGATTTAGTTTCTTTATTTATAAAATAAGGGGTAGAGTGGATGTACTTAGCGGGGTAGAATAGATCATTTCCAAGGTCTCTTCCAGCTTTAAATCTATAATCTATGAAATTTTTATAATGAAAACACTCTGTGAATCATGATAATACAAGCCTAGTTATCATCAAAAGAGATATTTGTGAAGAGATTTGCAAACTACTGTATAGATGCTTATTATTCTTAGCTAGCTATTAGCTACAAAAAATGACTGCACATAGGTTTTGCTTTTATTTTCTGAAAACCTGCCCTACACTGGATATTGCTACAGCCGCCAAACACAGGAAGTTACATTTTTCAGTTGTTTCCAAATAGGCCCATTTCAAAACCTGCAAGGAGAAAAAAATGTTCCATTTTATGACTCTATTGACCCCAGATTCACTGACAGGATGAAGAACACCTTTAAATCCAACTCCTCTAAAAATTATCAACCAGAGTTTTGCTTATTCCAAAGTTTATCTATTTGTTTAGCCCTGAAATCATTATAAAAGGGATCTCTGTTTATATTTTTCTTAAGTTCTACCAAAAACTTTCTGCTTTTTCTGTGTAATCTTAGGGCTAGGATAAACAATAATAAAAATAAGATCTGAAGAAACACTGAAAAAGCAGTAATGATGAATTAAACCCTTATCTGCATTCTATGCTGGATAAAGCAAATCCGTCTTCATTCCAAAGCTTCAGGATTTAGAATTTCTGAATTAATGAGTTATTCTAAAATACTAACTTAATGGATGCAACAGAAATACACTCATTTGAGTTCACATATAGGATATTTTTATTTAATATTGTGTGACATGATTTCAACCTTCCTGAGGACTACATTTTTCTAATGGTCACCTAAACGCTAAATGCCTTAAATATGTGACAGAGTTCTTTTACTTTTAAGGAAAACCAATGTAATTGAGAGCTCAGGCTTCCAGATCACCGTCTCCCTCAATGGGCCCCAAAGAGCCTTAGAACCTTTTAATCACTTGCCTCCATGAGCCATTTGTATTCTCTGATACTCTGAATATCACAAATGCGAACAGGAAGCAACATATAACCAATGAAGAACTTGGAAGAACAGGAGCAAAAGATGTCATCAGAGAAATATATGATAAGAAGAGAATATGGAAAGCTCACAGTTCAACTAATGACAGGTAGACAGCCAAGATGCCCCACTATTATCTTCAGATGTCAAGAAAAAGTAAAGCACTCCAATTTGTTGAATGGACCCTAAACTAATGGGAAGACAGGGGCAAGAGTTACCAAAAATGGGTGGTCAGTCATGGATAGGTTACAATCTCTATCACTGTAGTAAGTGTCCAAATTAATGAAATCACAAATCTGCAAAATTTTTCATTCGTTTTTTGGGGGGAGGGGTAGGAATAAAAAATTAAAGAATCTTCTTATTTAGTGACAGTTTCATTGATGCTGCAATATCCCCCTTTTTATTTTTTATTGGCCCACTTAAAAAAAGAATGACAATATTATTACTTTCCAATAACTCCCCTTTTTAATAAATAATACAATCAAGAAAAGTAAATTGGCATTTTAGTCACATCTGAACACATATGCATCATGGTATACCTAATAGCTACTACCTTTTACCAAGAGGCAAGAATCATGTTTCACTGTCAAGACTTCTAGAGTCATGATTGATCATTGGATTGATTTTAACCTTAACATAGCTCTTGTATCTCTTGCTAAGAATTTCTAAAACTGGTTTTATCTTCCATTACTTTTCTCTGCTTTATCAGAAGATATGTCTGTATTGTTTTTGAGTTTACAATTGAGTTTATATGCAAAATAAATGTCACCTAAGGCAACCACAATTTCCCATCATGGCAATACAAATTAGTAACCCAGTATTATGTTGTGGGATGTCTTCAACTTATGAAATACTACATCCAGTCTTTGAAGAAGTGAGGTTTGCAAAAGGCAATGAAAAGACATAAAATGGACAGAACAGACTACAGCAAAATACAAATGATTGATTATATGAGAAGTGTTGGAAGGATGTTATCACAGAAATGTAAAATGAGAAATTGTAGCATGAACTGAGGGAAAACCAATGGAAGGACAGTCTCTATATTCCATCTGTATCCAGACAATGTTAAAGGAATACACCTTGTGGTGACATGATGGGATAACAAAAGGCAAGAGTAACAAAGAAGAGGTAGGTATGGATGAGTGACGATCCGTGTCATTATAGGGAACATCCACATAAATGAGAATCACAGCTCAATTGATATAATGGAATAAAAATCAGAAGGAAGCATTTGTGCCCTGGAAGTAATTCTCTTTTGTGTGTCACATAAAGTTGTCTCATATTATCAGGCTTTCACACCCCCAAAGTTAAGCATGGTTTAAAAAGTTGTGTGGTCATAAGGTTTACAGAATATTTTCTTCGTAACACCCCATGAAACATACTTCAAATATTATTACTATCCCCGTTTGTAAGATGAGAAAATGGAATCTCAGAGAAGAAACTTGCCTGAGAAAACGTATCTAATAGATTAAGAGCAAGAACTACTATTAGAACCAAGCTCTCCCTAAGTCTGTGTCCAATAGTCTTTACAATACACTATGATCTTTTTCATGTGTTCTAGAAAGAAGTATGTGACTTTTAAAAAAGTAATACTAGAGTGTTGCACAGTGAGACTAATGTAATGTTAAATGTTTGCTCTGTCTTGTGTGAAATATGGCTAAGCTCCCAACATGACATAAAGTTGCTTTATTTTTTGGCAGGATTGCATTTACTCCCTCTTTGTTTGACAGGTGTTCTAAGGAGATCTTTCTTTAGCATCTCCCTATTCATTTTCTTTCTTATTTTAGCAGCTCTTTGTGAAGGGATATGTCACTGCTTGATATTAAACACATCCAAGACAATGAAAGCATACAGTACAAGAAGAATGAGGTACAGAAAAGGAACACTGAAGGAAGTGACATTTAAGAACAAAAACATTTCTAACAGAAGAGAATCTCCCTCTCCAAGGATCTCCATGAACATGGTCAGGTGGCAAATATTACTACACCTAGACAATTAGGGACAGAGTTGGGACCAGGACCGAGGATATCAACCCTTTATCTTGCATTTCTATCATTTCTAGGCTCCTATTCATGAGATCGTTGTTTTAATCACTAAACTACTGGTTATTTACTTACAAATTTAAGACAAAATATAAATGTTCATTTTCTCTGCTTTAATACACTTTTAATGCCTCCAGATTATGTTTTTATTATAGTCTATCCTGTAATATGGTTATTGAAATGATTCTATACAGCATTTTTATGCATATGCTTTATTCTACAAAACATTGTAAGTTCCATAAAGTCAGACTATCTCAATTATTTTATCTGCCTCAGTCCAGGACAAATACTTTAGCAGTAACAGTTGGCATCTAGGTGGTGCAGTGGATAGAGTGTCAGGCCAGGCCTGAAATCAGAAAGACTAATCTTCATGAGCTCAAATCTTGCCTCAGATACTTACTAATGGTGTGACCCTGGGCAAGTCACTTAACCCTATTTGCCTCAGGTCCTCATATATAAAATGAGCTGGAAAAGGAAATGGCAAACCACTCCAGTATCTTGGTCAGGAAAATTGAAAATGGGGTCATGAAGAGCTGGACAAAATTGATACAGCTGAACAGCAAAGAACATCTATAATACACTTGATATACATTATCTCATTTGAGCCTTACAATAACCCTGTCAGGTTCAAAGCTAGAAAGTCAGTCAGTCAATAAACATTTATTGAACATATACTTATGTACCAGGAACCATGCCTTAAGAATACAAATAGAAATACAAGCAAAAAGACAGTCCCTGCCCTCAAGGAGCTTACATTCTAAAGGGGAAGACAATACACAAAAGGGAGCTGAAAGGAGTTTTAGGGTGAAGTTGAGAAAGTATGTGGCTTCTTAGAGAAGTCCAGAGGAGGACAGACTGATGGGAAATGAAGAGAGACAGATGGTTGGTCTAGGAGTTCATCTGAAATGGAAGTTCTTGGAGGAGCCCTCTAATCAGTAGGAGGAGTCCAGAAGCAGAGGGTACTTCCCAGGTATGAGTTCTAAAGCTGAAGTTTCAGTTCCAGAATGAAAAGATTTCTGGGGCAGGATGAAGTCTAGAGTGCAGTTTGATGGGGAAAAACACCTCAGAAGTCAAGTAGTGCATAACCCTCATGTCATAGAAGAAGAAATAAGAGGCTAGGTGACTTGCCCAAGATCACATAAACCTTGTAACAAAATCAGCATTTAAACCTAAGTTCCATAAATCCCAATTCAGATTCTCCCCATTGTACCATAATGCCTTCTCTACAGAACTACAGCAGAGCAGATAAAGACTTCACAGAAGAGGAAACAATAGGAATAGTCAAAGGACTTGTTCAAGATCATAGAACTAGCAGGTATCCAAGGTGGGATCTAAATGGTTGTTTAATGAATGAAAACAAAGGATATGATATTATCTTGAAGAAAAAAATTTAATTCTCCATGCTTGACTTTATAATGATATGTAGTACCCTGCTCTCTGAGATCATGGATTCTATTCATTTCAGAAGACTGGATCATTACTATCAGATAACTTTCCTTCTATTATGGAAATAATGAGTTCTACTAGTATATTGTAAATACAAGCAGACTATGATTGCCTAAGACCTATGGTATGTTTGATTATGTTTAATTACTATGGCAATAATATTGAAATTAAAGGATTATGGGAATGTCTTATACAACAAAAGGATCATCGTCAGTTGTGGGCTATCACTATGAATGGTTAACTATGTAGCTATAAAGATTTTTGTTATGATGTGAAAGACAGGGCTTAAATTTGACCCAAATGGGAAAAAAAAGGTTGAAAACAAGATGGTGGCTGTATGAGCAGAGAGAATGGGAGAGATGTTAGGCAACAGAAGTAAAAAGCCAAGTGCCATGAATGTGAAATGAGGGAAAGTGGAGCACAAGTACATGGTTGGAAGGGACCTCTGACGCCATGTAATCCAACTCCCTCATTTTACAGGTGAGGAAACAGAAGCCCAAGTAGGTTAAGTGCCTTGTCCAGGGGTGGGGAACCTGGCCTCTAGGTCCTCAAGTGTGACAGTGACTAACCCTAAACTTCACAGAATATGCAGCCTTAAGCCACAGATTCTTCACCCCTGGTCTTGCTCAAGGACATGTGGGGATAGCTGTATCCAAAGTGAAATTTGAAACCAAATCCTTGACCAGAGACACAAAGCAATTAAGTGTCTAAGGCCAGATTCAAACTCAGGTCTTCCTGAGTCCATGCTCAGAGCTCTCTCCACTATTCCACCTAGTTGCCACAAAGTCCATATGACCTTGGGTCAGTCACTGCGCCTTTATTTTTCTCATCTGTAAAATGAGGAGGCTGGAAAATGGGAAAAGGAATGGGTTTGTGAGAAAGATGATATAATATGACGTAATGTATATGTAATGTGTTAGTGTGTATATACATATATATTATAGTATAATAGTAAAGTGGCAATATAATATGATGTAATATAACTGCAAATCAGATTGATTGATCTCCAGTCCAGATCACAATGCATTCATGCCTGCTAATCTTATATGACTTACTCTGTCCCACCCAAAATACCAGTCACTGCTCCTAAGAGCAGAGCCCACCCTTTAAGGGATACATGCTAAAGTCATGAAGCGATCTGGGCAACAGAAATTTTCTCAATGACACTTGTGAAGCCACAGTAACTGGCAAAAGATTAGCTTTTAATTGGGCGTGAGGAAGGGAGGTAGTGAGCCTGAACAGCAGAGGAAGGGGGCTGAAGAGGGGAAAGTATTTGGGAATAAGAATTAATATGGTCAAGACAAAACCCAAGCATGGCTATTACATGAGAATGGATCCCAGTCACCCTCTGTTCAATCAAATAATCTTCAGGGTCAATTTCTTGTGTTTTGTCTCCCAGTCCTAACTTTGGAGGCCATTGCTCTATGAAAACAGTCTTAAAAGTTAACTGCACAGTAGAAAAAAATGTATTACTTTTATAATCCAAGATATTTTCTCTAAATAGACTGAATTAGTAGTACTAATCCTGAACTGTTTTATTACATTATTCTGGTTTGCTATCCAGCTGACAAGGTAAACTGCACTTAGAGAACTCATTTTCATTCCAGGAGTACAGCAGAGGGTCAGTTCTGACTCAGAGGAAGGGCTTGGGTTCTGACTTGCTCCTGGCTCCAAGCAGGAGACTGAGAAATACCTTTCAGAAGCTGCTCTTTGAAGACATTAATTAAAATTAAATGGAATTTATGTCACACTGTGCTGGGCACCGCAAATAGAGCTCGAAGCTCAAAGGGAAGGACCCCTGAAAGTACAAACTAAAAAGGAAATAAAAGGCTAACCATTTTCCAAAAGGGAACATTTCAAAAGAGATTTTAAAAAGAACCAAATGACAGCGTCTTTTCAGAACTCAGAAGGGCAAGGGTTCAACCCTCTTTTATACATATTTTGCTAAATTTCAATTATTTTTTTAAACTTTCCTCCCACTCCCACATTACAAAACACAGGCGTCAGTTTGCATTTTGTCCCCCATTTCTTTGGCTCCATTTCTGGCTGGAATTAATTAACATGCAGTGCTCTTATAAGAAAGTCCTTAGGGAGTGTCTTCCATACCTAACCCCACTCCCCACACACACTATGACAAAGCCAAGGAATTGGTCCTTCTCCCAAAATAATAACACCACTCTTCTTAGAAGACTTCGACTTTCAAGTTCTAACACAATGGACCAGGTCATTGACCCACTAGGGAAGGAGCTTATGACATGAGCAGAATGGATGACAAAAAGGGTTTTGGTGTGGTTTTTGACTGTCTTGAAATGGTATTTTTTGAATGGGAATATTTTAACATGAAAGACAACAGTGACCAAATTAAGAGCTGGCTAATAACATCCAAGGCATTTTTATTACTTCCAATTCAAGTCAGGGGAAGTTATACATTAGTAGCAAGAGTAAAATTTCAATTGAAACCAGACTGACCTGCTTTATTTGAGAAGCATGTGACCTGCAATGTTGACTGATCCAGGAAGTTTCCTTTAAAATGGGAATTCATATCCCTAAAGTATGACAATCCTGGAGAAATTGGTGCTACCAAATTTATAGCTCCAGGTAGAATTCATGATTCTCTTGTGCAACATTAAATCTCTCTGTTGCAAACTGGTCTGTTCCTATTTGACTACAAATAAATTTGGGGTTCCCTAATTTAAAAAAAGTCTAAGGGGAGGTGGCTCAGTGAATAGAGCAGCGGCCCTGGAGCCAGGAGGACTTGAGTTCAAATCTGTCCTCAGACACTTAACACACACACAAACTAGCCATGTGGCCTTGGCCAAATCACTTAATCCCAATTGCCCTACCTTCCCCCCTCCAAAAAAAAAAAAAGGCAAAAAAAAGTCTAAGGGGCAGAGCAGTATAATGGAAAGGGGAGAAAGAATAAATGTTTATGAAATACTTCCTATGTGCCAGGCACTGCTTTACAAATTTTATCTCTTTTGATCCTTACAACAATCATGGGAGACAAGTGTTATTATCACTCATATTTTACTTGTGAGGAAACTGAAGCAGACAAAAGTGACTTGTCCAGGGTCACAAACATCTGAGATGTTTGTAAACATCTGAGATCCCATTTGAACTAGGGTTTCCTGACTTCATGATCAGCATACTATCCTCTGCCTACCTTGCTGCCTAGGACAACGGGTTTGGGATTCAAATCCTGCCTTGATCACCTACTACACCACTGTGACTGAATGAATTAAATTCTAAGAATTTCACCTTCCCACTTGGTAAAAGGAGGGAGATGGACTAGATGACCACTAAGGTCTAGAGCTGTAACTCTAAAATTATGATCATATGATTCTTCCCCAATCAGGAATTCTCTCATTTCTCTTTTTCCATTAATTTTTAAACTTCTGGAAAGATGTGTGTAGACCTGAGATTTCAATATCCACACAATTCAAGGTCTTTCCAATCTGGCTTGTTCTCCCCTTCCCTACCAATCTATAGAAACTGTTATCTCCAAATTCCTGGTAACTTTTTAACAGCCTATCTAAAGGCCCCAGTTCAGTCCGGATCCTACAGATAATGAACTCCTGGAGGGCAAGGGCTGTCTTTCACCTCTTTTTATATCCTTATATCCCCTGGCAAAGACTGGTTGCTTGATTGATCTTCAACCACTTTCCAGGCTAATGCCCACCCCCTCTTACCAGATGATTTCAGAGCTCCAGCTCTCTCTCTCTCTCTCTCTCTCTCTCTCTCTCTCTCTCTCTCTCTCTCTCTTTCTCTTTCTCTTTGGTATATGTTACCTTCTTTCTTTCCCCTAACTGTGAGTACTGCCCCAATAATCTGTCCTTGACTCTTTTCTTGTTCTCTCTACCTTCTCTTCCTTTTCTCTACTTCATTTCTACTTCAACCAACACTTCTGCATAACCATTATGACCAGCCCTGACTAGTCTTCTTAATTTCAGACCCACATGTTCCACTGACATATAAATTCCACTTCGAGGTACCATTGACACCTCAAACATGTCCAAAACTGAGTTCATTACCTTTCCCATAAGCCATCTTCCTCTTTTGATTCTAGTATGTCTGTAAAAGGTTAGACAGAATTCTCTTCTGACCTCAAATTAACACTATTTTGTAACTAATACAGTTCTGGTGTAACGTTCTGTATTATAACTCTTTGTATCAGTGTCTCATCCCTTTCAGACTGGCTGCTCTTAATCTTTATTGCAGTTACAGACCCCTTTGATAGTCCTCTTTGAGTTATGAAGCCTTTTTCAGAATACTACTTTTAAATGCACAAAATAAAATACATAGAATTAAAAAGGAAAACAATTATATTGAAATATGATCAAAACATTTTTTTTAAAACCCAAGTTCATGGACCCCACGTCAAGTCAAAAAAAGAAGCATTAATTGAGTGATTACTATGACAATAGCATTGTGCTTAGCTCCTGGGATACAAAGGTGTGACTCCCCCATCTTTTTCTTCAGTGAACATCAGAACTTCACCAGCTGTTTCACTTGCTACCTTGTTAGCACTGATTCTCCTATCTGTATAATTTTTCACTTCTTCAAAGACTTGTTGTGTGCTATATGTCTCACAGACATATAGTACCACCAAGAAAATATTCTTATTAAAATGCAAATCATCTTCTTTTTCTAGAAGTTTGAGGCTCTTAAATTCAAGTATTTAAGATTCAAAACCAAACCACCACTCTAATGTAATGTTCTGAGCCAGAAGTGGAAACAAGAAACTGACAACATTCCAGTAGTTTGCCTACTGACTGTTAGGCAGATTAGTAAATCCATTTGATGTAACTTTAGCAAAATTATAAATCACAGGTGAACAACACACAGAAACACAATTTAAATTTATTGACCACTTTTCTTGACACTGTAACCTCCTCATAAGGTGAGTTATTAGCCAACAATGTCAAATAGACTTATAGATATCCCACATTTTAATACTCTGTACACACCCCAAGCTGCAGAATGTTTTAAAATCTATACTTTATGCAGTGTATGCACATGCTAAGTGGCCAGCTCTAAAAAAACAAAAACAAAAACAAAACATCAGTCACTGGGCTGGTCCAATTATGAAAGGCTGGGGAAAGCACTCCTAACAACTGTTCCCTCAATAGGTGCTTGAAATTCCAACAGCTATAGACATTCCTAAGGATTAAGCAGCAGAGTAAAATGCAAACATTCCTAGGAGGGGAAGGTAATAACTTGTTATCAGTCAATAACATTTTTCCTGCAATAAAAAAAAATGTTTCAAAATGACTGTTAATCTTAAGCCAAGTCTCAAAGGAAAAGAGAATACATTTGAAGGTTCTGAGTAGGACCTAATGGTCTCATTCTGGGGCAAAGTCTTGGCATTCCTACCTTCACAACATCCCTCCTATGCCTCTGTCCACTCACATCATCCCTTTTCTCTCACACCTGGACTAAGGCAAGAGTCTATACATGGCTCTCCCCACTTCAGATCTCTCCCCACTACAATCTACCCCCCTTTTTTTTTTAACTAATCTGTGAACTCTCTCTCATTTAATAGTCCCTAATGAAGTGACACTTTGGCAGGAAGTATCCTGACAAAACTAATTGCTCTATCTTCATGTACTCTTGATCTCGATGGTCAAAGAGATCTTCCTAAACCACAAGTTTGATCACATAAATGCCTGCCCTCCCCATTCCCTCATTCAATAAACTCCAATGGCTTCCTATTACATCTCAGACCAAAATCTTGTTCAGCTTTTAAAACCCTTCATATATGACCCCTTCTTATCTTTCCCTTGCACAGAGTAGGCATTTGGTGTTTGCTGAATTTAATCAAATGATAATATATATTTGTCCGCATGCACAGCAGTTCCTTCTACTCTAGAAAAGTATAATAGCTAGCATTTGGATAGCACTTTATGGTTTACAAATCACTTTACAAATATTCCCTTATTTGATTCTCACAACTCTGGGTGGTGATATTATTAATTCTTGTTTTACAGATGATGAAAATGAGGTAGACATAGGGTTAATTGACTTGCCCAGGGCAAAAAAGTGTTTGAATTCCAGCCTTCCAGACTCCAGGTGCTGAGTTCTATCCACTATACCACCTAGCTGCTAAAAAGAAGGCATGTTGTCCTATCTATACAAAAGAAATGTGGACTCAATGTCAGTAGGGACCAATCTTGAAGTTTTTTAAAGAATAGTGGGATTGTCAGGGCAGCTAGGTGGAGCAGTGAATAGAGCACTGGCCCTAGAGTCTGGAGGACCTGAGTTCAAATCCAGCCTCAGATACTTTTCACACACACACACACACACACACACACACACACACACACACACACACCATGTGACCTCGGGCAAGTCACTTAACCCCAATTGCACTACCTTCCCCCTCCAAAAAAGGCAAACAAACAAAAGAATAGTGGGATTGGATTTGGGACTGATTGATCCCTTTTCTTTTTAAACTACCCTCCTTATGACAACAGCAAAAAGAAGAGCCAGTCTCTCTCTCCTCTGTAGCTGTATGACCAGCATAGAGCCAGTGTTTAATAGGGCCTTTCCCCCAGGAATTCATCCATTTAACTGATCTTAATAAAAAGTCATTACTCAAATGTCAGTACCGCTCTTCTTATTTGCTTGCTTATACAGTACTACTCTTTAACCACTCCCAACCCCCAACTCCCAGCCCAACTATAACTGAGGGACAGGAGAATATAAGAGAAAGTTTCACGGTTTTCTGGGAATTTACATGAATGAAATAATCTTTAAAACAGACATAAACAGACAAATTTACAGAAACAGCCAGTGAATGTCTACATGGCAGTGACATAAAACTAAACATCTCTATACAGCGGAAAGTGGAAAAGCTTGATAGCTTCCCAGCATTTGGCAGACCCACAATTCCCATGGCACCGTGAAAGAGCTATTAGTCCTCACCAAAATGAGGACAGAGGATGAAAAGTAATGAAGGGAAATCAGGAAAACAATATGTGCTGGCTATGAAGGAGTTGTCCCTCCAGACAACCAGGAGGAAGAACTCTTCCCTTGGATGCCTTACTACTCCTAAACTACCCTTCATGATGACCTTCAGTCCCTGTATAGCTTGGTACTTCCCCAGGTCATCACGTCCCCTCCCTCTCCAATCTCTACCTCTTACTGAATAAATTTAATCCTACTTTATCCTTTACTCTCAAATCCCTTGCTCCCTAGTTCTACTGTCAATCACATTTTGCCAAACCCCAGCCCTGGATTATTGCTACTATCCTCTTCCATAGCTGCTCCAGGACAAGACAGAAGACAGGAAAACAATGG
>CM053593.1:303324351-303341952 GCA_028646575.1 Pseudocheirus occidentalis
CCCCAGGGCTTTACATACAAGCTCCCTATCCTTCCCTCCTTTGAGCTGGGGGAAGAGACATGTCATATTCCCTGCATCAACTGCAACTATCTCTCCTCCTTTACTAGTTTCTAATAAATTAATAGGTCTTGGGGGTGGCTAAGTGGCACAGTGAATAGAGCACCAGCCCTGGAGTCAGGAGGACCTGAGTTCAAATTTGACCTCAGACACTTAACACTAGCAAGTCACTTAGCTCCAACTGTCCCTCCAAAAAGCAAAAAAAAAAAAAATTTGAAAATCAAGTGATAGGTCTTCCAATCAAGAACAATAGCTCTACATTTACATATCCTTGATACCCTTCCCATCTTCTCCACCAATCTAGTCCCCACAACCATTCCTACACTCTCTAATCTTCAATCTCTCTATATCTATTGATTCCTTCCCTGGGGCCTACAAACAGGTCAAATCTCCCCCAACCACAAAAAAATCCTTACTAGATCCCACCACACTCCCGCAGTTATTGTCTTTGATCTCTCCTCCATTTTTTTTCTGAATTCCTAGAAAATTCCTCTGTTTCTTCTTCCATTCTCTTCTGACTTTACTGAAATTTTACTTCTAACCTCATCTTTCAATTGAAATTCATCTCTCCTAAATTACAAACAATCTAACCACCAAATCTAATGGCTTTACCTCAACCCCCATCCTCCTTGGCCTTTCTATAGCATTTAGGAGAGCGGACCACCTCTCACAAACACTCTGTTCTCCCTAGGTTTTCATGACTGGCTTCTATAGCTTTTCCTCCTCTCTGACCTGTTGCTCCCTCAGGCTCCTTTACTGGATCATCATTTATATCATTATTACTAGTTGTGGGTGTATTCCAAAACTTTGTCCTGGGCTCTCTTTTCTCCTTATATTTTCTCATTTAGTGTACTCATCAAATTGATTTGATTACAATCCCTATGCAGATGATTCCCAAATCCACCAGTTCAGTTCTAGTCTCTCCTCAGCTCTAGTACTGACCAAAAGTTATAGTAAAATAAAAACTCTTGAAAAGTGTCGGTTGTAAACCTGGATGTCTTCCTCAACTTGTCATCCTCATTCAACACCTACTTATACAATTAGTTGCCAAATCCTGTCCTTTCCATACATCTTTCATATATCCTCATCTTTCCACTCACAGAACCATTACCAGTTCAGCCCATCTTAATTTCTTGCCCGGATTATTTCAATAGCCTCCAATTTTGTGTCTCATCAAGTATCTTCCCTTTCCAAATCCATCCTCCATTTAATTGTCAAATTGATTTTCCTAAACCCAAATCTAACCATCTCTCAGATGCCCCCTACTCAAATTCCAGTGGCTCTCTATTATCCCCATGATCAAATACAAATTCTTATTTGGCATTTAAAACTCTTCACAAACTGGTCACCTCCTATCTTTTTAGACTTCTACATTGATCTCCTTCATCCATGTGGCAGTCCTTCAACACTGACCTAATTGCTGCTGTTCCTCACACAAAAAACTCCATGTTCCATCTCTGTGCCTTTGCCCTGACCATCTCTCACACGTGAAGTGTTCTCATGAAATTTCTTGTCACCTCTGCCTCTTAGAATCCCTGGCTTCCTTCAAGACTCATTTCATGTATAACTTTCCACAGTGAGTCTCTCCTGGATCCCCCAGCTGCTAGTACCTTACCCTCAGTCTAAGGTTACCTAGTATCTACTTTGCATATATCTATATATGTTGCTTCCCTCATTAGAATGTAAGCTCTTGAGGGCAGGGACTGTTTTCACATTCCTTTGTATCCCAAGTGCTTAGTTAAGACTGACACATAGTAAGAAGTTAATAAAATGTGTGTTGATTTAGTAGATTCATATGTGAATTGAAAAAGTTTTTCATGTAGCTCAATTCCACTTTCACTAATAGAGTCCTCAGCAAATTCTGATCTTTCCAGGTATAAAGCCCTGACCTGGGGCAACACCATACTCATGTTCTCTATACTCCAAAAGGCAATGAAATACATTGTACTTTTCCCCACTACCTGTTCATAGTAGGAGTCATGAAATTTAGACTCACGAAATCTGAGATTCTTACTCTCTTGCTTTGCTACAGACTTCAGTGACGCTATTGGCTCCTGATACACTTCACAACTCTTCCATCAACTTTTCCTCCTATCTTACTAACTACAAAGATCAATTATTAAGACCTTTTGTTGGTCTTTGTTCCTCCTACCCCCAAGTGTGTTAGTTCCATTCTTATTCTTACATACTCTTTTCTTTTTTGCTTTTTGGAGGGCAGTTGGGGTTAAGTGACTTGCCCAAGGTCACACGGCTAGTTTGTGTGTTAAGTGTCTGAGGCCGGATTTGAACTCAGGTCCTCCTGACTCCAGGGCTGGTGGGTGCTCTATTCACTGTGCCACCTAGCCGCCCCTTACATACACTTTTCAAGCAAGTTTCCTGGCTTCAGTTATCAACTCTAAGAAGATGTCTCCCCAGTCCTTATATCCAGCTCTGAACTCTTTCCTGAGCTTATGCCCCACATCTCCTAATGCGTATTTGAACATTTCCACCTGAATGTCCATTGTTTCCTCAAACTCTCCATTTCCCAAAGTGACCCTAATATCTTCTCTCTAAAACCATCCTCTACTAACTCCTCATTTTTGTTGATGGAACAAGCGTTCCCTGAATCATCCAGCTGCGTGTCATTCTTAAATTTGCCTCTTCCCACATGCCTGACATTCAGTTTATGACTTCACCCTATTTCTAGCCCAGATATAGCTCCTTCCCTTGTCCCCTTCTTTCAGTCCCATTGCCCCTACCCTAAATCAGGCCTTAATCACACAGTATCATAAGATCTATCGAAGGAAAGGGCATTAGTAACCATCTAATTTCAACTCCTTAATTTTCCTGATGAGGAAACCAATACCCAGAAAGACAGTGACATGCCGAAGGTGGCACAGGCAATAAGTGGCAGAGTGGAATTGGAATTGGAATTCAAGTCCTCTAACTCCAAATCCAGTGTTCTTTGGACTATTGTCATTGTCTCTGACTTCAAGGGCAATCCCTACCGTTTCCTTTTTTTCTGTAACTCCAACATAGACAGCACAGTAACATAGCAGGGGCTTAAGAGATATTTGTTGAATGAATGATTGTCCTTCTTGACCACAAAAGACCCAACTAGGACCAGTGGATGAAGGTTATAAGGATGTCGGTTTGGTTTCAATTCAAGGAAGAACTTTCTAACCATTAGAGTGATCCAAAAGCGGAATGGGTTGTTTTAGAAAGCAGTGAGTTCCTTGCTGCCAGTGGTCTTAAAGCTGACCGACTACTTGTCAGGCATCGCATAGAGAGAATTCATGCTTCAGATAAAGATGGATTCAAAGCATTCTAATTTCCAGAAAACTCTCTATTGTTTTCTCCATGAAGACAAAAGGAAAAATAAAATAAGTAAGAAAATAGCTGGCATCAAACAACAGTGACATATCCAGGTGCGAAATAGACTCTGTACCTGCTGTCATGTCTAGCTGAAGTGACAGTTGGTAATATCTCACCTTCTCAAGAACTTAATTCCCTCTTTTCTTCTGTTTAAAACATCAATAACAAAAACACACTACAAGACACTAAAGAGTAAAATTCCAAATATTTAACCACTAGATCCTAAAATCTTTTCTGCCTACATAGAAAAAAATAAGATGAACAAAACTTATAAACCTTTCAACATTAAGATTTAGGACTCTATCAAAGTATACATATGTCAGAGAATATACACAATTTGCTTTCATTATATGGTGCTATGCTGCTGGTTATTCACTGATCAACAGGTTTTCATAGAACCAAAAGAAAGACTATTTGTGACTTAAAAAAAACTCCAACTGGCAGACAATTGTCTAACAAAATTAATGGATAAAAATCACCAGCTGGGAATAAATGTTTCTGACCAAGATTTCTGAACTATGGAGGTTCTACATTCTGTCACTAATTGGGTGTGACCTGCAAAACTCATTTCACTTCTATTTCCTCTTTTTAAAATGAGGATATTAGCTTTGTTTATCCTTGACATAGTGGTGAGACCAGTCCATCAGCCAAAAAGCATTTATTAAACAAGCATAATAAGAGTGCCTACCTCACAGGGTTATCAGGAGGATCAAATGAAACAATAAGTATATAGCATTCTGCAAACCTTAAATCATTATTGTGCTAAACACCGGAGATTAAAAGAAATAGGCTGAAAACATGGTCAAGGAAGTCACATTCTAAGCATGGCATGCCAATGGAAATACCAAAACAGGGCAGCTCCCCTTGGCTTAATGGGGGGCCTAGGCAGGGTAGGGAGGGTGAATGGAGATAAAGAAGGCGAGATGAAATAGTGACTTAAGGAAAACACCTTGACTCTGGACAATAGGGTCAGAGCAATTAACATGGAAGAGTTTTCAGGCATAAAGAAAAATTAAAAAAAATTTTTTTAACATAGTCCAGTAGTTCTGCCAGTTGGTCAATGAGCATTTATTAAACATCCACTATATGGCAAGGATTATGCTAAACACTAAGGACAAAAGAAAAGCAAAAATAATCACCTCTAGATAGAGGTGATGAACTCAGAATGTAGTTTGAGCTATAGCTACATATAGATACAGATTAAGATGTAGATCTATCACAGACCTACATTTTGTCTGTGATAGATGCAGCTATATCTACATACAGATATACATACATATATACACATATCTATAACTATATTCCTATAGGAACATGGTCAATATTGGAATCAATTTTGCTTAACTATACACATTTGTAATGGACTTTGGTTTTTTTGCTTTCTCAAAGGTGAGGGGACAGGGGTATTGGAAGGGAAAGAATTACGACCTGGAAATAAAATAAAAATGATTTATAAGAAAGAAGAAAAGCAAATAGTTCCCACTGTCAATGAACTCTGAGTCTAATGGAGGAGACAACATGCTAACAATTATGTATGAATAAGATCTAAGCAGGATAAATAGGAAATAATCAACAGAGGCACCAGGATTAAGGAGGATCATGAAGATTCCATACAGAAGGTGGGATTTTAGCTGGTACTTGAAGGAATCTAGGGAGGACAAGAGATAGAGATGAGGAGGGAGAGAATTCTGAGCATGGATAGCTACGCAAAATGCTCAAGGATTGAGTGATGCTAGAACACAGGGAGTGTGGAGGGGGGTAAAGTGTAAAAAACTACAAGTAGGAGGGGGGAGTTTATAAAGGATTTTCTACACAAAACAGAAGGTTTCATATGAGATCTTAAAGGTGACAAGGAGCCCCTGGATTATATTGAATAGAAGGGGTGATAGAGACATGTGCTTTAAAAGATGAACTTGACAGCTGAGTAGAGGATGTTCTAGAGCAGGGAGAACTGAAGCACAACAGTCAACCAGAAGGTTCATTTATATTGTGCTTTAATATTTAGAGTATTTTTCTCACCACCCTAATGAGATAGATAGGATGTTTTATTACACCCGATAAGAAAGGACAATATGAGGAAAATGAGGATATGAGGAATATATGAGCAAAATGAGGATCATAAAGCTAAAGAGACTTGCCCCAGTCATACAGCTTAACATCAGAAGCTTGGCCATTAGCCCAGTTATAGAATGAATCTAAGACAAATGTGTAGAATACAAATGTTGTTCACTATGTCTGACTCTTTGTGACTCCACTAGGGGTTTTCTTGGCAAAGATCATGGAGTGGTTTGCTATTTCCTTCTCTAGCTCATTTTATTCATGAGGAGGTTAATGACTTACCCAGGGTAACACAGCTAGTAAGTGTCTTTGTCCTCATTTGAACTCAGGTCTTCCTGACTCCAGGTGCAGCACTCTGTCCACTGAACCATCTATCTACCTCAGAATACAAATAGTTGTATTATTTATAGTCAGTACAATCCCTCAAGAGATTCCTCACTTGGTAATAATGTGGAAGAAACATTGGTTTTGGAGTCAGAGCATGTGGGTTCCAATACTGCTGCGGTCATTACAAACTGTGTGACTTTAGCAAGTCAATGAGCCTTCCTACACCTAGAGTGCAGTTTCCTCTCAGGCAAAATGAGAAGATGAAACTAGATGACCTTTAATGTCCCTTCCAGACATAAATTGATGATCCCCTGATCCACTTCTGTTGCAAGTCCAAAATCTTGTCTTTCCCCATACAATCTTATCCCCAACCTACCCTTATTCTAAACTTCCCCACTTCTCTTGAAGGACAACACTTGCAGTCACCCAAGTTCTCACAACCTCCATGTCATACTCAATTCCTCATTCTCCCACCCTCCACATCTCCACTCAGCTGTCAAATACTGTCATTTCTAACTCTACAATAAGTTTCCTTTATGCCCACTTTCCTCCACTCACCCAGCCAACACTGTGGTAACGATTATCTTCAGCAGCTCCTTCCTGTACTATTTCAATGGGCTCCTATTTGTTCTGCCCATATCAAAGTTTCTTCCCTTTCCCATCCGTCGTCCCCATGGCTGCCAAACTGATTTTCCTAAAGTTAAATCTGACCATGTCACTCTTTTCTTACTCAATAAACTTTAGTGGTTCCCTATTTACCTTCAGCATTAAACATAAATTACTGTTTGGCATTTAAAGCCTTTCACCACTTGCTCCCAACATACATTTTCATCCTTATCACTAATACACTCACCCTACAGTCCAGTCAAGCTGGCCTCCCTGTACTGAATCTCACGTTTTCACAGCTTTGCACATGCAGCCCCCTTGCCTGATACATAATCCTTCCTTAACCTCTTTCTCTCAAAATCCCTAGTTTCCTTCAAAGTTCTCTGCTCAAGCTCCCAACTTCTACACAAGGTCTGTTCTAACCCTATCCCACATCACTGCCTCTCTTTCAAAACCATTTGTATCTATTCTGTTTGTCCATATGTATACCTCCAGGAAAGAATATATACTTCCTGAACAGAAGGGCTGTTTTCCTGTTTTTTCTTGGTATATCCCCAGTGCCTGGCAGAGAATCTGGCATACAGGTGGTGCTTAATAAATGACTGTTTATTCATGGATTTCTATTTGGTCTGTGTTTTTAAATTATGCTAGATTATGCATTTTGAATATGCATTTCTAACATTCAGAGGAAATGATGAGAAGTCAAGTGGAAAGATTTTATTCCGTAACAGAGTAAAACAAATATCAATCTTGTGTATGTGATGGCAAAGATTATTTAGAGATTTATATTATATCTAGGGGCAGCTAGATGGCTCAACGGATAGACTCCTGGGCCTGGAAGTCATAAAGACGAGTTCAAATCCAGCTTTAGATATTTAATAAGTGTGTGAGCCTGAGCAAATCATTTAACCTTGTCTGTGTCACTTTCCGAAAAGAGGATAAAAGAAGACAATATTTGTCAAGTATTTATCAAACCTTAAAGTGCTGTATAAATGTTACCTATTATTCTTATTGTTATTACAATTATATAAAACACAACCTCCATCCTTAAAGAGTATCTAGGACAGAACAAGGCGCCTGCTGTAAGATAAATTAGAAACAAACAAAGGGGAGATCTAAAGAATTATGAAAAATTTGAGGAAGGTGAGAGGTCGCTTCTAAGGGGGAAGGGGAGGAAGCAGGATTTGTCAAGAAGCGGAATAATATGAGTTAAGACCTCAAAGAAAAGGAAGAGGGATTTCAAAAGAAGGAGAGTGGGGGTAGGAAAGAAAAGTCCTTTTGAAGAATCATAGATTTAGAGCGGAAAAAGAATCTGAAAATGCCAATAATAACAATAACTAGCATTTATTCAACACTCTAAGTTTTTGATCCTCACAACCACCCTGGAAACTGTTCCCATTTTACAGTCAAGGAAACTGAGACAAGCACAAGTTAAGTGACTTGTCCAAGGTAACACAGCTAGTAAGAGTCTGAGACTAGATTTGAACTCAGGTCTTCCTGACTCCGGGCCCACTGTTCTATCCACTGAACTGCCTCAGCTCACATCTTTGAAGTATGGCACCTGAGTTCAGAGTAGTGAGTAGAAAGCAGATGGGTGACCTATAACACCTCCACTGAATTCCAGATACAGTAACAGAAGATGCAATGAACTTTTAAAAATTCTAAGTGTACTATCAGCTCGGGAGCACTAAAACAGATTTTCTATAAGCTAAGTAAAAAAGTCCAGTCCAGTCAATAAACATGCTTAAGTGCCTACTATGTGCCAGGTATTGTGAATGCTAAGGTCTGGGGATACAAAGAGAGGGGAAAAAAAACACAAATAGGACCTGCTCTCAAGAAACTCAGTCTTATAGGGAAGACAGCATGCAAACAGCTATGTGCAAACAAGCTACACAAGCTAAGGCTCTACTTTGGATTTGTAATCTCTATTTGCCCTTAAAAGGTGCCTGGTTCCAAAGTGAACTAAATCCACAGCTAGACAGCTAAGAAGTAATGAAGAAAATACCCTGGAAAGAGATGAGAAGGGAATGAGCATTTATATAATGCCTACTACATGCTAAATACACTGTACTAAGCACTTATTAAAAAAACATCATTTCACTTGATCCTCACAACAGCTCAGCCAAATAGCCAACAAGGAAGGAAGGGTATGAGTATTTATATAGCATGAGTGTTGACCTAGTGAGGCTTGCATATGTTACTTATCTGATCCTTACAACAACCCTAGGATATAAGTGCCCCATTTTACAGTTGAAGAAACTGAGGTAGATAGAGATTAAGTAACTTGCCTACAGTCTCACTACTAAGTGTCTTGGGCAGGATTCTAACTCAGGTCTTCTTGATCCCTAGTCCAGTGTTCTATCCACTGTGCTACCACCAGCTGCCTCTGACATGGGTATGATAGATACAAGGTATGATACACAGCAAGCAGATAGCTGGTCTAAAGCCATCTTCATTTAGGACAGCATTGCAAAGTTACAGGGAAAACAAATAATGCAAAACTGATTTTAATGAAATTATGTGGAATGAGATGATTACTCTATGTCTGCACACCTATGACTTCAGAAATGAGTATTACTTATTGAATATGGCTTTGACTCAGCATGCCTGACAGACTTACCGGTCTACCTGTAAATATCTGTAAATACTTTTATAAATACAGACCTGAAATTTAGACAAGTTCTTTTCCTAGGAGTCATTCAGCAGTAATAATCATTTCTACTTATTTGCAAATTATTTGATCTTCTGGTATAATCTTCTAGTAAGGTCCTACCTACTTTGACAACACATCATGACCAGAAGGCAACCGCATATTTCAAAGTATGCCTGAAAGAGACAATATTTCAAAGTATGCCTGAAACAGACAAATCTGGTAGCTCTATAATAGACCAGGTATCTAACTAGGACCAATGTAGGTAATTCTGGAGAAGCTCCTCACCAGGCTGCCTAGAAAGTTACATACATTTCTGAACTAAAAGGATTCTTGAATACCATCTACCGAAGTCACAGAGGAGTACAATTTGCATCTATTGGTAGAGGAAATACACCAATGAAACTTCAGAACTTTTGATATATTGGTTTTATCATCCATTTTTAGTAAGGATTGTTATTTTAAAGACCTGTGCATTTTATGATCTATCTGGGAGATTCAGAGAGCACTGTAAACTTATTTGGAAGCACTGATTTAATTCAGAACTTCTTTATTGGAGAAGATGAAAAAAAGAAAAATATTGTATTACCCTGGTTTCCAAGGCACAATGAGGAAAGAAGTCAGAATGTTTTTCAAATGAACAAAAGAAGTCACCATACTAAGTGGCTTATTTGCCAAAATCAAAGGTGTAGTAAACAAAAGTCACAAGATTAAAAAGAGAAGTCTTTGATGCCACATGCCATTAAAACTGAACTCAATTAATAAGGAAACTGTGATTTTTTTTCTTAATTCTTACTTTCTTCTATGCAGAAAACTCATCAGTCCTTTGGCACCAATAAAGTTTACAATACTTAAAAGAACTAAGCTTTGCCTTCAGGGATATAAACAACTCCACACAGAAAAAGTTAAGGTAAAAAAAAATTTCTACAATTGGGCAAACAGATTATAAGCCTTACTGGTATTTTCTCAGGAATCTGTGCCTTGTCCTTTGGTCAAATCTGCTCACGTCTGCCTTTAAAAAAAATTACATTATCCAAGTATATCTATTCTAAGGTATCAAATAGGTTTCCAAGCACTTCTAAAATATTGAGCATAAAAATATCAAAATACTCTCATTTATTTATTTTCTCATTGTCTAACCTCGAAGTTGTTTATCCCTACACAGCTGGGGAAATGCCAGATGTGCCTTCCTTCCCTTTTTTGTTTAAAACACACACACACACACACACACACACACACACACACAGAATACTAGCTCTTTTTACAACCCAGAAATATATAAGAAATCTACTCTAACCCTTAGCAATAAAAGAGATGAGATTTTTTTTTTGTTTAAGTCTTGAAGCTAAAGTGTATCACAAAAAGACATCATATGAAGCAGTTCCAATTTTTATAACTAGCATCTAGTTAAGGCTGGCTACATAAAAGTTGAATTTCCGTTTACAATGAGGAAAGACAATCAACAGCATTACTATCTTAAATTAAGAAGCCTAATCAGTTGACACGTTAAAAAAAAATTTCAGTTGTGGATTGCTATGTTGCTAGATTGCACACAAAACCACAAATAGATTTTTCTTGCTCCCTAAGTTTGTCACCTAAAAGAACTATAAAACGTCTGGCTAAAGTTTTCCCCATGAGTTTGTGTGAATGAGTTCATTTCTGGTTTACCCAAATCAAATTATGTTCAGAAGCGACTCTCAAATACTCAATGGAGCAAGGCATCTTTCCCCCAAAAGGGAGTCTGTACCTTTAAGGCAAAAAATCGGCTATAACCCACCCCCCCACCCTCCCAAGGCATTCTACTTTTCTTTGACAAAGAATTCAGGATAGTTTCCCAAATCGGTTCACGGATGAGATTTAATAGGTCAGAGGAAAATCAGCCTGAAGTGGTGTCTTTGCCCTCAATTTTGCATTTGCTCAAGTGCGGAAAAAACAAAACCGTTTGTAAAAAAGAGAGAAAGAGAGAGCGAGAGAGAGAGAGCTGCATCTGGCTGGCCAGCCCCGCCGGACAGACAGCTGGAGCAAAGAGGCTTCTCCCTTTACTCACCGCTAGAACGTTGCTCAGACAGCGTGGAGACTGAGGTCTGGCCCATTTCTGCACGTTAGCCGGCCAGGGGCCAGCAATCATGCAGTTCTCTTGGTCCTTTGATCATGGATTCTTTCCCCGATGGGCTCCCAAAGGTTCATTTTACCTTTCCCCGTAAAGCGCTTTCTAGTCTGAGCTCCCCGCGGCACCTCCCGCCGGCCTCTCTCACTGGTCGGAAAGTCCACCTCCAGTTGCAACCCAGCTCCGCTGTTCCAGTTCCACTAAATGCCTGTCATTCCTCTATGCAGATTACCCGAGGTCAAAGGTCGTAGGGAGGGAGTCCCTAGCTGGTACAACTAGACCAGAATTTGCTCACAGACCGGGACCCTCCCCTTTAACACAAAGGGTTCCAAGTTAACAGATCCCATAACGCTTGAGTGAAAAGAAATTAAAGTACTCAGTCATGGTACTTAAGTTTAACAAGATGTGGGGGTTTTTTCCCTAAAGTTCTTAAAACCCTTGGTGTCCCCCTTATCCCCCATTGTGTCCCCTTGTCTATTCTTTATGCAATATTACTGAGAAGTTAAGGAATTCCCCTTTTTTTTTCTGGATGTTTTTCCCATTAAAAAAATGTATTTCCCTTTAAAAATGCTGGAAAAAAAAACCTGCCTCCTTTAGGGAGTAACCATCCAGTATCTGAGTCAGGACTGACTTCCAGCGAATAGGATTGGGCTGAGAAAGAGTAACAACTAACATCCAGCTTCGGACACCTAAAACTGGAATCTCTGCTACTCCTGTCTTATAAGGTACACTGATGAGAAACGAAGACTAGTTCACACTTCTAGAATGTTTAAGCATTTTACAAAGCACTTTCCTCTGAAGTCAGTAGTGCAAGTATAATGATCACCATTTAACAGACAAGGGAACTGAGGCTCTGAAAGGGTAAAGGACTTACCTAGGATCACTTCAGCTGAGCCAGCAAAGGAAACTCCTGACTCCCATATTCTTGCTATTATGCCACTCTGCCTCTTGGAAGAAAGATTTAAGGTGTTTTAAAATATTCGGGGGCGGAGGGGCAGGCAGGAGGGGGAATATTTTCAAATAGTTTAACACCAGCATTGTATATAATTTTTTTTTTTGCTTTTTGAAGGGGGGAAGGTAGGGAAATTGGGGTTAAGTGACTTGCCCAGGGTCACAGAGCTAGTTTTTTGTGTAAAGTATCTGAGGTAAAATTTGAACTCAGGTTCTCCTGATTCCAGGGCTGGTGCTCTATTCACTGTGCCACCTAGCCACTCCTATTGTATATAATTTTTTTTAACCTAGAAACAACTAAAAATCAACAGTAAGTGAATCATTAAAAAAAAACTGTGTTATGTTAATGTGATTCAGTGCTATAATGCAATGACGACTGATAAGTAGGAGAACTACAAAGAAATTTTAAAAGACCTTTATCAAATTATATGAAGCAAAAAAAAAAGAATTAGAAGAATGATGTATGGGCTACATATATAAAGAAAAGTAAACTAAACTGAAAGGACAAAGAACTATGATGGGAGTTGAAAAGATTGAAATATTGTTAAGATAATCATTAAGCAAAGTTTAGGTTAAATAGTCGAAGATAGACTGCTGGAAGTCAGGAAGACCTGAGTTAAAATCTGGCCCCAGATTAGTGAGTTGTATGACCCTGGCAAGTCATTTAACCTCTATTGGTCTCAATCCCCTGGAGAAGAAAATGGCAAACCACTCCAGTATCTTTGCCAAGAAAACCTTATGGACAGTATAGTCCAGAGAAGTCTTGAAGAGTCAGACACAACTGAACGAACAACACCACTGCCATTGTATAGTTAGGTGGTACAGAAGACAGTTTCTTCCTGGGTTCAAATTTAACCCTAAACACTAGCTCTGTGACCCTGTCCAAGTCACTTAACCTTGTTTGCCTCAGTTTCCTAATCTGTCAAATGAGCCAGAGAAGAAAATGCCAAATCATTCCAGTGTCTTTGTCAACAAATGGAGTCACAAAGAATCAGTCATGATTGAACAACAACAAACAAAATTTAGGCTTTTTTAGGTTGATGTTCAGTATAGCTTTCAATATCTTTTCATTGGAAAGAATACAAGAATAATGTATTTTTAAATGGCAACTTCACCTAAAAATTGAACTGATGAATGGAGATCTATACCTGCCCATGATTTCCACTGTGATATTTGATTAGGTAGTGATCATCTTCCCACTGATGAGGTGTAGGCTCTGGGCCCCCTCCCTCCCCCTTTTGAGCTCTCCTTGAATCTTTGAGGTACATACTCTGGGAAACCTCTTGAAGTCTGATTGAATCTTCAGGAGGCATTTGCAGAGGCCATAAGTATTTCGTTGTGGCTGGGCCCAAACCTGTTACTAGCCTGGCCCTCCACTGTTCATCTGCTTCCCACCCTGGAGCCTATCAGAATATCTTGCATTGACCTCATTAACTCCACCTGAAGTCCCTCCCCAAACTCATTACTGGAGTCTGGCTCCCTAGGCTCCTCCTCTGAACCACCCCTAGATTACCCCATCTTCCCTCCATCTTCATGAGAGCGCCATAGGGTAGTTTAGCACTGACTTGCTCTGTATGAGAGCGCCTAGAAATGGCCTAGCAGAGACTTGCTCTGTGAGAGAGCCACAGAATGCCCTAGCACCCCATATGGCGAACTTGAACTTTCAATAAACTTTACTTTTTCCTTAGCTGAGAAGACTTGAGTGGAATTCTTTCAGCAGGACCCAGCATGTTGGTATTTTGGGGTCTTGGGCAGCCCTAACCCTCTTTGGATACCTCTTTACCACTACTAAACAGAAAAAAGGATTAATCCCTTAAAATTATGTGATAAGCTCTGTGGATAAAAGAGATTGTGTATATGAAAAATACAGCATTTATTAGTTGTCTGGTACTCTAAAACTATATATATGTGTGTATGTATGTATATATATTATCCATTTATTATATCATATTATTAAAATGTTACATTATGATTTTTCTTGATTTAAGCTATTAAGAAATTTATGTAATTATAGAAAATACAAGAGAAAAATAGTCCATAAATAACATCCTAATATTTCTGCTGATCAAAGTAAAAAAGAGCTCTAAAATTTTGTTTTGTCAAGCATGGCTCAGTCTTTTTTTTTCTTTTTTTGGAGGGCAGCTGGGGTTAAGTGACTTGCCCAAAGTCACACGGCTAGTTAGCGTGTCAAGTGTCTGAGGTCGAATTTGAACTCAGGTCCTCCTGACTCCAGGGCTGGTGCTCTACTCACTGTGCCGCCTAGCCGCCCCCATGGCTCACTCTTGAAAAATACCTTCTCTGATTGTTTTTCCTTTTCTTAGCCATATGTATATGAAGCAAAGTGAAAAGATAAGCCAAATTTATCCAGCTAATTCAGGCCAAAATAGCCTGTCTCCTTTTTGCAACAAAGGCATTTTTTTTCCCTTTGAGTTTTCAGGTTGTCTATCAATATGATCAACTTTAAAAAAGTTTGAACGATTATCCACTTTGTTTTGCAAGCTCAGACTTAAGGTCCTCTGGCACGTTTCATGAAATTTGAGGAATTAGCCCAGATGTAACTTCCAGACTAGACAATCATCCTATCTCAATTTCAACCCATGTACATGACAGGCGCCTCCTTCTGGACAAATGGCTATATTTCAGAAGACCTAACTCTTCTCAAAGAACTGCAGCACTACACTAGAAGGATTGAAAGTGCTTCCTATTTTTATGCCCATCAATTTGATTTAATTGTGGGGGCAGGGGAGGGAGGGGAAGGGCCTGGATTGATGATTTCATCTATGTAAAGAACTCAGCAGTTTGTCTGCAACCTTACAATCCAAGAATTTACTTTAGAGTTGCTAAATGACACCTTTCCAGGCTCATTTCATATTATTCCTTTTCGCATACTATGTTCTAGCAGCCATACTAGCCTATGGCCATCTATTCCCAAAACTTAATTTGTCTGTCTATGAATTAGTCATTAAGCCTTTATTAAGAGCCTACTATGCACTAGGCACTATGCTAAAGTCTGGAGATACTGCAGCAGCAACAACACAGTAAGGTAGTTATAAGCTTCCTTTTATCTGCTCTACAACTATCGTATAAACTTCAAAATCCCATCTTTTATAGAAAACCTGTCTTAATCCTTCTTAATTAGAATGCCTACCTTCTGCTAATTATTTCTCATCCATCCTCTCCATAATTTGTTTGCTTGCTATCTCCCCTATTAGACTACAAGCTTCTTGAGGGCAGGGATTATGTTTTGCCTCTTTTTCTATATCTCCAGGTATCTGCACCATGCTTGGCACACAGTAGGCACTTAATAAATGTTTATTGATTGATTAACTTCAAATTTATAGGGAGGTAGGATAACCCCTAGTTATCCCACTGGGATAGTAAACCTAATTTTAAAATATTCTGGGGGGGAAAAACTATTTTCAAATAGTTTAATACCAGTATCGTATGTAATTTAAAAAAACACCACAAACCTAGAAACAACTAAAAATTCAACAGAGTGAATAGTTAAAAAAAATTCTGGCATGTGTTGCAGTGGTTCTCAACCTTCCTAATGCCCCAACCCTTTAATACTTGTATGTGGATGTATCTGCATGTGGGTGGACCTGCCTGGACACAGATCCAGGAGTGGTGACTTGGTTCCAAAGACAATCGGAAATTTGTGTTTTCCAACGGTCTTAGGTGACCCCCAAAGGGATCAGGGACCCACAGGTTGAGAACAGCTGCTAATGCAATGAAGATTGCTGCGTAGAAGAAATACAAAGAAATTTTAAAAGACCTTTATCAAGGTCTTGGATTAAAAAAAAAAATAAGTCTAGTACTCTAGGATGTGGTAAATATACATATGGATACCTTATACTGAACTCTTTGTAATTTTGTGAACCTAGTATTTCTATCAGCCCTAAGGAAAAAAAGATTTCTTCCTCATTTGGGAGTATCACTAACCCCTTGATCATTTTAGTTGTCCTCCTCTGAACATTTATCGGCTCAATTGTGCCTTTAAAAATTTTTGAGCACTGAAGTCGGAAAAAAAAATTTAAATGCACTGAAATTCTGAACAAGGACACGACATTAGATTCTATTTTGTTTCCAATAACCTTCCCTAAGGATACTTAGTATTTTGTTCTCCTTTCTGACCACAGCAATATATTATACTTTCTCTAGAGTGCCTGCAAGGGCTTCTAAATCCCTCTCCTGGGTATTAACAGATAGCTTGAAATGTCATTTATAGAAGAATAGTTCAGATTACATTTTATCAAAAGTATCTTCTACTTTTCCCTCATCACATCTCATCAGTCACTTTGTTGCCCACTCACACAGTTCCATGATATTTCTTCAGGTTGATGAAGATTTAGTATTTCTGTCTAGATTTAGTATTTCTGTCTCAGGAAGAGATCAGTGTGGCTTAATTCTTTAGAAATTCTCCAGTATACTACTTCTTCCAAGTAATTTGAAATAAAAAAAAAAGATGAGTATCAGTGTCCATTCCCTGAAGACCAAACTGTTTATAATTCTGAATAGTTTATTCCATGTATCTGTACCTATTTCTATCTTTTTATTTTATTTTAATATAAATTTTTAATTTGTTTTCTTGTTTACATCATTCAATTCCATGAGATTTTTGAGTTGCAAATTTTCTTCCCATCTTTCCCCTACCCCAACCCCAAAACAGCAATCCCACTGTAAAGCCTCTCCCTTGATCTGCTCTCTAACTTTCTGGTAGGGCAGGGAGGTTCTCCCTACCCCAGCCCCTGTATATCTGAATTCCTAGTTGCATGTATTGCAGAGCTTTAAATTCTAGATTCTTTCAGTTCCCTCCCTTGTCACCCACCCCCACTGGAAGGACAAGCAATACAGACTGTGCATGTGTAATTACACAGGACATCTTCACAGTGGACATATTGTGACAGTCTGATCGTATGTCCCTCCTTCCTCTCCCTCCCCCCCTTGTTCTGTTCTCTAACCTGTCCCTGTCCCTTTACTGAGATGTGTGCTTCCAGCATCCCTCCCTCAAACCCTCCCCTCCCCTACATCATCCCACCTCTCATCCCCATTCCCACTACTCTCCAGTGTGGCATGATACCCAGTTTAGAGTTTATGTCATTCCTTCCGTAAGCCAAATTCAATGAAAGTAAATGAGAGTAAAGTTGTAACAGTTATCCCTTGCCTCTTCTATATGGGATGATTAACCCCATTTTGTCTCTCCCTGCCTCCTCTCATTCTAGTCCTCTCCCACCTCAGAATTTCACCTTTTAAAGTATAATCCCTTTGTATTCAATTGATCCTATACCCTCTATGTACACATATACACACATGCTAAGATATGTATTCATATGCATATATAGCCTCCCATATATACATGTGTAAGTATACATATATATATATATATATATATATATATATATATATATATATATATATACATATATATACATTTGTATTCCTTCCCCTATCCTCATACTAAGAAAAGTTTCATAAGTTACTATTATCGTTT